>VXAY01001197.1:540196-572940 GCA_013399855.1 Oxyruncus cristatus | reverse complement strand
TAAAAATTATATAATCTGTTTTTCCTTTGAGATATTGCAGAAAAATGCTGATTCCAATAGATTTTCATTGTCTAGATGTAAGGGAGCAAAGGCAAGCTTCCAAAAGTTTGTTTTCTTCCAAAAGTTGGTGGTCATTAGTGGCATTCCTCAGGGCTCATTATGGTTCCCAGTCCTGTTTAACATCTTTATTGATGCTATGGATGAGGGAATTGAGTGCATGCTCTAAGTTCACAGACGACATGAAGTTGGGCGGGAGTGTTGATCTGCTGGAGCGTAGAAAGGCTCTGAAAAGGGATCAGGACAGNTTTTTTTTTTTTTAAATAGGGTGAATCATTTGCAGTCTAGTTTATACATTCTATTTCCTAAGCTGTATGAAATATCTAATTCATATACATAAATGCAGGTTGTGATCAAGAATTGAATTGATGTATTCTATAGCAGATTCTCGTTAAAGGTGTCTTTTCTGATCATACAACTTTTATTTTGTGCAGGTATGTGTGTTTTGAGAAGTCTTACCTTAGTAGAGGGCTTTGACTCATGGCAAGATGTCCTGAAGTAATCNCTGAGGCCAGTGGTATGAAGTTCACCAAGGCCAAGTGCTGGCTCCTGCACTGTGGTCACAACAACCCCAGACAATGTNTAAAGGTGTCTTTTCTGATCATACAACTTTTATTTTGTGCAGGTATGTGTGTTTTGAGAAGTCTTACCTTAGTAGAGGGCTTTGACTCATGGCAAGATGTCCTGAAGTAATCCAGAATATTTGATTTGATTTTTTTTCACACATTTGTATCTTCTCAAAGACAGAAAGATTGTTAGATTTTTTTACTGCATCTTTTATTTCTTTTTCCTTTAAATGTGAGTGTTTACNTGGCTGGAGAGTGGTCGACAGTGGCTGAACATGAGCCAGCAGTGTGCCCAGGTGGCCAAGAAAGCCAATGGCATCCTGGCCTGTATCTCCCATAGTGTGGCCAGCAGGAGCACGGAAGTTACTTTCCCCCTGTACTGGTGAGGATGCACATCGAGTTGGGTGTTTGATTTTGTGTCCCTCATGACAAGAAAGTGCTGGAGTGAGTTCAGAGAAGGACAACAGAACTGGTGAAGGATCTGCAGCACAAGTCTGGTGAGGAGCAGCTGAGAGAGCTGGGGTTGTTTAGCCTGGAGAAGAGGAGGCTCAGGGCAGACCTCATCACTCTCTACAACTACCTGAAAGGAGGTTGCAGCAAGGTGGGAGTTGGTCTCTTTTCCCAGTCAGCTAGTGACAGGACAAGAGGACATAGGCTCAAGCTGCACCACGAGAAGGTCAGTCTGGACACTTGGAAGAATTTCTTAATGGAAACGTTAGTTAAACATTGAAACGGACTGCCCAGGGAGGTGATGGAGTCACTATCCTGAAAGTGTTCAAGAAGTGACTCAATGTGACACTTGGTGCCATGGTCTAGTTGACAAGATGGTGATCAGTCAAAGGTTGGACTTGATGATCTTAGAGGTCTTTTCTAGTCTAAATTATTCTGTGATTCTGTGGTCAACATTCAACCTTTTAGCTGAGAAATGTGTTCCTCTTTGATGAACGTAAAGCCTGAGCTTTCTCTAGTATGCATGGTTTCTCTCTTGCTGCTCTGTGAAAATAAAGCAAAAATTTTACATACTTAATCACTGTTAAATTTTATTTTGGAATTTCTGCCTCTGGTGTTGAAGAGAAGTCTATATTTTTGTCTTATTTCTGTAGTGTGGAGGTCTTGTCAAGATATTTGATCTTGGAAACTTGGAGGAAGGTAGAAAGGCATCTGTTTCTACCAGCAACTACATGTTATTTAGAGAGTGAAGTTCTATATAGTTTTAATTTTTGATACTTTGTCTTTTTGGGTAACAGAAAGCTTCGTATGTCATAATACAGTAACATATTAACAGCCAATATTTAAAACACAGCACAAGTCACACTGCTTATGGTTCTTATATTCGGCAGCCAAACAGTTATGTGAAACAGATGCTGACTGTGTAGTATCCTTTCTGTTTGGCTGTAGTAGTATACTTTCTTGAGGGTGAAGATGGTGATAGTTTTTACTGTGCTGTGTGCCTCTGGAGCTGCTAATGAAGCCAGGTTTTATTTCTTCATTTCTGTAGGGGCTGTAAATTTTCAGGCAAAATGTGTAGAAGACAGTCTCCTTTTGCCTCTTCTTGGACTGATTATCTCTTCATCATCCTTTAAGATTTAGGGACTTGTAGAAAAGTTCATTGTGCTCTCTTTATAGAAGTTTTTGTTTAAATCACTTGATATGAGAATATAGAAAACCATACCCAATTTCTGATTTTCTAAATTGTCTGTTTTGTAAGGTTGCCTTCCTACTAGAAATAAAGTTTTTATCCAATTTCATGAATGTTAAATGCTATGTTTAAAAAGCTTGAATTTGATCCTGAAAAAGTAGGAATGTGTACAGCTTTCAAATCTAGCATAGGCCTGCTTGAAAAAGAAGTCCTACCTTATTTGCTGACAAAGTTGAACTGCCTGTTCTCTAAGTTACTATTTTGGTATACCAATAATCCCTTCCTGATCCCTGAGAAATTGAGAAAATTACTGCTTTTCCCCAAAAAAATTAGTTCATAAAATAATGTGTGTAATTTAGATGTACCATGTCCTAGTCCATATTCTTTCAGAATGTACTATTACCAGGACACTTGGAAACATCTCTCTATATTGTACAACTCAGCTTAGTAGTGGTAGAGAAAGAAACTACAGTTTTGATGATTTCCTGTTAGGGTGCAGTAGTCTTTGGTGGGAGCTAAGAATGAAATTGTCTGTGATGAACGTAACAGGAGAGTGGGAAAAGGCTGTAAAAGTAGGCAGATGATAACATTTGTTCAGAAGATTCAATCAGCGTTTTGCTGAAAAAGATTTGGGATGCTGAATGCTGAGGTTTGTTCTCAAGATAGATAATGAAGGTATAAAAGCAATAGAAGGCTTTTTCTTTGGTTCTAGCAAATTCCAGCCTGGAGACAGAGTGGATGAAATCACCATTTATTCTGTGTTTTTTTCAGTCATATGCTGTTGTAACGCTGTCAAAACAGAGTATGAAGTTGTGGTGTCTGTTGTGACAGAGGTATTTATTCAGGACTATGTGAAGATTTAATATCCATCCTGGAGGTCAACTAATAATTTCCAGTTGTTTTTTTAGAAGAAGTTATTTTATAATTTAGTTTGCTATCTTGTACATGCAGGCTTAGAAACCATTGGTGAGATGCCAAATACTGAGCCATATCAAATTTAAAAGAATGATTCTGGATGTGAGCAGCCCTTTTTCTTCTTATGAAGTTTAAAAATACTAACAGCATGTTATAGGGTTTACTGATGTTTTCTGTTTATTTGCTAAAATATATTGTCATATGTTTCTGTTAGTTTGTGTAATACACCCAAAGGCCTTTTTCACGAGCATAGAGGCTGCATGTTGTGTAGTCATATTTAAAAATTCATTTAAAACAAAAATGCATTAAGTGCTTAGCAAGACCAGAGTGGTTAGTATCAGGAATGCTCTTGTCTCCAGTTAGTTGAGCATGGCCAGGAAAAGAGAGATGAGAACTTGCCTCCCCACTGCTGTTACTTCTTGAACTTCATGACCAAAGTCATAAATTCACATTCTTAGGGCAGCTAAATTAATTGTCTAGGTGACAGCTTGAGAACAATAAGCTTTAAATAGGATTGATTAAACAATACATGCGTATTTTGCCTTAATTTGGAAGTAAAGAGCAGAAGAAAAGAGAGTAGGAGGAGAAGTCACATTGTTGGGCAGTCCAAGTTGAACGGAAACCTGTGGAGAAGACAGCAACAGTTGTCAAGGTAGTGCTTGCCTTTTGAAAAAAATGAGGGAGGAAGGAGAAAATAATGTTGATCTATTAATTGGAATTTAAAATTTAAATATTTTTTTTGCTGTGGACGAAGAGTGGAGTACTGAATACCCTTCTAGCAACATAGTCTGTGAGAGCGGGTAAAATTTCATCAAGTTAGTCATCAGAAAACTGATCCCACAAGTAAATGCCAGCCTCAGTCATCTTCAGAGGTATGAACTAACACAAAGCAATAAAATCTCCATGCCGTATTTGACTAAAAGGGAGTTGACACCTCTACAAAATCTGGTTGCAGAGTACATGCAGTGCCATCTGTGACATAGCTGCATCAAACAGTTTACAGAATGTCTTAGCAGATGTAATTTTTAGTTGACCCTGTTGAGCTGTCTAAGCTGTGAGTCTCACGGAGACATTCAGCTTCTGAAAGCGTTAAAGTTAGATCTGTTTGCCATCAGTCATGCTCAGCCTGCTGTTCAAATGGTGCCTAAGCCAAAGCTCTGTCACATAGTTTCCTCATTTCATAGATAAGAAAGATCGTTTACACCTGTTTATGGATCTTGTTGACATGAGTCCTGGGGAAGGTTTGATAAGGATTCAGCCTAGTTATCTTACCACTGTTCTTTGGAAATACTGTTCTTTTTCTAAACTGGCTTTTTACAGTGTGAAAAGACAATCTGCAGTCCATCTCATTAACAGCAAGTAGGAACCATGCAAGCAATGACTATCACAGCCATGTACAGTAGGATAAGCAGAACACAAAATTTCCTAGTTAAGCTTTTTGTGGGGTGGGAGCTGGTTGTTTCTGTTTGTAAGATATTTTATGGAAGGAAAAGTAGGACCTTTGGTTTAATTAAGAGCCTCTGTCTCCTCTTGGGCTTGCAACTCCATTTTCTTCAGGCAGAATCAAAGGATAGAGTGTAGCAGCCTAGCTTAACATCAGAAATTATACGTGTATATACACATATAGCACCCTTAGACAGAAAGGCCTTGTTCCTTTCAAAAACTAAAACTGATTTAAACTTTTGTGGACCAGTCAGCACAAGGGCTAAGCAGACAGAAATACACAGCTGTGTAGACTTGCTGCTTGCTTTGTATGCTTAGTAGTCTTAAGTGCCATAAAGAAAGATATATTTTTTTTTCTAGCTTTATTTGAGATAGCTACGCTGTTACCAAAGCTGTGACTGCAGCTCAGGAGGGTACATTTGAGCCTTGCTAGGTGCTGGCAGCAGCTGTAATCCTGGGGAGTTGTGCTGCTGCTTCTGAGATTGTGGCTGTCACCTCTGTATAGCAGAGGTAGAAGAAGGGCAGAGGTGGGCAAATGGGTGGAGAGGAAAGTGGCAGATGATTTCCTTGTTGCCAAGCATTCTTTGCCTAGAGGACTTACTGTGTGTTTGTGAATTTAAAAAACAAACAATCCCAAACATATAGAAAAGGAGAAACGGATGTGAGAATGGCCGTCTGTGCCAGCTGCTGCAAACTATTAAATCTTTAGATATCAGGCTTAAATAAATGTTAGAGTATATTGCAGGGCACATATATCCATATCTTCTTTTTGAATTATCTGTAAATTTTTTAATGAACATTGTTCTTGACTGGAACAGCAGATTTTTGTTTCAAAGTCCATGTTTTATTTCAATATGGTGGTATAATACACACACATAAGTAGACCAAACTGAGTTTCTGCAGGCAAGTCAAAGTACCACCTTTTTAAAACTTCCAAGTGCTTGAAACCTGAATGTTGTTTTAACAGATTTAAATATCAGAGTAGGTAGAGATTCAAAGTTTGAGTCAGCACCTGAGTTAGCTAATCAAGAAAATACTGAAGGCTTGACTTCGAGATTATTCTCACTGGGGAAGCCTGGAAAACAGACAAGAGATGACAGAGATGGTTTCCATAAACTTTAGTTTGATAAGAAAAATAAAAATAAGCACAATAAACTTATGTGCATTTATGATGTTGTATGTTTTGAATGTAAATGTGGAAAAATTTTTCCTTAACTTTTTTTTTTCCTTTTATGCTGTTTGTTCAGATTGTAGTTGAATTGCTGCAGTGAATGCAGCTGATTTGGCAGTCTCAAAATGTTCCTTTTTCTGGGGAAAAAGTGCTAACTTCCCACTGCCAGGCTTTGTGTATGATTACAGCAGTGCACTGCCTGAAAGACTAGAGAAGGAAGACTGTGATCACTTGGTTTTAAACCCCAGGAAAGAGAAGTCCTGGGACTTTTGCACTTGAAGAAGGTTTTGGTTTTGCCGGAATAGCAATACAAAATAGCCGTAGAATGGTGACTGACATCAAACCCGTGGGAAACTTTGGTATCTGTGTGTGGATGTGTCTGTCAGATTGGGCAAATTAATGTAAGTAGAAGCCTGGTGTCTTAAACAGGATTTATATATTTATTTGTAATAAAAATGAGCTAGAGGGTTGAGAAACAGCTAGTGTTGAAAAAACAAAATCTGTATACTGTATTTGTTCAAGGGGGGGAGTACTGGGAAACCTGCCTGAGATAGATAAGGAGCAGCTACATCTCTTGAGAATGTGTTAAGATTTCTAAGATTTCAGGTATCTTCTTGATTACTCAAGAAAGCAGATCAGTTTTCCGTCTGAGGATACGATGGGAAGTGAAGTTACAAACCTTATGTAGATTTAGAAACAGTTATTTTTTCTTCATAAGGTTTTCTTGGAGTGAAAGTGTAGGATGTATTCAAAGATTTGAAGATAAGAACAGATAAGAGATTTCTTTTTCCCTTCCTTTCCTGCTTACTCCCTCACCCATGAGCTAGTCTTTCATGCAAAAAGATTTTGTAGCAAAGTTGGCATATTCCTTGACATCTTTTCACCTTTATGCTTACTAGAAATGTTCTGTTTAATATCAGTAGAGGAATGATCTATATAATATTCCCTTCAACTATAAAATCTTCAAAATATACAGGTATCTTTATTTGAGGTGAGTGGATGATATATTTGGAGTGGTAGAAAAGTTATTTGCAGCCTGTAATCTTTCATGTCCCCATATTAGCTTTTTTAGATCCTCTGTTTGAGACCACAACTTCTCCAGACCTGTGATGTATTTTGAGGTGAACAAGAGCTTTTATGTGCAGACTAGACTATCATGAAGCAAGGGCTGTGTGACATTCATTATGCTCTCAATGGAGACTTGCTGCAAGTCTGACAAGTAACAAATTTGACACATGTAAATTTGTTTCAGTGATTTTTTTCTGTAATGCTATGTTCTGTTCTCCAGAAAGTACTGAAGAAGAGTAGGGAATTGAAGGTAGCCTCAAGTCGCGGTGAACAGAGATGTAAATAGAAGTATTCATAGCTGAAAGGAAGATTTGCAGCTCTGTGTTTCATGTGATATTTTGGGTGTGTATTAAACTGCACATAACTCAAAATCTCCCCTCCAGCTTCCAAGGGGTACAGTTGGCACTGTGCTGCAAATCCTTAATGGTGTGGACATGGACTGTTCCATGGAATTTATTTATATGATATTTAAAACATATCAGAATGAAAGCTCTTTAAAATTACATGTAATTGAATAAACCTGCCCTATAGTAATGCTAAATGATTGAGCTTTTTAATTACAACATCTTGTTTTTCTGTAAGGAGAGTTTGGGATTTTTTTCCTGTAATAAAGCAAGTCAAGCCTACATTTGATTGAATATTATCTTTTCTAATAGGTGATGTGATTGTTTTGTAGTGGGTTTTGTTTTTTGGGGTTTTTTTTTTCCTAGTTTATTTGTAAACTGGATACTTTAGTCACATGACAGGACTCAACCTACACAGGTTCATTGCTGAGGGAAACAAATCATACGTTTAGCCATAAGTTGTGACTCTTGCCTATGCCTGAGGAAGCTCCTACACTGAACATCACATTTTAGCAAACATTTCACATAGCATGCTCACAGGGTCTGATGTGAATTATGTTTTTCTGATGTTTTTGAGATTTTTTTATTTTTATTTTTTTATCTTTCTTTAGGTATAAAGTTGTTGAGGAAACAGCTGTATGGTACAAAGCTGTTATAGAAACATATGATATTAGACCTGCAAACCTAAATGCTTATTTATTACTGTTGTTTGCTAGGATGTTTTGGGATGTTTAACGGCTGCACATTACATTCTGCATTGCCAAAGAACTCAGACTTTGAAACTGAAGTGTCTTAGGAACCTTTGGCATAGATGAAAAGGTTAATTCATGGGATAGTCTGTGTTAGACTGCACCTTGAAAAACAACTGCTTGCTTTTTAAGACTGAATTTGTCATGCCGTAATGTGTGCATCACTATTTATAGTCCAGTGTTTTCTGCCCAGGATAACTCCACAACATACTACTTAGTACTCTGAGGAAAGAAGCTGAGAGCAGATTATTCTCTCTGGATACGAAGAGTTTAGGCAAAAGAATATCAGGTTATTTGTCTTGTAGAGATTGTGATTTCCAGCTGCTGATAGCTTATTGATGCCAAGAATTATTTTTCAAGTGCATTTGCCAGAAAAATGGTTTAAAATGGCACCCTGAGGTACAGACTTTAGCAGTCTTCTTTTTTCTTTTTTTTTGGTCTGCTTAGTGCAGATAATTCTCATTCTTAAAACTCAGGCTGTGATTTCCTCAGAACTGAAGTGTAAGCAATTTTAGAGCAGCTTATTAGAATAATGGATGATACAAAGGAAATACCAGGTTTTGTTGTACATTGTTAGTTGGTTCTTATAACTATGCCGTGGTGACTGGCCAGAGCTGGAGAGAAAAGGACTACTATACTTTGATGGTGCTGGTTTTGGGACAGTTGATGTGGAGCAACAAAGCTGAGCTGCTAAAGAAACTGAACCAAAGAGACAGGAGTGTAAGGTCAACAAATCAACATAGTTCTTTTCTGGCTTCAGTGTCCCAGGTAGGGTTCCATGAGCTGCTTTCTTCCTGGATACAAGAGGTCAAATGCTCTGCAGTTCACCTCACAGTTTTTCTGTTTAGAATGACTACAATTACAAAGATAAGACTCAGGTTCTGGCAGTGATGTGATTGAAAAGTAGCTGACTGATGCCTAGAGTAAATAAGACAGATGTTATGTTGCTAGGAAAAAAAATACCTTCAAAGAAGTGATCATGGTCTTGGCCTTTGAGTTCATTGAAAATGATTCTCTATTAGTTTTTAAAGTAATGTGATCCTTCAGATGCCTGCAACACTGCTGTGTGTGGCTATGTAAATAGTGTCCCTCTGGCAACTTGCTTTACTTGGTTCTGATGTAGACAGCTGTTGGGAAAGACTGGGACATCTAACAGATGCTATACAATTCTTTAGAAGTATAGTTGGCAGATATTTGTGTGGTACAGAAACATAGAACTTGCTTTCAACGCAATCCCTCTTCAGAGGTTGATAAAAAAGTGAAACATTTGTTCTATTTGTGCATTGCTATTTTGAGTCTGGTTAAATTAACAGAGAAATTAAGCAAGTCTTGATTAAGACCCATGGCCACTTGCTTTTAAGTAGTCAACTCTGTAAGCTTCTTGCAGAAAAAACAGATTAGATGTGACCAATATTCTCTGTAAACAAAAGTGTGTGTGTGTTCACAATGTTCGTTAGCTGCCTAAATTGGGCTGGGTGCAGATCCAGAAACAAAGTGCTTAAGGTTCCAGTGTGGCTGGTAGAAAGATGACAGTAACTCCATGAAGCGAGATTTGAATACTCTTGAGTTGGATATCTAAAGTATATGGTGGAAATTCCTTTCTAGACATTTATTTCTTCATCTTTGTTTAGTGACTGTCTATTCTGTTACATAATGTATAAATTAAGTGAATATTTTAAGTATCATGTCAATATTGTGGTCATTACGTTGCTTTAAAAATTCTTTTATCTACACGTTTCTCAGAAATTTTGTGTCATTTTGTTTCACTGAAAGGTAGAGTTGTATTATTTTTATCTGTGTATACATGGAAGTTCACTTTTCTTTGTCCGAAAGCAAGAAAAGCATCTATAAAAGATACCTTCATTACATTTCTGCAAGTCACTGTCTGGCAGACATGTCAAGTTTTCCACTAGGCTGTTGCTTCTGCTGTTCACTGTTTAGCGTTTGTCCCCATGAGTGTAGGGCCAGATTCAGAGATACAAAGAATAGCCCATATCCAAATCATAGTTTAGATAGTTTGACAGCTGTCAAATACAATTTTTTTTTTCCTACCTCAATGCTACAACATATGCTGCTCTCCAGGGGAGACAAAAGCTTTCTGTTGATAACCTTATTGCTTGGCTTCTGTTGAGATGGCTGAGTGCTGCTGAACTGTGTCCTAAAAATTACTGTGGCATATCAGCCTGTACAGTCACTCATGTGTCTACTGTTGGGCTCTTCCAGAATCCTTAGTGTGGTTGACAGAGCAAAAGTAGTTGAAGTGAATGCCTTTGCATGTTGTCATCATAGCTCCTCATTCACTGTTCAACTCACTACTGTATCATCATTCTCACCATTAAGTATCTAATTACTTTAATAGGCTTTCCTGACACCTTTTTTCCCCAATTATGAAGTGGTTGCCTAATGGTTTGGAGATGAACTGGAAGACCTTATCATGCTCAGAAATGAACAACTGCCATGACAGAAGCTTCAGGTTATGCAAGGAGCTGCAGGGTAAAAAAAAATGGGCAAAGGTTTAGGTATTAGTGCCAAGATATTTCAATGAGAAGGTAAAGGATTAGACTGTGTGGTACTGGAAGCCTGGTAGTTCTGCCAATACTCATTAATTGAGCAGAAGCTTTAAGGGAAGAAAGCTGCATTGAGTCAACTTCCTTCCTAACTCAAACAATGTTGATTTGACAGTTGTGTGTATGTGTGTTTGATTGCTGATTGCCTTTTTTTTTTATTATTCTTTTAATGATGATTAGGAGAAAAGATTTAGTTAATTTTTTTGATCATTCAAAGTAGATCGGTTATTTTTCAGTTATAAGTGTTAAATTTGTTAAAAAGTTCTTATTTTAATTGATTCTTCTTATTGTCTTGAAAGGAGCTGACAATATCAGGAAGTACTGGAGTCGTTATTACCAAGGATCCCAAGGGGTAATATTTGTATTAGACAGCGCCTCCTCTGAAGATGATCTAGAAACTGCTAGGAATGAACTGCATTCTGCTCTCCAGCACCCACAGTTATGTACTTTGCCATTTTTAATACTGGCCAATCATCAAGACAAGCCAGCAGCTCGCTCCGTACAAGAGGTATGTTAATGTGGCAGCATCTTGCCCATTTGTATTTACTATCTGCACACCACTAACCCATTATTACTTATTACCATTATGATGCTATTACTTACTTACTACTTGTGCTTGTTAAGGACTGGCCTCATTTTCTCTTTGCTGTAAGTATGCAGACCAAGAGCAGTCCTAATCCATATTTACTTAGTCCAGTGCACTCTATACAGGCCTAGTTCTTCTGGAAAACATATAAGTAATACTTGGGTACAAGCAGATCTTCTTCTTTCACCATATTTTGCTTAAGAGTGAAAAGATGTTTTCTAAATTACTCTTATGAAAAGCTGCTGGGACAGTGATTTTTTTTGCTATTAGTTTTAATTTTGCACTTTTCCATTACACCATTCTTTAACTGCTTAAAGCAATAGATGGCAGCCATAGGTTGTCTTTTGTATGTAAAAGCTTTTTCTCAGTTGCTATGTACTGATGTGAAGGCAGAGTTGCAATTCCTGTTCTGAAGTCCTTACCTAGTTCTTATTTTTCTCTTCTAAGAAGTAATGTTTTTGTCTAATTTCTAGCTATCACATAGTAGATTATGTAATTGTTGTATTCAATGTACTTTTTGCTCTTCGTAGTCTGAAAAAAATCATCTTGTCTACATTTTTATCATGTCACATGCATTGAAGGAATGCTGAAAGTAGCTGATTCTCCATGAGAAGCTCTACTTATTCTTCTGAAGTTGTAGGAAGAAGTTAAAATTTGGTTGTGTCATTCTGTTCATAAATGTCATTTAAAGGACTCCTATTCAGGACTGTATGTGAGACCTGTTTGTTCTGTCAGTGCAGCAGAGTGAAAACAATTTCAGCACTTTACTGTGTTGTTGCTTTGTACTTAAAGTTGATTCTTTCTTACAGGAACTTCTTTGTCTAAAATACAAAGTTTCAGACTTTCAACTCAGAACAAACTGATCTGTAGACTAGCTGCTGTTATTACAGTACAGTTGAACATGCTGCTTTACATGTCTTTACTGCTTTATTGCTACCTATGCCTCCTTTCTCAGCCAAAAGAAATTGCGCATATTATGTGTTAAGAAATGTAAATCGAGTGTAGTGATGGTTTTAATATGAAAATAAGGGATTAATTGAAAACTGTGTGAACTACACTCTAGAATATTTTATTAAATTGGTGGTCCTGTCCTCCAAGAATCCATGCTTAAGAAAAAGAAAAAAAAAAGGAATTTGAATTTAGTATATCAAGTTACATAAAAAGGTAAACTGAAATGAGGCAGGGATAGAACCTACAAGTCCTACGTCTTGTTCATATAAAAACTGACTGAGTAAGAAGTAATGAATACTTAAAGGAAATGTAATACGGGCCTAATAATTTGGCCTAATTTGTTGTACAACATTAAAGCAAAGCATGTATTCCTAAAAAATGCATTCCTTCCACCTAAAAAATGATAATATCCTGAGACACAACTGTTTTCATTTTATCATCTAAATATACTTTTATATGCATTTTGGTTTTAACTTTTTTGCATAGAGCAATACAGATTACTATTTTCATCAACAAAAATGCCTTTTTTTTTCCCCATGACTTAAGTATTTCTTATTTTACTATATTTTTCATTTTTAAAATGGCCAAATTTGGTTCCATGTTAATAACAAATATAATTTAAAAAATGTTCTTTGTCCAGTTTTATAAGAATAGAGAATACAACGCCAGTTGGTTTGTTTTACAGGCAATTACGCAAGTAACAGTCCCATTTTGTAGTTGAGCCTCTTTGGGGAGACTTTCGGGCCTGAACTGAATTTTTTGCCTATTTAGAGTTAGCGTTTCTTTTCTTTTATGGGCAGTATCCTCATTTTCACCTCATTCTCCATTACCAATTGCTTGATACATTAGTAGGGTAGTAGATACCTATATGCTTACAATAGCATATAAATAGATTTCTGCTGCATGCTTAAAAAAAAAATTTAGTGTATTATTATAGTATTGCTGCTGTGAGGGTGTATGAAATGCTGCGCACGAGAAGTCTGTTAAATGTGCACAGCTTCTGTGTATTTTCAGGAAAAACAAACAAACAACCCTGTATCAGTGTTTGGCTTTGAAATTCTTTAGTTAAGAATAATGGAAAACAAAATTAAAAGAAAAAAAAGAGGAGAATGATAAAAAGTTGTTACATTGCCCCAGAAAAAGATAATGTCCTGGGTTTACTGTATATACAAAGTGGATGCCTTATTGGGTCATTTTTGCCAACATTAAAATGGAAATTTCTTACTTTCCTAAAGGGTTTGTTTTACTGTTGTCCTCATTATTGAGATGTGAAATGAAAGTAAAATGAAGAATCGTAAGACGATTTCTTAAGTCAAAACCAGCATAAATAAGTATTTAACAAAAGTACTCCATTGAGCATTGAGAGTTTTATTAGACATTTTTGCTTAACTAAGTCCATTAATTATAGATATTTCCTTACTTTTTTGTATGTCAGAAGGCGGATGAATCACAGTTGAAATTTAGAAATATGTATGCATTATTTTCAGCAACAAATTACCTTTCTTTAATGGATATGAAAGGACTCCGTAGGGTATAATTAAGGCAAATGTCTGAGTTAAGTGGTGCATAATAGGAAGTGTAGAAAAATATTTATCTACAACAAAAATTCTTCACAAAACTGTGCAAGGGCCAAGCAGTTTCTGCAACAGATGTTAGTTATATTTATTGTTGGGAAGTGCAGTTGCTTCGGTTTTTTAAAATGTTGTATTTTATTTAATGTGTTTTTTTCCATGCAGTGCTTAGGTGAAAGTGATATTGTAGAAGTAGCGTGCTGTAAATAATAAGCAACATCATGAATAGTTGAATTCACAGCTATAAGATCTATTTGCAAAAATATCTAAATAACTGGTTTAATTTATGAAATGTTATTTAACCTAATTAATTTTGCAGAATATACCTCATATTATTGAAGTGACCATGGAAAAATTACAGGAGAAGCCAAGCTGAAATACTAATCAGGCAATGTAATACTTTTTTCCTGAGTTCAATTGCTGGTTGGTTGTTTCATAGTTATTTTGGTATTAAAATGAAATCAAGAAAGTAAGTTTGACATTTTATTGTAGAAACTGTAAATGAGCATGTCCCTCTTATTTCTCTTATATAACTTCTGTGGTGTTCATTCCATCTTCCTATGTCAAAGATATTTGTAAGTTGTTTTGTTTTTCCTGTGATAGTAGCACATATTTAGATGTTTTCAAATATCTGCTAAGTGATTTCAACTGAGCTATGCTGAAATAAAGACTTTATATTGACCAGACTATAACGCTCATTCAGTTGTATTTGATTCAATAGGTTTACTACAAAATAACCTTGGTTTACATTAAAATCACAATAATGAAGAATTAATCACATGTAAATCAGTAGTGACTGTAGTTTTGGAAACCATCTGAGACAGTAAATAAAAATAGTTACAATTGAAACAAAAATTTAGTTACTCAGCATGTGGGAACATGGTTTCCAAAATACAGGGTGCAATTCTAAAACAGTACCAAATTATATATTCTTTTAAATAAATATCTTGCTGATGGAGTGTACTTTTGCCTTTTCATCACAAAAGTACTTTTGCTAATAGAAACTGGTTTTGATTAGTCAGATTAGGGTTACAGACTTAAAATATTGCAAGAGATTGGTGATAAAAGCAATTTAAATTGCTTTACAAGGGAACAGCTGCATTACTGCTTGTGATGATTATAAACTTGTTGATTTTTATTTTGGAATGTATACTACTTTGTGTAATGGCAGCAGAAGTTGGATATTACAGTGGATTGTTGTGACTTGAAACAGTGTGCAAACTGAGAGTCACTTTACTCCCAGGTCAGAGTGATATTTAGGAGCTGCAGATACCATACATTGTAAGTTTTCCATAGCCACTGTGTTTTAGGAGTAGGCTGTGCTGAGCACTTGTCTGAATCTGTTGAGGACTTCTGGAAGCCATACAGGACTGGCCAAAGGAGAAACCAAATCGAACTAGATTTTCCACTTCAGTAGTGAAGCGGCTACATATTTGGAAGCTCATTGTTTTTGGGGAGTTTCTTTTTTGGTATTTAAGGCTGTTTTTAAAATTGCAGTTGCACAGGATGATCATTGTAGGTCTGTTCTAGCTGAACTTTTCTAAGACCATGTATGTTAAGATGTTCATAGAGTATAAACTTTTGGTGGGTTTTCCTTTAGTCATCCAAAAATACAGGCAATTAATACATTTCTTTCATATACGTAAATTGGTGACCACTAGTAGCAGGAGAAATCTTTGAAGATATGTTCAAAATTTTCATTAAAAAATGCTAGAACTTTTTAATATAGACTTACTAGAGAACCATGAATCAGAAGTCTTCTTGGTCTATTTTAAGGTTATATTGTTTAAAATATTGTTGTCCGGAAAAAACATAGTTTGGAGACCTTGTGCTGATTACGAGTGCTGTCTTTTCGCTTGTGGACGAGATCTTACTTAAAAGTTGAATTGATGGGTGTATGAAACTCCAGTGGAGAATCATTCCCATTTTCCTATTTCATTGATAGAGCAAGATTAAAAAATACCTTTGAATTACAAATAGTATTTTCAAAAGCAAGTGTTTTTTTCAAAAACAGGTTCATTGCGTATTCACATAGATTGTGATGCATTTATCTATTTGAGAATATTTCAAGACTTATGGGTTTTGAAATGCAGACAGTGTTTAACTGGATTTTCTTCTAGGAGGATAGTGGAGGCTGACTCTCCATATGAAAAAGCCATCTTAGGCATCTTAGGGCTGTGAGGGCTATTATCTATTACTGTGCGAGTTTATTCTCTGTTGTTTATGTCTAGAAATAATTTTGTAGCTAAACAATGTCTTCTTGAAGTGTTAAGTATCTTAAAGCTAAATAACCATTGCAGGAGAATGTTCGGGTTTGCCAGCATCTGCAGAGGCTCTTACTGGTCTTGAAGATCTGGAGCATTTTAGAAACTTGATTTTCTGGGCCTGCCAATGGTCTGAGTTGGCTGCATAAGTTGGCTGCATACTGTAGCTCAGATTCAGGATGTAATCACTTCTTTATATTTCGGTGTCTTTGTACTATTTTTCCATAGTTCACGCCTTTTGTAGTTTCTGATAGTTGGGGGGAAATGGTTTCCTTTTGGAAACCCTTTCAGTGTACCAGTTATAGATGTCACTTCTAGCAATCTGAAAAACTGCACTGAGCAGTGGCACCTGAGGAGGTTTAGCTTCAGAGAGTATGCAGTATCTCAGCTAACAGTTCTGAGCAGATATTTTCTCCAGCAACAAGTACTACAAAAACTTAGCCCAAAACCAAGAATGAAAAAGTGTTCCCTGCAGTCTGTCCTGTCCTCACGCTGGTCAAGCCTCTCAAATTAGTTCGCCTATCTGAATTCTCAAAGACCAGCTGTTGCAAATCTGGGTACTTTACGGGAGGGACATCCATAGCAAAGTTAAATCGGGGACAGATTTTTGGTTCCTGGAGAAACTGTTTCTAAGATGATTTATCTTCAGATTAGTGCAGTAAATAGCCAAAATATAGGTTCCTACCCTGTTTTGAGATCATAGTGACCTTAATGACCTTAATATTTGCAATCCCCTCACTGCAAATACTTCTTCTCGTCCAAGGTGTATCCCCTGATATTTGAAGATTGTTTTGGAGCTGGACTCTGCTATTTTGAGTGTTGGCTGCTTCCTTCACAACTGTGGCCTTTGAGGCAACAGAGGAGTTATTTGTCAGACTTCAGTTATGAGCACATTTGCAGAAGAGGGGAATGTTATTAAACTGATATTTAGAAAATATTAATTTTGCTATGTTTAGAACAATGCAGAAATAACTCCTATTTGCATGTCTCATATGAACTCCCATTCTGATTAAAGAATTTCTTCAGACATGTTAGGAAGATGATTTTATGTAAAAAGATCCAAAAATAAAAATTATGTATATAAAATGCAATATAAAAAGATGAGCAATTTAAATAAATAGCTAGATGTGAACATTAAAACAATTTTGTACAGTTGCAAGACTGAATCCAAACAGCAGAGTTTTTCTTTACATGAGTTTGTGCTTCAGTTATGTTATACAATAAACAAAGGCACAACAGATAAAATCCCAATATATTTGCATTAGATAAAAAGATGAATTTGTATCGTTGATTTGGAGTGACTTTCCTGAAGACACAGAAACAAATGCTTGAGCACACCAGCAAATGTGCATATATTACGCAAGGTACAAGAAGCTGAAGAATACGAGTGGAGTAACTAAGGCACAGGAGCAGAAGTTCTGTCCACATAGACCAGTTTCACAACATAAAACTGTCCCTAGAGAAGTAAATCTCCTGAATGGCCCTTGCGGCTTGTGGTACCAGGTACAGGAGTGTCTTGGGGTAGATTTTGAAGAATATTGCTGTATATAGTTTCAAGCTTCAGTAACCTGGTTGTTACAGAACTTCCTGGGTTTTCAAATGGTTGTTTTCTATGTATATAGATGGTTTGTACTTAAGAGTATTTCTTTTATCAGGAGTATTGGTTTACATGCTGACCTATTTGCCTCTCCCATCTTTCAGGAGTCTGACTGTTTATATGACTTTGACATACAAAGTCACCAATTGTGACTTTGACAGTCTGACCGCTCGTGTGACCATATGATGAGCTAGTTTGGGCATAAAAACTACTTAACTACCGTCCTTCCTCATGGTCTTATTTTTAAACTGACTCAGATGACAAGATAATTGGATAAGTTATTGTACAGGCACAAACAAGAGGTAGGAGGAAGGTAAGAAAGTGGTACTGGGGCAGAAAGTTGAAAGTGTGGAACTCTAAAACCCAGTGAGACCTTGACCTTTCTACATACCACCTTACTTCTCATGCTTTTTTGCTTATCAAACTGCAGCGAACCACAGTAGAGGAAGGTTATAAAGGAAATACTGAGAAATAATTTTTCCCTCTTATTTAACAATGAATTTTCTAGAGTAGGTGTGCAATTACATTTACTGGACTTCAGAGAGAGGTAGGAAAGAAGCATTTATTTTCACTGTGTGCTTTGAAAATTCAGTGTCTTTGTTGTCTTCCAAGCCAAGGAAGAAGAAAGAAAATGTCATTCAAAGAGAAGGAGTTGACTTCACTTGCAGAATTAAACACAATGACTGTAAAGGTAGAGCATAGTCTGTATAAGTAAAAAGCAAATTTATAAGAGAAACTTTAAAATGCTTTCAAAAACAAAAATCTGTATTCCTATTTAGTAAACATTTTTCATAGTTATTTGTATACTTACAAATGCTTCTGTGTTATTCAGTAAAGACTGCTGGAGCTGAGAAGAACACAGCTTCTTACAGTTCTTTCTGAAAACTTTTTTGCTTGGTCAAAATATTCTTGGCTGTAGTAGAGAATTAAATGAAATCCTGAAGACTTTGTTGGAAACAAATCTGACCACAAAATCATTATGTTCCTTTTGGGTTTCTATGTCTATGATACTGCTGTTCAGAGGAATTCTTGAATACTCAAAAATTTAATTACTGTTAGTGACATTTTGCATGAGAAAGAGAAGATGTATTTCTTTCAGAATTAGTAACTATTTCAAATGGAACAAAATAGTGGCTATATAACTGCTTTCTTAATATAACTGTACCATTTTTATAAAGAAGGTCTCAAGTTCTGTTGAAAAAGAATGGAAAAGTATTTAGTAATGCATTGGATCAAGTTTGTGAAAACTCTGCTATTGTAAAAGTGATTTAGTATGTGTTTTTCTTTCCTATATCCTTCCTATATATATTAGAATGAATTCTTGAGTTCAAGAATACAAGCCGCTGCTTTTTAAAAGATGAGGACGTATCCCTCTCTTTTATTTTTGTCCTTAGTGCTAAAATAAGTTTGCTGATTAAATGGAAGTTAAATATATTGTGAACCTTGTATTTACCAAGGAAGAGGCTCATTTTGTGTAGTTGAACTATTTTCTACATAATTTTTATTTGATACTCAGTATAACAGAAATAAATTTTAAAAAATGTTTTTCAAGTTGATTGTGATCACATAATCTTCATTAGGTCAGAGTAGGTATGCAGTGTATGAAATTAATTTCTGGCCACAGTCCATTCTGCAGGAATTAGATACTCACACACATGGGAAATCATGACAAGCATCTTTATTGGTAATGTCAGGGAGTTTCAACAAAAAACACAACAGGAGAAAATCTATCCACTTTATATCCATGTAGGTATTTAAAGTTGGATTTTGATTATGTGCCACAGAAGTAGAACATTTTCAGCTGCATCTGCACTACTTAGAATTGAAGCAGCATAGTTTAATATTGTCTGCAATTACCACCATCCCAAAGAACTTGCTGGGAACATGTTTATGCAGAGTTTCTTAAAACCTGCATCAAACAGAAGGTGCTTGGAGTTCAGCTTGGGTATGATTTCTGTTCCTCTTCAGTCTCAACATTTCTGAAGATGCTCTTGAGAGTTTCTCTTGGGTATGAGCTGCAGCGTAAGGGAAAGCAAAACTGAAAACTGGTGCATTATTGGCCCATCAGAGGATGAATCTGCTTTAGATGTGTGAGCATAAAATTCCTATGAACAGGAACAAACCATACATTCTGGACATGGGGATCATGACATATGCATGAGACATCTTAAAACAATGATGTTTCCAAGTGACAGGATAGGGAAAGGATCATCTTTTCAGCAGTGTTCTGAATGCATGTTAGTGGGATAATGCTTCAATTGTCAAAGGCCAAGAAGGAAACACTACTATTATAAGGTGAGATTAAATTCCTTCCTATCCGTTCTCAGTTTTGAACTGGTTTTTTTTTGTTTGTTTGTTGTTTTGGTTTGGTTTTTGTGTGTGTTTGTGTGTGGGGGGTTTGTTACAATCAGATTATGAGCTTGATTGTTGGACAGGACACTGTAGTTTTTGAAAATGGGATGAACCAGAGATGACTAACAGAGGGAATGGAAGGGACCTGGTGGTGAGTCTCATGCACCTCTTTTCCTGTTACTTCCCAAGACTTTACTGGCATTAAAGCTGAAGAGTTGAGTAGAAAGCAGGTTGGGGTTCAAAGAAAAACAAAGAATGGAATGGAATTCTGCAAATTCAAAAGTGTTGAAGGGTCTCACAATTCAGGGAGGATGAGGATGGAGTACTGCTGAGTTCATGCTTAAAGAGTCCATTGGAGGCCTTCTTCTGTAGGTAGCTAGGCTGAGAAGAGTGTACGTTATTTCTTCAGAAACTACTTCAGTGCATCATGAGATTTGGTTCAAAAAGAGGAAGCCATTCTCCCATCCACTTCTTGCAGTGATTCAGCGATTCAGCAGCCGATGCAAACATACTCCTGAAGAAACATGAATTATCCACTCTAGCATCTGGGAACAATTGTCTTCATAAGACTGGAAGCAGGGTTTTGAATATAATGACATTATTCTAATGATGATTTGTTGATACTGCAGCATATCATTAGTCATGCTGGAATCTTCGTAAGCGTAAATGTTTTCTCAAAATAGTTTAAATGTTTAGAAAATCTATTACAACAGTGTGACATGAAACAGTAACTTCTTCTGCTAGAATCTGAACAGCCTGGAAATTAGTCTAGAAAAGAATTTTGTGAAGCATCATACAAATAAGATAGATAATGTATTTTAAAAAAGAGCAAAACTTGAGCAATTTTTTTGCTTGAAAATGTGTTCCTGTATTACTCCGATTTACACATGTCGTCCTTACATTTTTTCCTACTGTTTTCAAGAATAGAGTATTAACAGTGTGATTGAATAATCCATGGTTAGGCGTACACAAAATTTCTCAGTATCTTTGCTTTTTCTGACCTTCTCTGTTATATTTAGTTGTTCAGATTCTACTTAGATGCACAGTTGCAAGGGTCAGAAAGCCTTTGCTGTTTTAATGCTCTCTTAAAGTAAAGACTCAATATTTGTATGCACCCCGCTTTAAAGTTAATGCACGTTGAAGTTCCGTGTTCAAGTATTAATACACAGCACAGGGCATGATTAAAAAAACAAATAACAAAAAACCCAGTCTGCCTTAGTGAATGAGCTTTTCTTAAAAGGCTGTTCATCTCATCCACACTTAACCATAGAGAGGGATAATTGGGATTACTGCATATATTGTTATATATTTGTTAGAATTGCTTTATTTATTTAAAATTAAGTTATCCTATCTGTCTCTCTGTCAATACAAGTTCTTTCTGTAAACTTTTTTCAATATTTTTTTCCTAATGTATTATCACAGCATTTACAATGTCATTTTGGGTTTTATGTTACTCTGGTAATAAATGCTAGAAAATAGTTTACTGAAATTATATGAAGCATCTGAGTGTTTTAAGGATTTCCTGCCTTTGGTTTCCTATAGCTTTGTTCTGTTGCAATAATGCTTTAACAGCAGACCATACATTAACTACAAATCTACTACCAAATTTAGTTACTGCTCCAATTTAGTTACCTTTGTTCCTCATTCCGAATTACGGCTTTACTCATGTCTGGGAATAAAGGGAATAAAAAAGTGAAATTTGAGTTACTCTCTAGTGCAGAAAAATAAATCTTTTCAGAGATGCAAACAAAAAGATGCTTTGTCACCAGTATTGGAGGAAACATTTGTGTCCCTTGAGCTGCAATAGCATCTTCATTAGTGACACAATGTATGTTTGTTGTTTTAAAAATAATTAACTCATTTTGCATAAGCAGACTTATGCATGTGATGAGATATCTGTGGTCTGTGTGGACACAGAACCTTGCTAAACAGTCAGTACTCTTCACTCAGTAATTTGGTCTGTTGTGTGTATCAAAATTTATTACTTATAGATGAAGTTATTACTGTATTTTAAAATATATTTATTTGATTTGGATTTTTCTGGTTTTGTAGTTGTTATTAGTAAATTGCTCTATGTTCTTAAAAGATGAACAGAGGCTACAGAAATGGTACTGCACATTCTTGAAGTATTGCTCGTGCCTGTACATCTGTCCAGAAAAGTTCAAACTGTGTAGTTTTGGTTGACTACCATTTTTGTGGGCATGCTACCTGTATCATTTCTAGTGAAGTTCAGAATACATAATTTGTTTAAATACATTCATAATTGAATGAAAATTGATTTTGACTCATTTTGGAATAGTTAAATATTTATGTGATGGAGAGAAAATCTGCAATGTGTTCCATTATTATTTGTCTTGCTAATTTTCTTAGAGCAAGTTTGAGTTTTATTGAAACCTGTCTCTTAGCACTTGAAAACTACTCCTATAAAATCTTCTGAAAAACAAGTTATTCCATTTTAAAGCCAAAATAGAGTGTTGTTAAAGGGGGAGAAAAAGCTTAGTATCTTTCTATTCTGATTTATTATACAGAAGGCTGTTTTTTTACAAAAAAGGGCTTTTTTTTTTTCCTTTTTTCCCCTCCACTATTCTCAGTCTCTTTTGATCATTGATCTGGGTGACCCCACGCTCAGGGGTTTTTTTCTTCATTTGACATGGACAGATTTTTGAAGTATAGCTCTCCTTTGGGAACCTCAGGCAGTTCCACTTGACTAACCTGTGATCTAATGAGCAGTAATGCAGGGTTACAGTGACCATTTTGTTTGCTTTGAGGGAGGATGGCTAGACAGAGAGTGGGAGAGAGGCGGTGTCTGCGGAGAAAAAAGATGCAGGGTGATCGAACAGTGTGAAAAAGACTTGTTAGCCCACATTAGTGTGCCTGATTTACTTCACAACAGGTCAGGAAAGGCCAAAGGCAGGGTTGTCATTAAATTGCAAAGTTGAAAATCCTGGTATTCAAAAGCATTCAAATTTCTGAAAGTTGTAAATTAGAAAGTTTGTGGTTCATGTTGAATTTGCCAGAAAGATATACAGAAGTACCAGCTTCTCTAAAACATGAATGGTACATTATAAAATCATGCTGTAAATAAAAAGAAAACCAGCTTTTTAAAGTACTTTCATGGTTGACTGTTTTACAATGAGACTGGGTGCGAAAGAAAGGCCAAACACTAACAAGGTCGTTGCACTTTCTTTATGAGCCCTGGGGACCCCTTAATTATGTGCCCGTGCTGCTTATTTTGAGATCTGTAGAGTGTATGTGTATGCGTGTTTGTACAAGATATAATTTTTATTTGTATTTATAAATACACACACATATGCATATACACATATGCATATATATGTAAAAATAAAATTTTAGCATCAGTTACCCAGGAATGTAGATTTTGAATCTTCTACAGCATGTTATGATTTTTTTTCTCATATCCTTTATTGTTTCTCTTGGAGTGAACATTAATCTTCATGCCATTGGCCTTGAAATAGGCATAGATTTATTTTAAATTTACATTTACAAATGCAGACACACACACACACACAAAAGTGCTTAGGTAGTGAAGAGTTACTTTTCGTAATACTAAAACTTTCTTTTGAACACTTCAATTAGTCTTGACAGCCTGCTGCTTTGCAATTGCAAAACCAGAAAGTTGAAGCTATTTCTGAATTTATGTTCATTCTCTTACTTCTTAGTGGCCTGAATCTCCATGATTTGAAGAGTACAACTACTGCAGAATATCCTTTTAAGCTGTTGCATTGATAGCCTTTAACTCATAGCAAAGTCTTGTCATTGGTGTTTCTGATCTGGCTCCCTGTAGCAAAAATCGAAGTGCAGCCTTTTAGCTATATTATTGTTGCGCATTGTAGCTGTAGGTAATTAAAAAAAAGGGTGTACTTTTTTCTGTCTGCTACAAGAAGTTTCACTAATAGCTGGCAGTCTGTTTTTCACAATTGTCATAGAACTGTGTTAAGTTTTAGCTTGTGCTGCGTGGACAGAGGTTGTTGTCTTGATCCTCCAGTTTTGTTACTCAAAATTAAACATCTGAGAATTAAACATCTGAGAATAACATAATTAAGAATATATTTCTTACCTGACTTCAGAAACTGTGTTCCTATTGATCATTCAAATAATTTCATTGACATTAAGGGACTGTCTCTTGGTTGAAAGGAAGAAAAGACAATAGGATGTCAGGCTTCAATGTTCGCATTGAACATTAACTTTTGGTTTTAACTTGTATTGGATTATGTATTAAGTTGTGGTATCAGATTAATTTTGGTTTACCTTCGTCTGTTGTTTGCAGTGAACAGACGTTATAGTTTTATCTCCTAATAAACAGAAGTTTAAGTGTTAGTTGAATGTGGGAAACAAAGTACATTTTTTTATATCCAGTACTGCATTTCTCAATTAATTTCCCGGTGTGTCACTCCTGTTTTTAACACATTGTAAAATTCACTTATTATTAGAATTTTTGATATAGAATAATTTATTTTGAAACAGTTCAAAATGGCTTAGTTATTACTATACTCAAAGACTAGTCTCAAAAAAATTTGCTATTGTGTATATGCTTCCATTTTCTCAATTATTTTAGCTGACGTTTAGTTGCAGCAACTTTGTAGAGATACATTCTAGGAAACTGCACTCAGCTAGCTTTTTCTGTAGCTTTAGGTCATGTTAGTCAATGGAAACTTATTAGGGCATAAAATGATGTGAAAATGTTTAACAAATCAGAATACTGAATCAAGGCACATTTAAGCCTTACTACTATTCTCTTTCCATTGACTTCCTCCATTCCCGAAATAACATTGTCTGTGCAGTCTCTATGCTCTCTTTATTAGCTCTTCTATTTGATTTAATTATTCAGTTACTCAGTGTGTCTGAATTAAGTCATCTCCACCAATCTGCTTATTACAAAGCATTTGGTCAGTGAGAAGAGACTAATGTCATCTTGCTGGTCTAATTTTTGAGGGTGTGTGTTTAGGAATCAATTCATTGGAACAGTATTTGAAAACTGGCATATAAACAAAAGCCAGTCCAAGGGTAGATTACTGATACTGCCAGTTGCAGGCATTGGAAGAGTAAATGTTATTTATCTGAAGAGTAGGGAAATTTTTATATGTTCTTGTTAGCTTTCCTTAAGATGTGAATAGTTTTTGCAGCTTGGTGTCTGGAAACGCTTTTAAAAAGCACAGCAAGTTTGCTCCCACATAAATTGTTTTCACATAAACTTGCCAGGTATTATATGAAAAGATTAAGTTCTTTTTTGATGGTAGTATTGTTGCTTGGTTCAGAAATACAGCTCACAGAAGAAGAGGGAATATGCCAAGTGCAGGCTTTTGGAAAATTCTTCTTCCAGTTCATAATTACATTTTAAGAAAACATTTCTTGTAAGACAGAGATGTTAACTTTTGATATAGGTACTAAAGTGCAGCACTGGAAGTTTTTTCTTTTTATCTGTTTGTCATGATATATGACCTCCAACAAAACCTTCTTTCAGGTCAAGCTGCAATTCCCATGGGTTATGCATTGTAAAATTTAGCAAAACAGGAGAAGTGAAATCTAAAAGTACTTGCAGGTGCTCTTTTACTGTAGAATATGAGTGTGCCTTCTTACATTTCTCTGAAGTCATTATTTTATCTCTGCACTATATTTGACAGTATAGCTCTCAAAGTCTTCTAAACTGAGAATGCAGTAGCTAATATGTTGTATAAAAATGGAGTGTTATGCTATGCCAATGGACTCTGACAATTCAGTTTTAGTATCTGTAAAATGGGCTTAAAATGTTCCCCAGATGTATTTGGCTTTCTCTCCTTTTGGAAATTATTCCTTCTGTGCAATAGGAAAAAAATTTGCTTAACTAAGAAAATGAACTCAATAATGCCACCCTTTCCCTGCATAAATAAGAAGGTGGGGGTGGTAATACTATGTCTGGGAAAGGAAGCAAAAATGCGTGCTTGGATATCCCATTGCCAGCTGTTGTAGGGAGTGTGCTTGCCAGCAGTTTCTGGCAAGCTTATTCCTTCCAAATCCTCTCCAAACTTGCCAGGCATTTAAAAAGTCTTTTGCCTGTTAGTCACCTTTCACTTACTTGTAGCATTAGAAGGAATGTTTAGTGACTGAAGAACTGCCTGTTTTGAAATCAGGAACTTTGAATTAAGTTTTTTGTTTTGTTACATGTTGGTTTGTTGATATTTACTTGACAGCAGGGTTTAGTTCAGAATATGGCTGTTGGTTAACCAAACTGGGTTAAAGCTTAAAGGATCTGCTCTCATGGGAAATAAGGCCCACGAGACATTTTTGTGCATGTAGAAGGCATCAGACTGTCAATCCTTGACCCTGTGTGGAGGGACGGATGCTCGAGAAGTGAACTGCATTCAAAGGATGGCAAAGTACATCTCAATTTTTGGCAGACCTGACTAAGAAATAATTTAAAAATCTGTGTCTAGCAGTGGGGCATGTGGGTCGTTTCTGTGTTAATTTGGTTCAGTCATGATCTGGTGTTTCAATCCTCTTCTGTGTGCTATCGATCAGCATGTGCATTGCTCTGAATCTCCCTAAGGCATTTGAAGACAAAACAAGTAGAGTATGTATCTGTGCCCTAAAGCAGAGGCAATTCAGGCAGAGAGAGGCTGAAGGGAGAAATCAGATATAATGAGAGGAGAAACTTGACTTTTGTCCTAGGTTAGGTCTGGATGGCTGAGAGGAGACTAAAAATCTAGCTTCTTAGATACAAAATATTTTGCAAAACTGCCCTTCTCGGAAGGTTCAGATTCGTAATTGTGTTTCTGTTCTTTCTGCTGCATTTTCTTTTCAAAGTTACAAAATCTGAATTAAATAGGGACCTCAGTTTTAAATTGTCATACCAGAGACAACTGAACTTACATCTGTGACTACACTGCACCTTCTTTGAGGGTTTTTTGACAGAAGGCTATCTGGTCTTTTTCATGCATCTTATTATTTGTACTTACATGTTTAGCTGAAATAGTAGTGTAGTATTGGAAATTGCCAGTCTTTTAATGTATTTGCTTGTCATCTCTGAGGTAAGAAAATAGCCTGCTATTCATTTTGCAGTAATTTAAGCACTGGTAGACTATCAACTACAACCACAAAGCTAATGGCCTTTTAATTACTGGTGATTCTGATGAGAGTTTGAAGCAGGAAGTAAGAGCTTAATGCAAAATTTTGGACAAACAGAGAATAAGACTGTGGTGTCCCAGCTGGTGCTATCGCTCTCATAGTTGAATATTTCTATTTTTCTCCATTTTCAACACGGTTATGATTCAGCCAATGTCACAGTGCTTTTATGCATAAACCGTGCTATAGAAAAAGAACCATGATAGCGGTCATTGTAACTGTGGTCACAGAGTCCTGCACTGTACGTGTGTTGCTGTTATGGTCACTTCTCTGACTGGAGAAGTTGTGCAAATCATTTAAATAATTGTGTGATGATCTCCTGGTCCAGAGGCTTTACAATTATTTCAGCTTATGCATTCTGAAAAGTACAATTTTAAGTATTCTGAGAACCTGCATTGAATAACTGGAAATGCTTGAGAATGCAGTGTGAATTGTCTGGGCACTGTGATCAGGCAATGAGGGAAGAATTGACCTGCCCTGCTCAGGATTATCAGTCAGTGACTCACTATGTTAGTTAACTGTCCTGGTTCCAGGTAGGACAGGGTTAATTTTTGCAGTAAGCAGGAGGGTACATTTTTAGTGTACTTATGTAGCTATATGTCAGTTTATAACATGTTGACAGCAATAGCTGCAAATTAATTGAAAGAGATATTGCTCTGAGACTTGAACAATGTGTCATTCAAAACCTTTCTTGACCATTTGAAAAAGATTGAATTCTCTTTTATTGTGATAATTGGAAATAAATATAGCAAGTTCTGAAGTTGCAGTATATATAACTGCGTATATATACCATCTCTTAATTAGTTATCTGTTATAAAGAAATTACTCTGCATGCTTTATTCATTTCAGTATGTCCCACTCAGTTTTACTATCCTCCTGTTAAAGATGGAGGATCTTTCTCCTACTAGAAACAGTTGTTGCTCTGTGAGAGTAGTGTTTTTTGAGATCTATGATGATTTAATACTGTCTGTGTGATCACTTTTCTCCATATTAATTCAGCTATAGTGTTACAGAACACAGAATATAATCTATACTGAACCGGTCATTTTGCTAGTATATACGTTGAAGGCCATAATTCTCTGTTACTGTTTAGATTATTTCAGTTGTTTCCATTTCTTTTGCTTGACTTTATGTTCTTAATGGAGTATTAATTCATCTTGTGTACAAAAAGAAATTGCTTCTATTCGGGAGTATTTCACAATTACTAAGTCAGACTCCAGAGGCTATTTTTCAGACTATGAATATGCAGAATGTAATTGCTAATAGATAATAACTTTTTAATTTTTATTAATATGCAAAAGGTAGTCTCAGCTGGTTTGTGCAGTGGAGTTATTTGCAAGTTTTAATAAAATTCTGAATTTTTCTAGGAATGGGAAGAAAGCTTTGAATCTGAATTCCAGTTCTCTTTTTTGAAACTTAGATGTTACTTCATCAGTTATTTTGTTCTTAATTTAGACTAATTACCCTCTTCAAAAGTCAATGGGAGTTTCGTGCAGATTGCTATAAAGTATTACTACTTGAAAAGTGTGGCAACCCTGTACCTATTAAAGGAATTTGCTGTTTGAGCTCCACAAAAGAAATCCACATCACCAAGAAACTGATGTAGTTCCACAGAAATGTGGGAAAAATCTACCAGAAATCCTGCAAAACACCACAGGATTCCACAAATGTAGCATTTTTCATCTGACTGCACTCTGGACAACTGCCCTCCCTCCATGTCAGCTATAGGTCTAATCAGGACCATCAGTCTCACAACCTCTATCAGAGTTTTTTCTCTTGCATATTCAGATGTGATTAGGTGGATTCTTTGTGCAGTGCACAGAAATTGAGAAATGTTTTCTTATCTGCAGCTTTTGTTGCTGGGACAGATGCGATTATTCATCACCATGATGTTTATGTTTGTATTACGTGAAAGGACGATGAAAGTCTAAATTTCTGCTCATAAGAGGAAAATTGAAGTCTGTTCTTGTTGAGTGGGCTATTGGAAGTAGTTGTCTTTCAAAAAGAGTTTGTTTATCTCACCTTATTATTTAAAACTTCTTAGATTTTACATTGGATTTCTAGGTAGTATAGAATGGCCTAGGTTGGAAGGGGTCTTCAAGATTGTCTAGTTCCAATCCTCCTGCTGTGGGCAGGGGTGCCAGCCACTAAATCTGGTTGCTCAGGGCCCCATCCAACCCGGCCTTATCAACTCTTTTAGTAGTCTACTTGCTGTTTCTACAGAGGAAGAGTTTTGTGTAGCACCGTCATAACCTCTCTGTTCATGAGCTTTCAGGCAATGAGGAAAATTTCCAAAATAAAACTTTATCATCATAATTTTCTATGCCAAGCATGGATCAATACCAACCCTTCTAACAAATCCATTCTACTTCTCCTTTGAATTTTGTGCTGGGCACTGGATCCTGCAAGGTTTTTCAGTGCTATGGCACTATATTTTAGGGCCCTATCAAATTTTTAGTATTTCATAGCACTAGGAAAATATTATTTACACATAGAATCTAAAGTTTTGTTTTGGCAGGGCAAAACTACATGTCTCTTCTAGTCTGTCTCTAGCAGGCTATTGATAGAAAATATAAGGTTTGTTGTTTGTCATGGAGTAGTAAGCTTCTGCTTGTCTTTGTAGACCACAGTATTTCATCTTAAGTTTAACAGGCAAATAACAAAGGAGAAGAGATGAAGAGAAGAAAACAAACTGGGGTCCTAGAAAATTCATTTTCTTTTTCTTTTCCCCCATGAAACTACTTCAGCAGGAAAAAAAAAAAAAAAAATTGACAGACGGGGTGTGCCAGATAATGTCACCAAGCATTGAGTGGGAAGAAGAATATTAAAAAGCAGAAAATTAGAGCTGTGCTTGCCTGTTTGACTCCCCAAAAGAATTGAAATTGTCAGCATTTGGGACTCCTTGTCAAAGGCTGAGAGCCTCACCTGTCTGTGGTGCTCTGCAAATCTGTTCAGGTGACCATCATCCCTCAGAAATGTGTGTCTGAGAGCAATTAGAATTTAATCAAAGAATGCTGAAATAAAATTAAGTACATCTATGTCATGTAGTTACTGAATTCTTTAAAGATAAAACAAAGGCCACCACAGAAGCAAATTAAAGCCCCTGGGAGCTGACATGGTTATTGAAAGAGCTGCCCTGCCATAGAAACCTGCTTTCCTATTGTTATTCATTTTGTTCTCTGAAAAGGAATTTATGATCAAAGTTTTGTTTGAGCACAATGTAATGGCACAGTTAAGCACTCAGATTAGATTTTGGCAAAGTTAGGCAGGGATTTAGGTATTTTTTTTTCCTTTCTTTTGTTTTTTGGCACTCATCTTCTAGAGAGAAAAGTGTTTTGCCTGTAAAATATTTAGACCTTGAAAAGAAAAAAGAAAAATCTGTTTATAATATATTTCTTGAATTATATTAGATCTGTGTTTCTTGTTTTATATCTGCTACTACTGTTTCATGATAAAGTCCAATCTAGAGCACCTTTTGTGGATGTTGTAAATGAAAATACGTAAATAAAATCTGTGGATATTTAAATTTTTGTTTATAAGATGCTTCTATGTACAAAGTTTCAACTTTGATGACTCTACCAAATGTCCACTGTCCACTTTTTCAGGTGCAGAAAGAAGTTACATTTTTAACAAATAGAATACCATAATATAATTCTTTTTGAACATACAAAGTAGTGACCCATTTTTTCATTGGATAAAATGAAATGTGCAGTTTGCTTTAATCCAGGGGGTCTTTTTAGGGAGAGAAATTAAGATGAGAATTAACTACAGTAGGAGAAGTTATTACAATTATTGAGATGTATGAAATATAGGTTCATTTCTTGTCTTTGCTGTTGACTTACAGCACAAGACTACAGTTGACTTTGGAAGTAGGTTATTGCTTTTCTCCATCTTAGGTCCATACAGAAAAGTCTTATAATGCTCTAGGATGATAATGGCAGTATGTAGTTTTGAATAACTTAAGAGACTCAAGTAGGGGTGGAAGAAACAATTTCTGTGAAAGAACAAAACTCCAAAAGATTGTGATGGTGAAATGAGTTATTTGAACTGATAAGAGGTAATTTAAAACAAGAATCAAGAAAAATCTGAATGTATACAGTTCCCTTAATACCTTAACATACAGTCATGCCAGTATGCTAAAGTTTTAGAAGTAGCTTTAAAAACACTGTCCCATTGTGTGATCAAAGCAACAAGTGCAGTCGACCAATTTGAGTCTTCTGTCTTGAATGCCCATGAGAAATAGGAATATTAATTTAGTCCTATATATGAGGTTTTTAAAAGAATGTGTTAGAAATTAAATAATGGATTTAGAAATCTGCTTTTGGAGTTTATTGAAAAAAAGAAATCACGATAGAGGTTCCCCCTCTGCTGGTAGAGAGTTCCACATTCAAGATATTTCATTGTGTCTAAACACAGGTAAATTTGATTGAGTTTGAACATATTTATGCAATGAAAGAGCCACTGTTACACAGTATACACGATTGTCAACCTGCTGAAAGCATTTTAAAGTGAAATAGAGTACAATTGAAGTTATCAAGTTCCATGTTCATTTATTGAAGCTGGCACATAAGTAATTCATGTCAAGTACCCAACAGAGTCTAAACTCTGTTGTCAGTTTGTGTTATACCTAACTTGTCACTTTGTGCAGGTTGGTTTTTACCCATTTCAGTGCCATTCAAGACTTTTTTCCTAGTAAGCGCTTACCCTTTTTAAGGTTTCCAATTAATTTAATTAATTATCTTCTTAAAACGTTGCCCTATGCATGCTTGTCAGGAGAATTTCTCAATTCCTTCTGTGGTAGGAAGTGCGTGTGCCAAATTTTGCATATTTACTTTGAGTACTTGTGAAGAAGAGTGAAATTTTAGAGACACTGGAGCCAAGAGAAGTAGATTATTTGTGGTGAGAAACAGGTACTTGATCCACTGAAAAGTAAACCAGCAGGAAAGTACAAATGAATAGACAAACAAAAATCTATCTTTAGTAAAACTCTCAAAGACCTGTGTGATTTCAAGCTACCTAGTGTTTACCTGTGTTGTTTACCCATGTGTGTGTGAAATAAAACGTAAATGATTATTACTTTTATGAAACATATGCCAAGGTTTTAGGTTTGGAAACATATTCCAAAATTGTTATATTTTGGCATGACAAATATTAACATAAATTTTAATAGTTTTAATCTCAAGTAATTTTAATTTCCTGTGAATATAATTGAGACCCTATTACAAATGTAAATAAAAGCATTTCTGTGGTTCAGATATTCATATACTAATATGAATATATAAGTTAAATTTAGTTATGCAGGTGTAATGCTGTCTCTCCATGCATCTGTCCAGTCTAAACAAGACAGAATGAGGTTTTATTTCCCTCAGCGATATAAATCATAAGAGGACTGTGGATTAGTCTAATATGATCATTGAGCTAAGATGAGTGGAATTTCTTATAGTAAAGAAACCTCATCATCAGGCTGAGGGGTTTTCACCTTCTCTTAAGGATTGGCAATCTTGAAACTCTTAAAACATGTTTTTATGGCTTTTTTTCTACATTAAAAATGATAGACAATGGTATTACTTCTTTCCCATCTCCCCTTGTTTAGTATGAGCTGAATGATTTTAATGCATAAGAAAATAAGTAGGCTTTTTGCCACAAAATCTGATTTTAGCTTTCATATTTTCAAAATAATTCTGGATTTGTAAAGGCCTTGTTGGTCATTTCCCTCTGTTCTTTCGCAAAAAATTGCTCTGGCTTTTTGATATTTCTTTTTTTTTTTTTTTTTTTTTTTCCTAGT
>VXAY01001197.1:516253-540149 GCA_013399855.1 Oxyruncus cristatus | reverse complement strand
AAAAATTTTTTTGTTTTTTTTTTTTTTTTTTTTTTTTTTTTTTTTTTTAATAATATACAACTGTCAGTTTCAATGGCAATATTAACCCATACCTATTGTAGCTTTTTTGTTTTGGTTACTAGTATTAGATATAAATTAAGAACAAGCAGGTCTTCTCAACCTTTAGTTTTATACTTGCTTTTCAAGCTGGTGTAACTTCTCTCTACCACTAAATCTGTTGCTTATTTTTCGCTAATAAAGTTAGATATGGGTTGCTGTATTTTCTGATTAAACTATCACTAAAAATAATCAGTTACTGTTACAAATGAAAATGAAACAGCAACTTTTCTGATAATTCCATATTGTTTCATTTTCTTTAAACTTATCAAATGGTTTTAACCATTTCCGGCTAAGTTTTGCGGCTGGTTATTCAGAACTTGATTATATACCTACCATATATATTAGATATTAGTGTAAACTAATGAAGAATGCAGTTGACTTGAAAATCTGGCTACTCCTATATGCCTGGTGAGTTCAAAATTTTCCCTGTTTATAGAGCCTTTGGCAATTTAAGCAACGTGTTTTGTCACCCGTTTTGCCGTCTCATGAAGAGCTGGAACTTTTATGAAGAAATAGAAAATATGACTTTGAATCCTTGACGTCTTTTAAATAAATGCACATATTGATAGTGACAGATTGCTAAATTTGGCATTAGACACTTAGTTGTGTTTCTTTCCAAAAGTAATCCAGATGTGCATAATTTATCTGCCTGCCATATGTGCACTGACTTGTCTTTCCATAATCAATTGTTAAACAGTTAAATGTTCTTTATCAACTATCTTTTTTAATAATGCTTTAACTCCTTATGGAGTTAAGAAGCAACAAAACCATAACAACAGCTTTCTTAAACTGAAGAAGGCAATTTCAGATTTTTGATTGTCTAAAAAGCATGCGTTTTCAGAAAATAACTGTTGGTAAAAGAATTGTATTTAAAGAGCATTTTAGGTGGTGTTATACAACTAAGGTGGATTCATATTTTACGTAATCTCATTATGATGGGACAGATCTTTGTTGTGACTGTGTAAAGAAAGTTGCTATGGTATAATAACATTAATTAATAAGGATTTTTTTTGTATGAGGTGCTTGTTGAAAGGAGAAAATGAACTTAACTTGACAAGCAGTAACCAAACATGTCCTGGCATTAAGTTCACAAAGATTTGTGGGAGGACATTTGTGTCATATGGAATATTTCATCATATTGTTGAAAGAAACAACTCCCAGGTTTTTCAATGTGTGTTTGTTCTTTGACTACCCTCAGAAGATTATTTATTGATAGTAGTATTACATGACCTGAATGGAAAAATTGCTTTGTAAAAAGAGTTTCTGCCCAAAGAGTTTCCTACCCCAAAATTTTGTTTACAAAGGAAGCACTTATCCATAGACCCTTTGTTTCATATAAGCTTATCCTTTCACCTCATTGACATAATGTTATCACAATATTAACATGGATAATCTCACATTCATCAATCTCTGAGTCAGATCCCAGTGTTCACCTTGGAGGTATACAGGAAGATGGTGGTCATGTAGAGCAAAATGCTCACAGTGTCTCATGGTTCTGAGTTTACCCTGAGGAGAAAGGTGTCTGGAGCTGTCTGATGTTCCTGTGCATACAGGTAAGTATTTATCCCTACAGTTATATAGATATCTATCTGTTGTACATAGGCCTGTCTTTGTAGCAATCTGCTTTGGTTTTTGAGCTCCCCCCCCAGCAGTTGCATAACTTGTGGCATGATTAGCTGCTCTTCTTCATCATCCTGGGAGGTCTCAGTCATGACCTTTCCAACTGCTGATCTTTGTCATTAAGATGAGAGAATAGGTGTACAGGAGCTGTTGAGAGCACCATCTGTGTGATGCTTGTTTCCATAAGGTCGTCCACATTTGGGGAACTCTTCTTGGTTTGCATAAGGAGTGAAGTAGAATACCTATGTAATGCCCTGAAACTGGGTTACTGTGCTAGACACATCTTCGCTTGAGTGGTCAAAAGACACTCCCTAGTTTGTAGAAGTATGCTCCTTGTTTGTAAACTTTACCTCTCTGACCAATGCTCATGGCCTAAATTGACATACTAATTGAGTGTTTTGAGATATTACACTGCTGAAGTTCTCAAGTGTTCTTAGTGTTTTGTCTTATGTTATAATCTGTAGCAAAATGATGTGAAATTCACACATGCACACGCACACACTCATTTAAAAAACAACCAAAACCTCCGCTCATCACCAAAAAACATAATTTTTGATATTCCTTCAGGCAGCATAATTCAGGGATTAATTCACTCATTTATTAAGCTGCATCCAGTGTAGTACTTTACTTCAGTTTCATAATTATTTACTAAATTATGCTCTTCATTATTTGATTGCTTCAGTTTCAAGAGATCTACATCTTTTAAAGAATTCCAGGTGAAAATGTATGTGTTTTCTTTTCAGAAAATGCTAATGTGAATTTTTAAATATATATCGATGCTTGCACTTTATGAAATACTGTGATACTTTCCATTGTTCATATCTTAGCTAGTTTTATAAACCTCTGAGAAGCCTTTGGCCTCCACAAGCCACAGACATATGTTTTTTATGAAAAAACCTTTTCTGTTCTGGTTAGTTATGTCCTGAATATGCTAGAGTTGTCATTGTTTGCCAAAAAATTATGCTTCAGAATCTTAATTTTTAATTTTCTTTCTTAAATTCTCTCTGTTTCAGTTCTGTGTGCCAGAGATTCTTCTTTAAAAAGCACAGTTTAATAAATATTACTACATTATTAAATTACGTAACCATCTGAGAATTAATAATTGTGGCATTTAGAAATTCTCATCACTAATAATTTAGTCAGTATCAGTGACATCCTGGCCACTTCTAATATGATAGTTTTGTCATTCCTGGTGTTTTTGGGGCTGGGGGGTGAAGAGGGAGAGCCTAGAGGAGAGGAAAGATCATTCAAAATTAATTTGGATGTGTATGTTTACATACATCTTCCAGACAGCGCTGCAGTGAATATTGACTGAAATGCTGTGTATCCGTGCACTGTATTTTTGCAACCCAGCAGCATTTAGTCATTTTAGTTTGTCTTCAGTTACATTTACAAAAAGACTAATTATTTTACTAGGAAAGTGGGTTTGGCCCATGAAGAGGTAGCCTCACAACTGAACTCTCTTGTTGCATTTCCATTTATGTGTCTTGCTAAAGTAGGCAAGACCCTGGATAGACTGTAGCTTGAAAGGTTAGTTGAAAAGATTAAGGGTGACTTGTGAATGGAAAATGGCAACTTTGTGCTTTTGGATTCTAAACACATCTGGTCTAGTGTTCCTCTTGTTGAATGGTAGGTCTGCCAAGACTTGTTGCAGACTTTGTAGAGCAGTAATAATAAACCTGTTCAGAGATTTAGAAGAACTTGGCATGCCATATGACAGGTTCTCGAGTAGTTTGTCAGGAGCCAAGTGTACTGTAATAAACCCTTTTAAAAGTGTTGGCTTACATGAAAACTAGAGATGTCTGCATTTGCTCCTTCTTTCCCCCCCTCCCCTGAAGTACAAAAGGCAGATGAATTTATTAAAATGTTTCTTTAGTGTATGTTATTGAGCTGTGAAAGAGACCAATAGATAAACATTATTGTAAGTTTGCAGATGCGCTCTCATTTGTGCCTTTAGGCAAAATAAATTTATGTACTTATGTTAGACGAGCTTTAATCAGATAATCTGTTATTGCAAGTAGTTTAGATCATGAGGTGAGTAGTTTTTAAACAGGCCTTTACAATGTGTGTAGACTTTGCTGGTCCTGTTCTTCATCATGAGAAACATAAGACACAGTTAAGTGCAGAGAACATAAGCAGTATACTTTTCTCTCTTACCTTCAACACAGTGTAACAGACATATACAATATTTCTATAGGAATATACAGCCCACAAAATAATGCTTATTATATTACAGAGAAAACAACAGATCCAGATGTTTGGATAATGACATTTTTCTAAAGAAGTAAGAAGGTGGCGGGGGATTGAAATATATACATATAACATCACTTAAAAATTTTGACCTCCTATACCTAAAAGTATAGGAGATTGAGATTATAACAGAGGCCTAAGCTTCTTATGTCCAGCATGAGTTTTCCTGTACTGAAAAGATATGTGCTTTTATAAAGAATGAGTTGTCTTACTGTGATCTACATGTTTGTGCTGGTCTTCATTTCTGGTCTTTTTGCTCATCTTTCAGATCTGCACTTTACATGAGAAAATCTCTGGTTTAGTATACGGAGACCTTAATCACCTTTGACACTGACATCCTCCATTGCTCTTCGGCAAAGATTAAGCTTTTCTAAGAGCATCTTCATCTTGTTCAAAATGTGGCAGGATGTGAATGACACACACAGATGCTTTAAGTGGTTGGACACAAATGTTTTCTGAAAAGAAATCATATGCTCATGCTTCTTTCTTGCATTTAACCGGTTGCAGTGCAGAAATACATAGTTGAGCCAAAAACTTTTCAGGCAGTCACTTCAGTCTGGTTGTGTGATTCGTCTTGTTTTTAGTCCTCTTTCCTCCCTGTGTGATGGAGAGGTCACTAAGGAAGAGATAGCTTAGCAGTAATCAGGGAAATCCCAGAACTTATTTATCTCTGAGAATCAGTCTTTTTTAAAAATCGTATTTTTTTTTTATTTGCAGTTTATTTATTTATAGCACACAGTATTTTCAAATCCTAGTGCTTTCAATAAAGCAGTATTCCCTTAAGGGTGCCAAGAAATATTTTTGTGGTGGGGTTGTTTTTGTTGTTGCTGTTTTTGTTTGGTTTGGGGAATTTGGGTGTTGGAAGGTTAATTCTAGGGGGGGATTGTTTGTTTTCAATTTTTTAAAGCCACTCAAAACTCTGCTAGTGATAGAAAAAATCACGTTGTACCAGTAATGACTAACATCGTAGCATCCTGAAGGAAGCTACTTTCCAGCTTAATATAAAGGGGGAACAAGACAGCTAGGAAAGGAGAGAGGAACTTGAGAAGTACAGGAGATTTGAGAGGATTAAGAGAAAGCTTGAGGACTCATCACCTAATCTGCTCCTCTCAGATAATATAAAAGGGAAAATAGGAGTACTCCCAGCAGGAGTATTGATCTATAGGAATTGCATTTAAGCAAAAAAACTAATGATGTGTCTCCTTTCAGAGATTTCTAATAGTTCGGCAATCTATAGTAATTATTAATTTTTAGTACAGACAAAAAAATATGATTCCACTATCCTTTTCCCTTTGATTGCCTAGAAGAAGTGCTATCAAAATATTCGGGAAAAGAAAGACCAGTTAACAGGCCTCTTATTCTTTCATCTCTCTATCCCCAAAACCTCCAAAGTCCTCATCTCAGTAAAATGCAGAGTACTGCAGGCTTCATTTGGGCAATCTGAGCAAGATTTTGCACTCAAGCAGCAATGACAGACATGAATGGTGGAAGCTGAATTACAAGTTTGACTTGTGAATGTAATCTTATTCATTCAAGGAGTTTTTAGAGTAAGATTAAATATATCTCTCAGTATGAATTTCCCCTGAATTCTAATAGTATTAACTTCTCTTAAATCATGTATAATGGAAATCTGCTCTTCTAAGAAAGGTTCTTGTGAACATTTTTAAGGATTCTGAAAATGAAGAAAAATGTCCTAAGAAATTTAGAGAGTTATGTGGAAAAACATTTTCTGAAGGGATCAGTGAATTGCATTTGGTGTAGTTGTACAGCTGCTTGTCTCCTCTTCTCATCTCTGCCCAGCTCAGACCAGGAGAAGAGAAGCAGTATCCTATGGGATTTGAGAAAGCGTCTCTGCTTATGTTCCATAGCAAGGATAAGGATAGAATACAGAACTGGACTGAGACAGTGATCAAAGTCCAGAGAAAATGTTCCAAACACCTATAGTTTAGTTGCTGTGTTATCTTTGATTTCTTTCACAATGCAGCTGAACTGGTAGGGGGAAATTAATAATCATCAAGACTCAACTTTTATTGTAGAATGATAGAATGTCCTGAGTTGGAAGGGGCTCACAATGGTCATTGAAGTCCAACTCCTGACTCTGCACGGGACAGCCCCAGGAATCACAGCATATGCCTGAGAGTGTTGTCCAGATGCTTCTTGAACTCTGGAGGGCTTTCTGCTTTTAAAATGGTTTGTCTCTTGGCTCTGTTCTAAGAAGAATTCACAAAACAGATGATTAGATGTTGGAATGGGCTGCCTAAGGAGGTGTTTAAGGAGGTGCCTCTCTGGAGGTGTTTAAGGAAAGACTAGATGAGTCACTTAGTGCCGTGGTCTAGTTGATGTGGTGTTTGGTTATAGGTTGGACTCGATGATCTCAGAAGTCTTTTCCAACTTAATTGATGTTGTGATTTTGACTTTCATTTGGTTTTATATGTATAATGGTAAAGGGACAGGAACCAGGATTTTTATGATGGTGTTTTTGACCCTGTTGTTCTTTCCCTGGGTTCCTATATACCTTCTTTTCTCCCTAAGCCTTTTTATCATACTCTAATCTCACTGTTTTTTTGCTGAATTTTCTTTATTTGCAGAAAGAGAATTTTGTGCTCAGCTGTGGTCAATATCAACACCAAAGTAGTTCTGCTCTCTCAAGGAGAAGTTCCACTTAGTTGCTTGTCTGTTTCTTTTTCTGGCTGTCTCCTTCTTTGAGAAGCTGCTACAGTGCTGCTGCTTTGGCAGATTTTGTGGAGATGCAGCATGTCAAGGTGGAGAGTGGGCAGGTGTTTCTGAGGTACAGAGACCAGCCTTGTTGGGCTCTAAACACAAACGCTTGTAGAGAATTTTTTACAAATTCTTCAAATTTCTGTAGAACTTTGCAAACCTAATGCTTTATTATCAGTGTTGTAAAAAGCAAGTGTTTGTAATTGGCACTATCGTAATTCAGCTGTATCAGTGTGAAAATTAATATGTAAAGGTTATTTATGAAGAAAATTGTACTGAAAGTTACTAGATTTTACTGAGAGTTTTTAGTAATCTCGTTTTATAGCCAATGCCTGGCATCACAGTTCCTTCCATTAAATTGGATAAAATGTACTTAAAGCTGAATCTGATGGTGTTTGTTAAAACAGAAAGTGCATGACAAAGCAATGTAGCTGTTTGTTATCCAGGAGAGTTGCAAAGCCCTGGAAAGAGAAGTATTTTGGCTGTCCTCTCTGCCATACCATGGTGGTCTTTACAGAGCCTGGTCTTGTTTGGGGTGTGATGTCTTGGGTTCTTGGTTTTTCTGTAGACATGAAAAGGAGATGGTGCATGCATGACCAAGCCAAACAGGTAACCCAAATACAAATATTTAGAAAATAACCCCTAGCCCAGAGTCTTTTGTGCAAGGAGGGTTTCAAGATTTAATTTTTCAGAAAAAAAGGACTTAAGCAGGTTTAGGGGCAATTAATAAGATATTTTGATAATTTAAGTTTTAAAATCCTTTTAGGCTGCAGGGTGAAAAAGCTTTATTTTCATGTATTTAGATTAAAAAAACCCAAAAAACAATCTATCTCCCCTTTTTTAAAGATGTTCTTGATTCTCTCAGCCTTAATAATTTTCCTTTAAAAATATATTTACTTCTAATTTGTCAATTTCTCTCGATTAAGATATTTTTCATCTTGTTTTCTAGGACTGAAATCTTCATTGAGCTGTCCACTTGTTTTGAGCTTAATTCTAAGGAAAGGAGAGACACAGTGTAGTCATGATCTGCATTACTGTTAGTTCTGGATTAGTAAGAAGACATGTGTGATACAGCCTTGGGACCAGACTGGGTTAGTAAGGCAAAAATGGAAATATTTGCATATGAATGTTTCCCAAATGTCTTGGAGTAATAAACCTACAATAACAGTCAGGCCAAGAGAGCAAACTACTTTTAAAGATGTAGTTTCATCAGTTGTCGAGTGGGAACAGGGATTGTGATTACCTGTAGGAGAGGAGGAATGCATTTGCTCATCCTGGCAGGCTTCACATAGTCATCAGCCCTGCCTTAGTTTTGAAGCTGGTGCATAGTTTAGAGCTCAGCAAGATGTATGTATATTTCATCTTACTCCTTTTAGAAGCCATTCATGTGCAATTATTGTGACTGGAGGCATCTCACCTCATGTAGGCCTTCGTTTGCTTTGCCTGGATCTCTTCGATTCCTTACTCAACCTGAATCATGACCAATATTGCTTCATTTACAATTTTTATATATAAGAATACATAAATTAATGCAGTATTAATGTTTATCATTATTATTAGGTATACATGTACATTAATGTCAGCAGAAAAATATTTTTTAGCTAATTGTTATCTATTCATTAAAAACATAGACAAATGATTTGAACATGCATGTCATATTGCATAATAGTAAACTCAGTCTCATTGGTTAAAGCTGTGGTTTTGCAGCATCTGAAGGTTTTCTTGGTGTTTGAGAATTTTAGAGAACTTGATAGATCATTTCAGATGTTATGAGTTAGCTTAATATCTATATGATGTAAAGCTAAGAAAACAAAAAGCACTCTGAAGTCTCCTGCAGCACCCAGCTTTCAGTATCCCACCAAAAAAAAAAGTTAACAAGAGATATAAGATCAAATAAGAAATAATGTGTAAAATTATCCAAAAATGAAAACCATGTCTACACAGTGTTCTCCAGGCAGCTTCAGAAGGCTGTGACTATGAGCAGACCAGGAGTCATGCAGCCATGTTATTTTGGCACTGAGCCTGGGATGCCATGGCACACAGCACATCACTTCAGACACTCTTGGTCTGAAGTCATGACTTTGCTCAGGCAAAGGAAGCATACATAGGTCAGCTTTCAAAATAGATTTTGGAGATACCTAAATAATGATCATTGTAATGTACTAGCACAAAATACTTATTACAATTTAGGACTGTATTTCTGTGCATGTTCTAATGGAGAAAAATGAAGATCACATAAATTTAGGCATGTCTTGGCTCAACTGAAAATTGGAGCCACTGTGTTAATTGGTGTCACTAGCTTTATACATATTATGTATACTTTTTCTACCACTGGTCACTGAGCCAATAGTAGAGCTGGAATTAACAGAGAACAGAAGATTAGACTGTATTCAAAGAAAGAAATGTTAATGATGTACAGGACTGGCAGATGAGTGGCCATGTTGCCTCAGCACTCAACGTGCAGTCACTTGTGAAGGGAAACTTCCAAAGGGCTTGGTAGTGTGCTTGGTGTTGCTGTCCACCCTAGATCCAGGGCAAAGGTGTATTTCACAGAGAGATTGAAGGGTGTCTCTGGTGTGAAAAAGTTAATTATTTTATTATTTACTTCTCTTAAATGTCTTTTGAAGTTAAAAAAGTAGCTGTGCAGGACGACTGATCCTTGATTTTGTAATGTTAAAAGGACGTTGATAAGGTGGGGGTGTTTTCTTACTATTTTTCTTGTTGCTTTTTGGAAGTTCTTGTTACAGTTAGAAATAACAGTAATTCCTGTTTATAAAGCCTTTTACTGTTATTGAGCTTGGGCTAGGTGTAGCAGCCTTGACTATTCGCACAGAGATGTCCAAAATCCGGAGATGCACGTTAGGGGAAGAAAACTAGCATTGTGTTACATTAATTGATCTAGTTTGTTGTCATGCAACGTCACTGCAAACATAGGTGCCTTGTGATGTGATGTACAGCCTGCAAATAGCTAATTGACTCTGATCTCTGTTAATTAGTGCAATTAAATCTTGCAATGAAGCTTTGAAGAGGTCATCTGGAGTAGATGAAAGCTGAGGCTTTACTCGGTGTCAGAGCCTTGATGATAATTGAGTCCTGTGACCCAGCAAAAGGAAGACTCACTGATAATGTGGTCTTAATATAGGAATTTCTGTTGTTGTAGTATTTTAAAATTTGCGTGGATTGTATCACCATCTCTGTTTCACTATTTCTGTACTTCAGCACATAACGTAAAATAATTAGACTGAAACCTGAGGGACCCCTGTTTTATCCTTAAGACACAGTATAAATCCTGAAATTAACTATTCTAATATAAAGAAAAATTAAAAGCATAGTGTATCTATTAAAATAGCATTTTTGGAACACAGAAAATAATATTCTGTTACTGAATAAGAACTTGACTTTTTTTTCCCCTACTTGAAATTTGAGATTAATCTCTACAAATGTCACACAGTAGACTGATCATATTTTGACTTTATCAGCCTAACCTCCTAGGTGTACAAAGTTAGCTTTGTAAGATAAAGTCTCAGCTAGTTGTTATTTTTTTACATTGTATAATTTGGTCATTCTATAATAATACGTGTTCTGAGTTTTATAAATGAGTTACGTAATGTTAAAAAATTACTAGAAACTGTGCAAGTGTCAGACTGCAATGATCGGAAAGACTAAAATGAAAAAAAACGGAAACAAACCAACTCACTCCTAGTGAGGCCACACCTGGAGTGCTGTGTCCAATTCTGGACTCCTTAGTACTAGAGAGACACAGTGCTCCTGGAGTTGGTCCAGCAGAGGGCTATAAAGATGATTAAGGGAAGGGAATATTTTTCTTATGAGGAAAGGCTGAGGGAGCTGGGCCTGCTCAGCCTTGAGAAGGAGAGGAGACCTCATCAAAGTCTCAGTGTCTGAAAGGAGGCTACCAGGAAGATGGAGCCAGGCTTTTCTTGGTGGTGCCAAGCAATAGGACAAGAGGCAATGGGCACAAACTGAAACACAGAAGTTCCACCTGAACATGAGGAAGAATTTTCCTTGCTATGCAGGTGACCACACACTGGAACAGGTTGCCCAAAGACATTGTGGAGTCTCCCTTACTGAAGATATTCAAGAGCTGTCTGGACAAAATCCTGTAGGACGTGCTCTAGGCATTTGAGCAGGGAAGTTGTGTAGATGACCCACTGTGGTCCCTTCCAACGTGACCCGTTCTGTGATTCTGTGAAAACTGGAACATTCTCCATTCCCAATAGGCATTGTAATGGAAGATATTTATAGGCTTTAATGAATTTAAAGGGTTTAGGTATTTCCCAGAAGTACAAACTAATAAGGTTGACAAAGACTAAGTGTTATATAAACAGAAAAGATTATAGATCATCTTTAGTGGAAACTCCTGATGTAGTGTTTGTTCTCTGTGACCTAATAATTTGAAATGGAAATTTGTTATTAATCTAGTTTTGCCTTCTTTATAGGTGCTTAACTGGTGCACGCTAGACAGCAAAAGATTACGCTTACAGCTCTGAGGTTAATCACATTCTGATAGTGTCTGTCTGATAAGGCTTGTTGCATTCTTTCACTAAAATAGGCTGACTTTGTTAAATTAGAGATGGCCACTTGAGATACTCCTGTGGTTTCAGGGTTTTTTTTCCAGGATTTTGTATTTACTGCTGATGTCAAAGGAGAAAGTTGTTCCAGAAGAGTTAGAGAGTAAGAGCAATTTTAGTGGACTCTGATTTTGGACAGCATTTATTTTTAAAACTATTTATGATAATGTCATGATGTAATTTATGAAATTCCTTTGCTGTGTGAAAATCATGTGTGAGCCCAAGTTCTCAACACGTTAATAGACAGTGGGTTAAAGGACCCAATTGCTAGCTGTGGAAATGGTCCTAATTTTCATGTTAATAAAAGATGTTTGCATATTTTGTTTGTCTGGGCATTGGAAATATGCCATAATATCAGTATTTTCTTCAAGAAATCTTGAATACACAGAAGTTGTTTTATTCATCGTACACAGAAGGTATGGGTTGTATTTGCAAAATAACAACAAAAAATAACCTTTTTTGCAATATGTGAAAAAAAAAATTATTTTGATTAATATGAGGAGGTAGTGCTCATTAAAGTGGCTAGCAATAGAAAAACACTTGCATAGAATAATTGTAGTATTGGTAGTTAGAATGATTTTTGTACAGTGTGTATAATTTCTAGCAATTGTTACAGATAAAGGGTATCACTGTGGATTTTTAATTGTTAGAAAAAGCTAGAGGTTTTTGGCTGCCAAGCATACAAAATTTTCTAAAGAAAAATGAGTTTATATAAGTTAACCAATGACAAAACAGAGATCTAGCAAAATATGGGAGAGAGTTTTTTAATATAGTGGGCAATCTTGTACAGTGCAGAGATGTGGAAATTCCTGCTTTAATCTGCTGTGTCATAAAATGTATTTTAACATAAATACTGAAGCCTTAAAGCATTTCATAGAATATGGCCCAGGTTACGTACCGGAACTGTATACAGAAGGACAGAGAAATGTGCCCAGCAAAAATGCAGCTTTGTGAAATGCATTCTTTGTGTGAGTCAGCTTCAGCTCTGAGTGTTTCTGTCTGTCCCAGGATGTGAGATGCATCCTTTGCTGAGGCTGTGGCTTCATCAGATCTGAGAGCTTGTCATGTGAAGGTCATGACTATTTTCTAATTGTGTCTGGATGGTGATTAAGGCATCATTTGTCCCCATCTTGTTCCTGAAACCTGTTTGCCAGGCTGAGGAAACAGGGTAGGATAGGAAAATTCCCTCAAAGTAGCATGTCCTTGTCATCAGATGTGGGAGAGTGAAGTAACCATGTTAAATAAGATAACCATGTAGGTCATGAACACAGAGGTAGGGTTGTTTCTTTGCCTCTGTGTGTTGTGTATATGGAAGTTTTTAACCAGGTCTTCTCTTCTGAGCTGCTTTCTCACTGCGGTAATGAAGTAGTATTTATTTCCTCAGCTTTGGGGTTCAGTTTTGTCTGTTTTTATTTAACATGATGTTGAACGATTTCCCCTTTACCAGCTGAAGATGATTTGCTGGGTTACATTTCTTTGTAGCTGCAGACTCGATCTGGGGACATTTTGAATTTCCTTAGCTATGTCCAAAATTCGTTTTACAGAAAAATATCCTGATTAACTTCATGCCAAAACCACTGACTTAATTCCTGGACACTGTTTGGTAGTTGGTGTTCCAAGGATCATTCCCAAAAGACAGTTTCTGTGAGGCCACTCTGTTTTGCAGACTAGGGGAGTTTACCACCCTAGAAACATGTCATTCATACCAGTTGGCCTCGGTTCCCTGGAAGATACTCATGGAAATGTTTAATTTACAGTTACAGATGTTTCTGAAGGGTTTGTTGTAAATGAACCATACTGGCTAAAGAAATACTGTGTGACACCCTGCCATGCTTGGTGACAATGAACAGTCATTAGTAACTTCATTGGTTATGCGACAGACAGCTCCATGGGCATCGGTGGAAATGCTCATGTGTGCTGAATTATATAGGCAGGAGTACATATAGAGTCAGTGCTGTGCTTCTAACCTACACAACTCTTACATGATTGCTTTTGTCCTCTCAGCTCTCTGATTCTGTCTGCTAATACCTTGCAAATGCATGTGAAATCTATGTAGCTAATAATTTCATTTTTTCCTCTTTTTTAAGTCAGAGTGTTTATTTGCTGCATTTTCATTTGCTCATTTTATTTCAAGTTTTCTCCCTTTGGTACTCATGTAAATTATCAGAATTCATGCATCCCAATTCAGGTGAGCATAGGAATATCTGTTTCCAAGACCCCTTCATACAAGTATTAGCTTTTTAATTAAACTGTGAAAGATCTATTTCAAATATATTGGTATAAAAACTATTTTTAAAACTCCTGGAAATAATTTATTTTAAAATATTAAACTTGTCACCAATCTAAGCTTCTAAATCTAAAAAAAAAAAAAAGTGAATATGCATAGACGTTTGCTTTCTTGTTTCTTATTTATAGGAATACAAGTAGCAGTAGGGCTTGTGGTCCTCCATTCTTCTGCATGGGAACTAGGGTTCTGTACTGCCTTGGCTGTAAAAGATACTACTGGCTTGGACTCTAAACACTAAATAGAACCATTGTGAGTAAGTTGGTCTTTCTGCAAGTTTTATGTAAGCAAGAGTTAAGTCTTTGGTGTAATATACACCAGTTAGAAGTAAACAGGCTTTGATTTCAGTGCTAAACACTGCCTTAAGGCAGAAGAAATTACACTGTCATGCAGAGGATATGTAGCTGTTGCTATTTTGGTGTTTGATTTCTTCATTGTCACATAGTTGAAAGCTCTCCAGGAGAGGAAGAAGTGTAAACTGACAAGCGAAGAAAATGACCAGCTTACAGAGGATATTGGAGTGAGGAATTGCGTGTATATTTAAGAGTCGTTTGTACTACTTGCAGCTTTTATGTATCTGTACATTGTCAGAGAAAGCAGTGTCTCCCAAGGATAAAAGGCTTCAAAAATTGGCAAGTATCAAAGACTTCAAAGAGTTAAATGCTGATGAAATTGGTTTACTAATCGATTTATGAAGTTGGTTATCACCTCACCGTTGGAAGTGCACTTCAACATATTACAAACGTGCATTTTAGTTATAGATATGGCTTTTAATACACAGTAGTGGTTTCTCAAGTTTTGGAGAAAATTCCTGGAAGTACTGAAAGTTGGAAATGAGCTTGTCTGTAACAGCTTATGAAAATACTTAGACATCACCGATGTCATTGTGTGTTTCTTTGAAAGAATCAGGGTTTTTTAGACCTAAGTTTATAAGCTGGAGATAGGCAATTTATTAACAGGTCCTTTTAAATATAGTGCCACGACTGCTAATGAATGAGCAAATGCCTGAAGCCTTCAGAAAGTGTTAAAAAATCCTGGTAGCAACTGCCAATAAATCTCACTCGGGAAGTGAAACATATCTGACCTACCCAAGAGTGAAGTATGCAACAGTATTCAAGATCACTTTGCATATCTCTCCCAGATGAAAGCATCTCAGTACCAGAACAATAACTGACTGCATTCTTGCATACAGATCGACCCCATGTTAGAGAGGCTTCTGGGACTGATTTGTGAGGAACGAGTAACAGCGCTTAATAGCCTAGTGAGATACATCTAAGCTAAGAAAAAAACCCCAAGCACCTATCTATCAATTACTGAAGAATAAAAAGGAAGGGAAGGGATTGTTCTGATTTGTGTAGCAATTGAAATAGTATTGATGACATGAAAAAAATGGGAAGAAGGTTGTGTATGGAATATATACCGATTTTGTGCGATTTTTTTCTCAAATGATACTGAAGGCATTGGAGGAGAAATGGTACAAAGCACAAGAATTACAATTTTTAAATTCAGAGCATGACAAGTTCTAGAATCTTATTGAGAGAAGTTGTCTTGGGAAGGTTAAGCAAAATAGCATGTTTTTCAAGATACTTTGCTCTAGCTACTTTGACATGTTTTTATTGTGTTTGCTTCAGTGTTTCTCAAATACAGCTAAAAATGACTCCCAATAGTTCTGCAAGGAAACTGAAAACTCTTCCCTCCAAATTGGGGTGAAAAGCCAAGAAGCAAGCAAGGGTAAGGAGAAGAAGAGGTGCTATGACAAACTTACGGACTTTCCTAAAGAAAAGTTGTTCAGGGTCTTTCTTAGCTGTTGGCTGAAGCTACCCGTTTCTAGGTAGCTGTGGTAAAATCACATTGGAAACACCACTGCTGCTTTCATTAACAGCAATACAGGGAAGTAAATAGATTACTATAGTTTATTCCTTGCTTTTTGTCTTACCAGAAAACCTGACTTATAACAGTGATAATATTTTCTTAAAAAGCAGATTTTGGGCTTTGAATTCTTCAGGTTGATAGATTTTTTTTAAAAAAACCCAGAATGTTTTGTTGACTTTAAGGGAACTGAACTGACCAAATTCATTCTGTATCTCTGCCAAATACTTTTCAGTTGTAATTGTAATATCATATAAAACTACATCTTTTACAATGAGGAAAATCACAGGGTGTGCATTTTGAAATCTTTGAAAATTATGAGAGGGAGAAATACTTTATGGCAAGGGATGTGCTAAGTAGATAGAATATATATCTAAATGTTTTTTATTTGAATTAACAAGTTAATCCCTGCACAATAATATGTATATAATTCATATTTTTTCAAGTATAGCTGTAAGGCTATGAGCATCAACTTGCAATGAAACAACTTACATCAGTCTAACTATTAGCTTTGTCAAGCACTGTCTTTCAGAATCATTTAACACATTACAATTTTCAAGATGCTGGTGATGTATCTAGTCTAATTCTTTTTTGATTTTCCATCATTATTCTGTCATTTAAATGAAGTCAGCATTTAATACTTAGCTAAGTGCTAAAAAATCCAGACTTCAAGCTTTAGTCTGAACCAAAGATTAACAAATACTTCTGTATCAAATTATATGTTTCTTACTAAATATTATGAAAGTGTCACTGAGCTACATTCAGTTCTGCTTAAAAAAGAAAAGCAAAGAGAAGATGGTAGACAGGTTTTGTAATGGCTAAATAAATAAGCACATAGTGTTATGGTATATTTAGGTTATGCCAAGCTCTATGAAGTAGGTTGGATAGTCCACTGTCTTTCCAAAACAAGAAAAATAAATCTACAAGTTGTATAGATACTTGTTTTAATACCCTTGTTTCCTCACAAATGGTGATGCCCTCATTTAAATGTACCTAAGTTTGTTCCAGTAATTGTCCTCTTTTAGGCTGAGAAAACAGGGCGTCAAGGGAGTTGCTAAGAAAATATCTTAGTTATTGATCTTTTTTCCAGCATATTTACTGTCTCAGGCTACCATTTACGTAAGAAAAGCAATTCTAGTGTTATTGTTAAAAACTTAATTTTTACTATATAATAGTATGAAGTAACGTTTGCGAAATTCTTCAGCATATACAGAACCTGTTACAAAAATCTTAAGCCTTCCCCTCTCCCTATTTTAGAGGCAATGTGAAAGTATTTTTCACTTGGCATAATTATGAGGGTGGAGTCCTTTTAAAACCATGATGAATGTGTTCAGCTGTTGTTTTAGGAATTTAGTGATCAGTCTTCAGCATCCAGAAATGGAAAAACCTATATAATGATTGGAATCATTTCTTTTGTGGCATTGAGGTGAGGTCTCAGTTCTCAGTTCTCAGTTTCTGTTATTAATATGTATTTGTACACATTAAAAAACTGTGTAGTGCATTCAAAGTGTTTAGTGTAAAATGAAAAGTCCTGCATGCTTTAGAAAAATTGTCAGTAGAAAAAATACACCGAAAAATCCTTTGAATAAGAACATGTTGATTTAAATAAATTCGAGAACAAATTGAACTAGAATAATGCAAGTTCAGGACTCACTCCTTCTGAGAATGGAGCATTTCAGCTTAAAAGGCCATACAACTGTTGTCCCAGAAAGCTCTTGTATGAAAAGCTGGAGTTTATAGATTTCAGGTTCCTAAGCTGGGGGGTGTATTTAATCCTTAATCTGTGATTTATAGTGATCACACTAAAGTGGAATAATTGACAATATGACAAAATCACAGTATCTTGAGAAACTATAAAGTGTTTGCAAAACACACCAAATAACTGTGTTTCTGGTCCATACTGCTTGGAAAGAGAATTTTGAGTATGTCTAAAGATGCGTCTTTACAACATATATATTGCTTCTGTGTGCTGTTAAAATACAAGTTCCTGAATAGTACCGAAGGATCTACCACAGTTGATTATTTCACTATTTTTCATTACTAGTTTAGAGGATTTCAAGTTTTTCCTGTTGTGTTGTCCTAGGGTGGTTTGGGTTTTTTTTATGTGTGCAGAACCAAATGTGTGACATTCTGGCTAGGGCACCACACGTTAGAACTCTGTCCTGCCCTATGCCTGGTAAAGTGGGATCAAGGCCTTTCTGAATATTCAGACAAACAGTAAATTTTAAAGAAATATAATTGTGATGACATTTAGGTTTTTAACTCTTCCACAGAAATACCCAGCAGCAGTATTCTGGCATCATGCCTACAGTTTCCAGAGGGAACTACTACTCTTCTCCATCACTTTCAGTTATTCTTACAGGAAAAATTACTGGAAGAATATGCAGCCCTCCTGCCTCCCCTTTTTTTTTCATCTTCTTTTTCTGAAAGGTACGCTGGATGACAGCTAGAATCTTTACAGCCAAGAGTTGTTTCTATTGTAAGATAACTGCAAAGTGAGGAGAAGAAACAAAATTGTGGAAAACTGGAGATAACAGATCTTAGATTTTATGCCTTTATTTGGTCTGGGAGTAAGATTTTGGCTGCAGGATGTTTGCCTGAGAAGATTGTGTAGTGTCAGGATGGGCAGATGAAGACAGTACAATGCTGTAGTTATCCAGGCAAGAGAAAACGAATCAACGAGAGGTTTGTGCAGTCTATGCACAGGCTACTGTTGCCATGGGGCACAATCACTTTTGAATATGTATCCCTCTTACCTGTGGTTATTTTGAGCTTTTATTTGAAACTAAACTTAAAAAATTATTTGGCTGGTTTACGCTGAACATCCTGATGTCAGTATGTCAGAGACAATTTATCTCCTGCACGTGTTGGAATAGGTAAGAAAGGTGGAGAAGAGTCAATCCCACAGATGTCCTTGACAATGGGAGGGCTGCAGCATGGGGTGCCAGTGGTCAGAGCTGTACGGGAAGCCTCAGTCTGTGCATATGGGAAACTCACCTTGTACATGTAACTACAACAGCTGGGATTGTTTGTTTGTTGGGTTTTTTTTTTAATTTTTTTTTTTTATTTTGGTTGGTTGGTTGGCTAGGGTTTTTTCTTAAGTAACTTGCATAAAATGTCCTATTAACACATTTGTTTAAGGATGCTTTGAAACTTTCTTTCTTCTCCCCCTAGTCTTACCCTACAGAGTAGCTTGTTCCAGCTTACTTTCCTGCCTTTATTCTCCCATCAAACATACTTGTCCTGGGCTTTTGGTTAAAAATGTAAAAAACAGAGTAGTCTCTTTTAAAGCTTGGAGTATTGCTCTTACTGACCTTGGCAAAAAGAAGGTACTTTGAAACTTATTAGGAGGATGAGTTTTTTCCTTAGCCTTTTATTGCTCCTTACTTGTGTTTCCAGGCACAACCCATGAGGAAGGTCCCAGGGAGGTAGGAAAGAAGAAAGGTGACAATCTCTCTAACAGGAGGAGGGTGCCACATTTCCCTAGATGCCCTGTCTGGGCGAGGGGAGGGCAGGTCAACTTTAGCTCTCATTTTCAGATTTATCTGCATTTTTAAAAGACTGCCTGTTCATTTCAGTGTTAGTAAACTGTGGTATGCTACAGAACTCATCCCAAATACTTGTTTATTACTGTACAAGCATGCATCACAAACACCTTGCGAAAATCCAAGCTTATTCCTGGCAAGTGTGGGTAGGTTTCTAAAAAGAAAAGGAAATCTGAAATACTTTAATTAAAGTTAACTGGATAAAGGATGCAGAATCTATAAAAACCTCATAGTTTTGCAGTATAAAGAACAATAAAGTACATTACTCCTTTAAATAAATAAGAGGTAATAATATTAAGAGAGTAATGTTGTTACTCTTTAGTCTTTGTATAAGACTCTGTGTACAGTCTTTCTTCCTTTGAAGGTTACTTCTAGGAGTTTGAAGGTCATCCAGTGAAAACTAGTTGATTTTGGGTTGAGCATATTACATTATTATATAATTACTTTTACTGGCTGTACTGCTTGGACTGGGTTGGTTATGTGGTTTCTGTTGCCCCCATCTCTTTTTGCTGCAATGTTTGCTACAGTTTTGGCTTTTTTACAACAATCTGGGACATACTGTAACTGTCAGAATGAGAATAAATGCAAAATTAAAGGGTATTTCATAAAAGAATTGGGTGACAGAACGTTCCTCTGTATGTAGTTAAAAAGTGGTATATTCTAGCGTTCTTTTGACAATTTGATTAATTATCAATTTATAAGTTCTAAAAGGGTTTGGTAATTAGAATAATTTCACCTCATCTGTCATTGTAGGTGTCTCTCTCTGTAGTTATGGTACTTAAGCAGAACAGTCTTCTCCTGCTGATCACCCTTGCCATTCACTTCCCAGTTTGGAAAGGTTCGTTTTCCAGTGACTAGTCTTGCTGTTTGATATGTATTAAGCCTCTTCCCCTAGAACTTGACAGGCTATAAAACTAACGCATGAACTGGGAAAAACATTGCTGTTAACAGAATGTAGTTTATTCATATAGATGAGTGAGCAGCAAGAGAACACTATGGGTGATGGCTACTACTGCATTTTTCTTGTTTTCCTGATGACTTCTTATCTATTTGCTTCTCTGTGGGTTTGTATGGAAGAGTTCAGGAATACGTTATCCTGCTATGAAAGAACCTGAATTGTATTATTACTCTTGTTTTTAAAATCAAATTCAATTTTGAATCATTAGCTGTTCCATTATACACAAAAGCCATTATTATCACAGGTCCCTGTGTTTCTTCACAAAGGGTTTACATGAAGGAAAGAGAGAGAGATCAGTTGTTAGAAATCATAGGCTGAAGCTGAAAAATTAGGTAGGCCAGGAATACGGAGCCTTTTCTCTGTGTTAACAATGCTGAAAATTTAAAAATACATCAATTAACACTTCAGTCAGACTTTCCTATGTTTGTAGCTTGTGTAATAGAAAATAGTCAAAATTATGGACTTGTAATACAGTTATAAATGTAGACACAGCATTAAATTTGCAGCTTAGCTTTTTGAAGGATTTGTGTCCAAAGCTTCTTCAAATTACATTTCAACGTTAAATTAACTTTCCTATGTCTAGACAAGTATTTGTTCTGGTCTATTCCTTTGGTGCTTTTTCTGCTCTACTAGTTTGAGAGCCCTCCCCACCACCACACTATTCATGAGCGTTTATCATACAATCAGGTAAGAGGATCAAATCTGAGCTGTTTACAGAAAAATAATAAATATGCTAAGGTGAAGAAAAAAGTGAAGATACTATTTCATTTTGCCAGTAAATGAAGGGTTTAAAAATAAATAGTTTGTGCTAAGATAATCAAGGTCTGTCAGCATTGATTCTTCTGTATTTTTTCTTCCCCAATGATTTTAAACTATTTAAAATCTGGCTATAGCGTATGGATACAACATGGGACTACAGTAACTGTTAGGATCTCAGGCAGTGCATCACTGGTTATTGGATTTGAACACTTGCATTAACTTACACAGTGCCTGTGTAAGTAAACAGAAAGTTGATTTAGTGATCTGAGAAAAGCTCTAGTTTTCTGATATTTCGAGATTATGTACCTTTCTTTTTTCTTGGCAGTAAGTTTCCATGCAAAAGCACACATATTAACTGATTCTATAGATGCCTTTTTTGCCCTTTTTGTCAATGAATTGATAACTTCACTGACAGTTTTACTTCCAAAGTGCAATATACCTGCCTATTTTCAGGACTTTGGAACTCTGAAAGTGAGTTATTTGCTGGTTTTGAGGATATTTGCCTGAAATGTGCTGCACAGATAAAATATCTACCTTATTTTCCTGCTACAAAAGAAGGGAAGGGCTGCTGTTTAAGATGATGTCTATTCACAGTTTTACATTTAGAGCTATTTATCTGTTTGCCTTTAGTCAATATTTTTACTTTTCTTTTTCACATGGTCTGTCTGGCAACAAATAGCGATCTCAGACCCCATGGACTACTGGAATGCTGTGAGTACATTATGATCCCAGGTTGAGAGAGGACAGACTGATATGCTGAAAGTATTAATAGAATAATAATTAAAAAAAAAAAAAAGAAGATTGAAGCTACTGGAAAAGATGTTTGCTCAAATGAGTTGTAGGGCTTGACTGATCTACACTGCATGAAAACTACTGAAGAAACATAAAACTTAACCAAAATAGTATTAATGGATACAGCTTTCTCTTCAGGAAAAGCATGAGAGAGACAAATTAAAAGACAAATGTTTGTTGGGCCCCGTTGTGTGCTGGTGGGAAACCTCTGTGGATCACACCGCAGGTGGCATTGTGGCAATTTGGGAGTAGAATCAAACATTTTACACCCTGCAAGTATTTTCTATGGACAAGAGCAGTTCACATTGTAATTGACTGTATTAAAATTAAAACTAATGAAAATACAGTCTTTATAATTTTAAACTGTATTTCCCAGTGTATTTTATAAATTGCTTCTATGTGTTCACTACTGAAGTTTAAGCGAGATGAATTTTGAAATGTATTTTAAATAGAGACTCTAGACTTGTTGGTATTCATAGTAGACACATCTAAACATAATTAATCCCCTTTTGGCAAATACCATATTCTGTAGTTGAGCTAAAGATACTTTTGCTATAGAGCCTTAGGGATTACACCTGAATTTCATTAAGAAAGTCTAAGTAATATCCAGAGGAATCTCCCCATGCAGAATTGCTCTGGACTGGTTAGGACAAGATGGGATGCAGCTCTCCCCCCAGCCCCCAAACCAGTTGTATTGTTTGCTTTTTGTAAGAATAAAATTGTATTGAGATGAACAGGATATTGTCTGTGAATAATTCAGAGAGTGAAGACAGATCTATTGTGCTGGAGTTGCATTTTCAAGGCACGATACGTTTCATAAGTAAATAATAAAATAAAATTGTCAGATTTTAACTGAATACAGAGAGTTGATGTACAATACAGGATGTTGGGAAATTGATTAGTTATAAGGACACCAGTTAAAGCTTACTCTGCTTAGGTGACTAAAAATTCATGGGCTTTAGTTAGTGATCATATTATCTCCATTTATCTTCTGAAGCAGAATTTTGATACTGTAGGTTAATCCACACAGATTTTTTTTTTTTTTTTTATGAACAGGGTAAAGATGTTAAAATGCTTAAGGCTTCTATTCTATACTTTGTTTTGCCTTTTTTTTTTTAGTTTATTTAGGGAGAAGGAGTTGTAGTCATCTTAGTTTCCCCTTTTTCTCCTAAACCTGCTTCTGTGCAAACAGAGCCCACTTTAAGAAGTAAGTCATGTACAACAAGTGGTAAGAGTATTACCTGTTCTTCATGCCCTGCCAAATTGGAAACATGAGTGGAAATTTTTTTGTTATCTGAAAACTAAATGCTTGACGCAGATTTCGAAGTATTTGTTATTAATCCTAAGTGCTGCATCTTTGCTTTGTGCCATATGCAATCGCTGTCCTGGCATTTTACATTTTGAATTTAGGAAATTGTCAAAGTTCAGTAGATCAGTCTGTTGGACCATATTGGAGGTCAGTCCAAAACCTGAGTTATCTTAATGGTTCCTTTCTCACAACCCATTTTTTCATCATATAGAACTTCTGTATTTGTCAGTTTCCTCTTGTGAACTGAGTAACAAAACTGCTCAAGCTCACTTACCAGGCATTAAAGTACCTGGATCTGAAACTTCTAAACAAGTTTCTTTTCCTGGAACACTTACTCCCGGTGTTTGTCCATTTGTTAAAGCTTGGACTAGACACAACTTCAGGATGATAGTTGTGTAAATGTATTACTGCAGGCAAGACCTTTAAAAGTTTACAGAAGAATTCCAGTTCTGTTTAAGCTTCTAACTAGGTCAGTTCAAGGCTTACACAGAGAAAACATTTCTTGAAGATCATAGCTTTCTCTTGGCTTGGCCAACTGTTATAGACTATCGTACCGTAACGAATTTCCTATTATTAAGCTGATTTCTTCTTCAACTAAATGGATTTTTTTCCCTCTCTCTGAATTAAAGTACCTTGCAAAAGTATATATGACAAGTAGTGAAAGTTTCTAATTAAGGGTTATGTTGTATAAAGTGAGGTAGTGATGGCCTCCTGAAGATTCAGGTGAGCCCTGTTTATGTCTAGTACTGTAAATGATGTTTCAGAGTTATGAGGAACTCTATACAATTAGTTATTCTAAGTTGTAATCTTGATAGATAGATTTACTACCAGCAGAACAAGTTCACATTAGGAGGTCTTCACATTTAAACAACTTCTGGCATTTTTACAAATGTCTTATCAGAACTGTAGCACTGTAATTTTACAAGGTGAAGGCTTATAAGGATTTTGCAGGCTGATGACTGACTATCATAGGAGAGTTTTGCTGCTGTTTTATCATGCAGATGGTATCTGAATTTTTCAGGGGAAGTGTAAATTTGTTGTACTTTTTGTAGTTCTTTCACTATTAATGCTTTGCAGTTTGAAAAGCTCTTTTTTTTTTTTTTT
>VXAY01001197.1:490283-516225 GCA_013399855.1 Oxyruncus cristatus | reverse complement strand
TTTTTTTTTTTTTTTGTACTTTCAGCTACTTCCATTTACTGTCGGAAAAAGAAAGGTAGAAAGCGGGGGGAAGTCTTTTGCTAGCTCCTTGAAAAGTTTTGGAGACTTGAGCAAGTTATAAGCTGTTGAAAGTTGTCATAGTCTGTCTAGCTTTTTTCTTTGTACAGTGTGTTCCTGGATTCCTGCCAAAATCACTAAGCATTATTAGCACAACACTTGAACCATCTTAGTGTCTTGCGTCAGTATGACACACAGAATTTAAACTCCAGACAGGACGCAGATAAAATAGTGGTGGCTGCGGCTGCAGCTGCTTTCCTCCCTCTGAATACCCTTTGGCCCAGACAAAGGTGTCCTGGGGCAGGTAATCAGAAAAGCATGAGATCAGGTGTCATGTCTGCTGACTGATGTTAATAATCTGTGTTTTCCTAATCTCTCTTTACTGAGGAAGGAATTCTGACCTACCCAGAGTTACTTGTTGTGAATCGTTGCCAGCATCCTTCTTCTGAAGGTGCTTAAACGCCCTGGCCCTTAAACCAGGAATAAAAGTGAAATGGCGAGTTCTCAACCCATTTTGCCTTGTGTGTTGTTCCCACTCTAATCAACTGCCTTATGGGAATGGTGAATTTCACTGTAGGAAAACTAAACTAAAATTGAGAGTTTCTGTCTTAGTGGATGATAGAAAAGTAGATACCTGCTGGTTAGACACAGAATGTCAGGCAAATTGTGTGGTTATGCTTTCTTCATTTGGTCTAACCTGCACATATAGATGGAGAACTTGTTCTGAACAGAGGCTGTTCACTTGCATGGACTCAAGGAAGCGTCTTTAAGAAAGTAGGATTTGAAGTATATCATTATTTTGGTATTTTAATGACAATTGAGAGGACAAAATGCAGTCTGCTTAAGCAGATTTATTCCCATTTTAGTCGATTCTGAGTGCCTGCTTTTACAACCTTACTGAAATTTCAGGAGCAGAGGATGGTAATTGGTGTGGGACTTGCATGGTTAACACATGAAGGGACGTCACTGATAAGACTTTCTTTTAGAGAAAGAGATTTATACTTGTTTTAAATAGTGAGACAGAGACAATGTTCTGGAAGCTGATTTGATGCACAAGCAGTAGATATGGACAGCAAAGGAGTAATGTTTAATCCAGCTTGGACCTGGAAGCATCAATGGACTCTTCGAAAGGTTTTTTTGGATTAGAAGAAGAGTGAGCCAGGCAGTGCCACTGCTGACTCTGATATGAATGTGTTCTTTCACAGAGGACATGCTAGTTGGCTAGTTTGGGTTTGCATTCTTGCATTGTGTGTATTTCTTCCACATACAAATTTACCAAAATCCTATAGGCCCGATGAAAGATTTAGTGGAATGGATATGTCTGGGAGGCTGGATGCATGACATAGCTCCTTCAGAGAAGAAAGCTTCAATGATTGGGTTTGAGGATTAGGACTACTGTGGTAGTCTTCTGCACTTTATCAGCTATGCTGACAGTGTAGAAAAAAAGCCATTAGAAAAATCTAGAAGCTTTTAAGACCTTGGGTGGGAACGAGAGAAGCAAGGGAGCAAAGCTGGACTATAAAACAGCTAGACATAAAATGTGTCTATTTCTCACAAGATGTAAATGAGTGGATAAAGGTGAAGAGAACGAATAAACAGCAGATGGGAATCATGCAGACTGTAGCAGTCCAAAAAACCACTTTGAAATGGTGTATGACTGCATGTATCTTTTTTCAGGCCTCTCCACATCATGCCTTTGAGCATCTTCTCTAACCACGTCGTGAATAGCTTTGTAATGATGTCCAGAACAGTTTTGTTTTCTGCAGTGCCCAGTTTGTTGTCATGTTGAGAACACTTTTTAATAAATGCTTTTACATTTTTTGGCCATACCATCCTCTGAGATTAAATAATTGATTTCCAGCAGACTTGCTTTTTGTGTGCTCAAACTTAGTTCAGCATGTGCCAAAATAACAATGTTGTGCCAATGTCTCTTGAATTTGTTTATAGAGATAGGAAAACACTGATTGTGTTACTTTTTTTAGCATATGTGGCAATGCATTCAATGATGTTTGTGAAACATAAGTAACCATTGCAATTCTATGTTAAAGATTTCAAACTTTTAAGTGAAATAAACTCATTTTTTTATGTAATGCTGATAATGCTGGCAGATAAGGATAAGAGAGGGTTATTACATGACAAATGAAAGTTATGTAGTGGTACGTTCTGTTACTTTGGCTGGAGTTAGCTGGCTTGCAGAATTTCTTCTACTGAAAAGGGAGAGATATCTTACTTACCTATTCTGTAGTTCTTCATTTGACCTAGTGTAAAGTTACATTTTACTGTCTTTTGTTTTCCTGTGAGTCTGGAGTTTGCTGTTTTCTGTCTTAAATTTATTGGATGCCTTTCTCTTGATGGATGTATCTGCAGAGTTGCACATGTTTTCTATCATCACAGAACATATTTAATGCACCATATTAAGTTTTGTATTAGCAACATAACTTCTGTATCAGAATCAGTAATTTCCTATTAAAAAGGTGAGGAAAAAGAATAATTTCAAGATGAGACCTAAAGATTATATAAGTGATTCTGAAATTCTCAACACATAATTTCCTAGACTGAAACAGCAAGTTTCTAATGTTTGTTGTTTAAAAGGAATCGGCTCGGAAACTTTGTTTTTGATTTGGATGGAAAATTTCCTTGTGCAAATGAAGGAAATTAGTAAGAACCTTCAGAGTGTGACAAAGGAATGTCTGGAGTTCACATTTTCTGTACAAACACTTGATGAAAAGCTGTTTATATAGACCAAGCCTTCTATAGATAAGTGTATAAGAGTTTAGAAGACTTGGAGCGCAGAATACCTGGATCTACCCACAAAGTTGTTTACAAAAGACTGAAACATTGTGGTGGATGATGTAACATTAGGAAGTATGCCAAGAAAGGTATCATGTAAGGCTTGTCTACATGAGGAACTAGCCCAAAATATCTGTCAAGGAATAGCTCTCCTACAGTAGCTCCCTGAGAGGATGTTAAGAGTGCCTTTTTTAGTCCACTTTGAAAGTGGATTTAGCTAAACCACAGAAAGCTTTTCATAAGAGTGTCTGTGGGAGAGTTTGAATGGAATAGCTGTAGTACTTCCCTTTTTTCACAATACCCTCTACACATAGATTTGCCTCTGCAAAAGTTTTGACCATTTCTCAGAGAACTTTCCCTTTGATTTTGTACCAGCATACAGCTTCAAAAAACCTTTTCACTGTATTTATGAAGTAATAAGCATATACAGAAAGGCTTTTTAAAAATGGCCGTAACAAGGCTGGACATGAGCAGTGAAATATGCTATATAAACATTGATTGTAAATTTCTGCTTCATACTTGATAGCAGAAATCAATTCAACCTGTACAACTTTCAGGATCATAAAACTGCTGTATTTTTGGCACAGAAAAGGCCAGAACTTTTCCAAACAAGCCAGATGGAAAGTCAGGTTCTGGAATCCTTCAGCTTTTAAGGCTGGATTGGAATTAAAAAACAAAACACATATCATGGACATGGTCAAAAAATCTAATATATTTTAGCAACAACCAAAGAAGTTTTGTTGCATGTTTGATGCTCAAAAACATGGTGCTCAGCAATGTCTCTCCAGGAGAACTGAAACCGAACAGAATGCAATCCCTGTCACAATGATCTCAATGGATCCTTTTAATGTTAAAATATATAATTTTTTAAGTGCTTCAAAAATAATATTTACCACTTTCATCAGAGAGGCCTTGTTAGGAAGGTATGTTATTCTAATATATCATTCTGCATTTTCACAATAAGAATAAATAGCATTATAGTAAAATTCCCATGTTTAAATGTTTCAGCTGTACATACTGTACTAGGGTTTAAAATATGGTTCACAAACAGAAAATGGTGTAATTCTTTATGAATCCTTTTAAGAAGGTGGTTTAAATATATTCTTCTCTGTGTGAAGGCACTTTCTTTGTGATCCACTTATTCATTCATAGACTGTTCTCATGCTTTGCCCGCTTTCAGTGGGGTATTTCTGCCTCTTTCACAGCAGAGAACTCATGAACCATCAGTTTTCAGCACAAGCAGAAGGTTGGGGAGTTTCCCAATGGAATGATGTGCCTTTCTAATGTTGTTTAGGTTCGCACCTCCTTGGGAAGGGTACAGACACTTGCCTGTGTGTATATATATATATATATATATATATATAAGATATACTGTTGTGACAGAAATGGTGAAAACCTGCAGGTTTTGGTGTTTACAGCGTGTCACCTGCCCTGGCTGGAGCACCCAGCAGCTCCCTAGAGAGCCCTGCAGCTGTATGTGGCACAGGCAGCAGGATCTGTCAGGCTTCCTCTACATAGAAACCCCTCTGCTGCAGAGAGCCAACCATTATTTTTACCTGCTTTTTACATGGAAAAATATTCAGCCCCTGGTTTTGTTTGCAAAATAGTTTTGGGAAATGTATCACTTGTATCTAAGAGCCGGTGTTAGCAGTAGGACAGAAATAGCCATTAATGACTGGGAAATTGTCAAAGAACAAAGCTTAGTAAGAGCCAAAATAGTAAAGAAATTGGTCAGTGTGGACACATTATCTTAACATGCTGCCGCTCATAGTCAAAACAACATGGGCAGCTATAATAGATTAAAACCACTTTTTGTCTTTTTCTTCTTGAAAGACCAAACTTTTCTGTTACTGTGTTTGTAACTTTGCTTCAAGGACATAGGGCTAGACTTTACGGTTTGTTTAGCTATGAAGGGATGACAGACTAGGGGGGTGGTAAGGGGAGCTTAGTTTTGGAATGTAAATACATGTAGAGCTCTTCTCCTTTTGTTTAGCATCTCTTTAAACTAAGACAAAAAAAATCAGTGAATGAATGAATAGCAGCATGGTGAAATACCTAAATGTTTGAGTTAAAATTTTTGGATGTTTGAAATCCTATTTGGATCCTTTTCCCAGATCGCTATGCATTCATATGCACTCAGCAGGAAACTTCATGGAGATGCACATTTGGGCAGAAGGTCTTTGGCGGTGCCTTTTTCTTAACTTGTGTCTTTTCTTCTTTTGAAGAAAGTAATGGCTTAAGTCTGACTGAAGAACAATCTTTTTTGTATGTTCCTTATAAGAATTTACTTATGGTTCACAGATTTTACCCACCATCTATGTCTGCAGTCCTTTGGATTTAAAACAGCATATATCCCTCTGCAGACAACAGGAAACGCCAAATTAAAGACTTAATGACATACTGCTGAAAGAAGACAAAAGGTGACAAATTATAAAACAGCCAGCTAAACTTTTAAAGAAAACGCTGGAAAAAATCCCACATTCAAACAGCTTGAAAAGGATACGGATATTGTTACACTTGCAGACATGTTAATAGAAATTAGACTGAATCATGCTGAATATAAACTTAGGCATTTAAAAAGAACTAACAGGTTTTGAAAAATAGTATTTTCCTAGAACAATGAAAATGGACTTCTGAGTTATTTTAAACAAGTGAATAATTTAATATGTTTTAACATTGTTGTTATTAGATGCCAAAACCACAGACTCCATTTTTGTAATTGTGAAGCCGGTGAAAATGTGACTTCTACCCTTAAAAAATTATTAACCTCTGTCACTGATGAAAATGCAGTTGTGTAAGTTTTCCCTGCATTGGTCCCTTGGCTGTGTTCTCCAGACTGGCAGCCTCTGGCTTGATTTACTATGGGTGGAACATCCTTTGATCTCCTGTTGAGTTCTGGAGAGATGGTGAAAAAGAAGCAAGATAACTGAAAAAGAGACGTGAGGGAGAGCCATAGAGATGAAAAAGCAAAATTACAAACCTTTTCTCCCATCCTAGAGGCCTTGATCCTCAAATTTATTTAATCATTTTAATGTTTACATCATTTGATGGTTAATGTTTTATGTTTTAATATCCTCGACTCTCTGAACCTGATTTTGGGCTTCAGCACTTAGTAACTTAACAGGAGGTGATGCTTTTAGTAAGAAAATAGCAAAAATGTGAACAATTTTCAATTGATAGATTTGAGAACACTTGTGTTGCATTTCCATCAGCTATTGCTCCCAGTTTACCTTAAGGGTTTGTACTTAAAGGGTTACCTATTCAGTAGCTTACTGGTACAAGCCTGAAATCAGATCAGAGGGAATCTACCAATAACTTCACAGTAAACAATCATCATGATAGCTCTCTGATGCATCTTTTTATTCACATGCTCTTAAAATTGTGTTTTATATTCCTGCCACCACAATATTTAGAAATACACAGGACCCATTTGACTGATAAAGGCTGTTGATGCAGAAGCATTGGGTCTTTTTGTTTGGTGGGGGGTTTTTGTTTTTGGTTTAGTTCTTGGGTCTTTTGGTGATTTGTTGCTGTTCTTTTTGTTTGGTTTGGTTGTGGGGTGGTTTTTTGTTTTGTTTGTTTGTTTTGTGTGTGGGTTTTTTGTTTTTGTTTGGTTGGTTATTTGTTTGTTTGGGTTTTTTTGGGTTTTTTGGGGGGTTTTTTTTTGGTTTTTTTTTTTTTTTTAGAATTTGGAAAAAAGGGAAATGTTTGCTTGGGAATTCCTAGTGGAATCCAACTGCATATTAAGAGAGAGAGAGAGAGAGAGAGAGCTCTTTATTCATGACTTCAGTTCTCATGCAAAGAAATGTTTAAATAGGAACATTTGCAGGCCTATGTGAACTGTTCTAACTCTGTTTATGATGATAAATTCCATTGCTCACCTAATACTTAAACAAGCATCTTCATTCTGTGTATGCCTTTACGCTCAATAGAAGCTTGAGATATTCTTTTTTTTTTAATATATATCTGGATATATAAGACCCAGTCGTCTGCCAGTGTGCTGAGAATATTCTGACCAGCTTTATCTCCTTTTTAGAAATTGTCTGCATCCATCTGCTGTTTGTGCTGTTACACATGCATTCTAAGCTCTGGGGCTGAGCCTCTGTTTCATATGTGCAGTGTCGATTGCAGTGGGTACAAGTCAGCAGCTGTGCATCAGATAATGCAGTAAAACAATTATTGAGTGTGTGTGTGTGTGTCAGACGAGCTGCTGTCATTGTGAATGTGCAGCGCTAAGAAACACTGTGAGATGAGTGAAAGATAGAAGTCCCACCAAGTCATATTTTGTTCTTGATAATGTGAGAGGCCAATTTAATTTCTTTGGCTTAAACCTGAACTGAAACATTTACCCCACCTCTTCCCATATGGAAAAAAAGTTTGCCATTGCAAAAGTAGTCCGTTGTGACTGCTTCAGCAGTTGGAAACTTGATTGATTTTTAGTTGGGCTTGCTTTTATAAATTGTTAAAATCCACTTGATGTTCGTCTTTTATTACATTGCTCCTCAAAATGTTTTTAAGCTGAAGCACTACCTAGTCTTTTTAAAAAATATATAAACAGTCAAACTCAAATCATAGTAATTTCTTGATTGTCTGTGCTCTCAAGAGTATTATCCAACCTAGTTTGAAGAACTGAACAGCCACACTGTATTTATGTGCATCGTAGGAGAAATACACATTTGTGAACTCTCTTGGGCTGGAACTGAGTTGTAATAGATGTCTGCACAGCATATCATGTAGTGGGGCCCCAGTCTCTAGTGGGGTTTGTAGATTCTACCATGATAAAAATAATAAAGGAGGATCTTCTTGAAAAGATAATGCAACCTCAGGGTGTTGCCTTTTTGTGCATGGATTTATATAAATATATATATATATGCACGCACATATATATACACACACAGACAGACTCAGCGATTCAGTTATTCACAGTTCAGCTAAAATTTTTGTTTTAATACCTAGAAAACCATTGATTTCTCAATTGAAATAGAGGGAATGTTAAAATTGATAAAAATACTCTTAATTTAATTTACAAAGAGTGAAAAGTGAAGATGAAGTATGGGAATTAATGTTTTTAAAAATGGAGTGTTTCCATTGTTCATATGATGAAAAATATTAATTCAGATGTTCGGTAGTGATTTGCAGTATCTGGTAGAATTGGAGCAGTGTTTGGAGTGTCATAATCTTGCAGAATAACTGAGCGATGACCAACAGTATCTAGCAAGTGAATTTTTAGTTTTAAAATGTAGCCACTCTCCTTTTATAGTTCTGCCAGAAAACAAAAACAAAGAAGCAAAAAATCAATAATCTCAGGCCTGACACACTAACTACAGCAAAGGAAGTTTCCTGATGGTGAAGACTACCTTCTGACAGCAACAAGAAAAGGGCCATTAATCCCGCAAGAGGGAGACAGTGAATGTGACTCAGTTCGAGGTGCTTCGTTGGCATGGAGTGGAAGCAGAGAAAGAGTAATCGGATTAGGGCTGTTACTTCTTTAGGACTTTCCACCTTTCCATTTGTGGTTGGAGGAAGATGAGAGCCAGCTTTTGGCTCACCTGGGTTTTTCAGAAGCCTCTGGGCTCCTAAAATTAAACTTCATGGGTGTGGAGAACATCTTTTTGTTACATTTAGGTGCAAGCAAATAGAAATAGTTTGTAGGTTCTGCTGAAAAACAAATAATAGTTACACCCAAAGCTAATTTTGTATTAAAGCGAAGTACATACTTTCTGAGCAAGTTCGGGTATAATATGCCAACCATACCAGCATAAAATTAGCTCTCTTTACAGCTATAGTTTCTCTTGATGCAAATATTATTTTAATCTTGGTTTAGACTCTGTGGAAAGTGCATGGTGGTTAGTCCTAAAACTGTCCTGTGTTTATGGCCAGAAGCTGTCTGCCCAGTGTGTTACAGCCGCGACTTCAAAAGCCAGTTTGCAGGAACGGGAAACAGTGGTTTTACTCCTGTACCACTTCAGCCTTGGGTCTGAACTGCAGAGCTGCCAAAATTACAAGTAATCATGGTACTGTGAATCAAGGGGTTCATTTCTTTATTCCTGAGAATGCCAGCAATTCTAGAAATTATGCGAGATAGTCAATTAAATTTCCACAGGCTATCAAACTATCATCAAAGGGCATCAAGTTTTAGTAAGATATAGTCAGAATTCTGCAGAAAATCCCTGCAGGCATCGAAGGAATGATGCCGTGAAGAACAGACCTGACACTGGCAATGCTCCAGCCCTGCAGATGTGAGGCGGAGGAGGTTCTGCAGGATTAGGGGAGTGGAGAATACTCTGCATTCAGCCTGAAAACTCTGCCCTGGTTTAGAATCCTAGCTTGCTTAATATGGGTAGAAGGTGGCAGAAACTAAGAATGTTTCATAAAATTGTTTAGGCAAAAAGTGAAAGCAAAAGATAAAAACAACAGAAGTTGAACTGTGTCTGCAGTAACTTAGAAAGCAATCATAGTTCAGGATATGTACAAAAGGGCTTGTTGCTTCTTAAAAATGCCTAAATAAATAAAAATCCTTAATCTTAAACTGGCCCCGTGGAAACTGTCAAACTGTGATTTGAATGAATGATTTTAATGGTTGGTTTGCCATGTATTTTTTATGTCATTGAAACACAACTCTCTTGTGGTGCACCGGACGTTTTAAAGTGGTTTGTCACTGTTATTTTGGCTACCACTGCTATTCTGCATTGAGCCAGTGTGACTCTTCACCACTTCACTGAAATTTTGTAACCACTGAAATGTAACATAAACACACCCATAGCTTGTCCTGTGCACTTCTAGAAATGGATAACCCAGTTCCTTACTGCATTGTCTTATTTCTCTAGGGACATGGGGTGGTTTTGTGTTGGTTTTGTTTCTGTTTTTTTTTTTTTATTGTTTGGGTTCCCTCCCCTCCTCGGTGTCTGCCCTATGGCACCCTAAGTATAGTAAAGTAAAAATCAAAGCAAACGACTCCCCCCTCCACAAAAAGCCCCTGCACCCATATTTTTTAACTAGAAAAAAAAAATTATTTTAAATTTAAGAATGATATTGTTTTATAATTAGAATGCACTCATCTGGATTTTACCAGGTTGCTTGCTCTCCAGTATGAGACTTACTGCCTCTACGTACAGTGCTTTTTCCTTGTGGTGGCCTGCTCATAGGGATGTTCCACTTAGCTGCCCTTCTTCTGGAGTTCATGCCCTGCTCCCTGACTGCTGCTTCTTGAAATTTGCCAGTTACACAGTTAGAGACATGAAGTAGCCATTTGTTACTTGGCTGGTGTCTCCTTCCTCTCTTTCCTCCCAAATGAGATGTTTTCCTCTTGTGTTTTCACTCTTAGTATGTTTGTGTAGCACTTATCAAAACAGACCCAAACAATGTAATGGGTGTTATGTGTCAATGATAATCAAAGCCAGGGTGTTTAAATTGCTTTGCAAAAGTTTAGGTTTCTTCAGTATTCTGAGGTGTGTTTGGAAACAATTAGGTCTGTTTTTTGCAAAGTAGGAACAGTTTTTCTTAGTCCACACTGAAAAATTCCAACAAAGGCAAGTTTTCCATTGAGTGGTTTAAATAGTTCTGGGAAATAACAATCTAGATTAATTTTTCTACATTTGAACTTTGCTGTGAAATCATCTGAAAGATACTGTTACCAAAATATGACTAAATATCTAGTGTAATAGTCCTCAGACAAATGCAGAGTTTAATAGGCAGGTTTGTATTATTGTCATGTCTCTACCAGGACAGAGGTTTCAATCAGGGTTGTGGGGGGAAAGTCTTGTCATATGTAGTATGTATGTTTTGCTGAAACCATTTGCAAATAACTGCATCTGTTAGCTATTGGTGTCCTTGCTTAATAGGCAAGTTTAAAATAACTGCTTATACTTATGTGCTTCTGATTCTTTCTTTTGCAAAACAGATGAACCTCTGTATTCCAAGAATTGTTCCAAATCATATTTTCTGGCAGTGCTCTTACCTTTAGCCGTCGTATGAATTAAAATATGCTTTCCAGCTCTTGCCTAAGTTGTCAGAAAAAAAGTCTCTATAGAATTGACATGCCTGCAGTTTTTTCAATCTTTTTTTAAAATTTTTTTTGTAAGCAATGTTAAATTTGCTTGAGCAACATCTCTTGTTTTGACTGGTGGAAGATCTAAAAATACACTACTGTATTGACTGAACTAATTACATTTCAGTTCTAGCCACTACCATCTGGATCTCTCTCTTTCTGGTTACATTTTCCTTGCACAGATTGTGCGAGTGATTAGTACCAGGAGCGGGTTGTCCAAATTTTGTTCTGGGTGTTAGCAGAAGCTCTATGGAGCTGCATACAAGTTGCTGTGCCCTTTGTCTTCCTCTGTAAATACTGCATTTCAGTCAGGGAGTTCCTAGGTCAGCAGGGAACTGAAGTGAGGAGCGTCCAGTGGCAAGCTGACAGTGTAGCCAGGACCCACCCTCTTAGCAAGAGAGGCTGCAAGGAAGCTGGGCTTCTCCAGCTTGGCAAAGAAAATGCTAAAATGCAACCAGAATAGTTGCTTATGCGAAATGCAGTTAGAAAGATAGTGAAATCTTCTTGGTAGAGCCAGGTGACATAAGGAGTAATAGCTACAAGTTGTGGCTTGGGTGGCTTAGTCTGGACATTGGGAACGATCTTTCCCAGGAGAGCATGGCTGCACTTGGACAGAGGAGTTATGGAATCTCTGTTCAGAATTTTCAAGACTCGTGGAGATAAAGCCACAGCTGACCTGCCAGGCAACGATGTTATTCCAGGCTCTTGCCTGAAGTCACAACGAGTGAACTACGGGGATTGTTTCCTTTTACTGGGGTTCCCTGATGCCCATGAGCAGAAGCCAGGTGGGCTTCTCTGTTCTTTCTTCTGTTCCTAAGGTCATTTTCACGTAGTCTTTTCTGTCTTGTTCTCGTAATAATAGAGTTTGTTGCTGTTTGCAGAATGTCTCAGGCGACAGCTTGTTGATAAACCACTGAAACTAGAGAGAAAACTGTCCCCCTCCACGAAAAGTAAAAGTCTTTTATTTACATGCCTAATAAGGATTGAGCTAGTGTCACCTCTGAAAAAGGTGTAGAAATTTTTCAAAACATAGGAGGGTTTAAATTGTAGCAGCCCAAGTCACATGATTTGTTATAGAAAGTGTTCAAAAAGCAGTGATCCAAGGTCATGCAGACTACCAGTATTAGCAAAAATTATGACTTTCTTTTACTTGAACCAGACAATAATTTAGGAACAAGCACCTTTTAGAGGAGCTTGTGAACAATAAATAAGGTATGAAGCAGTGATGATCAACTGGGAGCTATGTACTGCAGTGAGGTATGAAAAATTCTCAAACAATTCCAGTGATGCATGGGTTGAAAAGGTCCATGGAGATAGTTTAGATTACATACTGGATTTAATAAAAACATCTTTTTTTAAAATCTTTTTCCCTCAGCCCCATCCTTGGTCACTTTTTACTCATTTCCAAGCTGCAAATTTCATTCCCAGTAGTTGTACTAACGCTGCTGTTGGACCAGGAGGGTAGAGATGTCTTTGCAGTAAACAGAATCACTGAGATTTTGCATCGTCTGATGTACCCTTCTATCTATTCAGACAGAGGTGTTTGTTTTAGCGTGTCTCCATGGTCCATTTTCCCATGCAGCCACACTATGCTGTAACATGGGAAGGGTGGAAACTTCTTCCAGTCATACTGTTGCAGAACTTAGAAAGTGGGATACTTCACAAGAAGTGAAAACTGCTTCCACACTGCTAGCTGTCTTCTATCCTTTTATACAGCCCAAATGTTTGTCAGTCAATGCTACATTAGCATCTAATACCATTTTCTCCTCCAATTATTTTCCTTGTGTTTACAAAGCAAGGCTAAAACATTTTTTTTATAGGTCTGTTTTCTGTGTTTAGCCATTGGGCCAAAGCAGCTTCTCTTCAAGAGGGATCAAAAAACAGTTTGTCAGTGATAGCATGAGGTTTATGACCTGCTCCATGGGGCATAATTAAACATGGAATTCAGCCTCTTCTTGCAGAATAACTTTGACACATCTGGTTTAAACAGTTTTAGTGCAGTGAGGAGATAACTAGAAGTTTCTTTGCACGGTAGATTAGTTTCAGATGAGGTATAGGATCCCCTCAAATTCAGGTTCACATAAGAAGTACACCAATGGAACAGCCACCCAAGAAAAGTTCATGTTCATCCACTGAATATGTTAAAGGCAGGCCTGCAGTGCAATAAAATAAGAAAGAAAAAACAAATGTTTTGTCACAGTCCCAGAAGGAAATGTAGGGTAATTGCCCAGAAAAGGAGAAGGACCGGTGCTGAATTCTTTTACAAAATCCCTATTCTTTCCTTGCTTTCTTTGCCAGAGCACCTCTGATCCAGTTTTATTCCATGTTCCCCTTCAGTATGTTCATGTTTTTACAGATATAGCAAGTTTTATGGCACCCACTAAAGTTATCTGCTGTGAAATTCAATTATTTAAATACTTTGTCCTTTTGTTACCCTTTTCTAATGTATTGCCAATACATATTGCTTTCTCATCAGATACTGATAGTCCCTTTAGTAGACTTTACTATTCTGTAAAATGGTGATGAACAGACAATATGTATTGTAGGTAGTGAAGTACAAAGTAGTTGTTTCAGCACTTTGCTCTCAAGTAGAAAAATAAAGTCTGTGTCCTCTTAATATTCACAAGGCTATCCCAGTGTTTAAGGCATGTTGCTGGTAGGTAGCTCTCTGAACATTTAGACATAGTATTGCTGCATACATTTTAGGAAAATATTTTTACTCATTTTGAGGGGTAGTTCAGATATGTGGGAGAGGTTTAGTAATACATATGTGCATTTAAGCAGTATTATGAAGGCCTTGTGATGTCTCAACAAGAACTTTTATATGTGTTAAAAGGTAAGAAACCTGGGCTGAATGGCTGGAAGTTATTCAGTCTGTCGTAAATAAAAAATAGCCCATCATCAGGAAGATTAATTTTTATGTAAATTATTTCTAGTTCACATTTTACTGGTTAAGCAATCTTCAGTTATATATTTTGTCAAAGAAGACTGGTTGAGAGTCTGATAAATATGATCTTTAGGTGGCCTGTTGTAAAATCTGTGAAGTAGCTCAAGAAATGTCTCACTTTCTGCAGAAATATAGTAGTTCTTGACCAGTCTTTGTGAGGAAATGGATATAAAATACTTTGAACTAAGTGTCCTAGTAAGATGCTTTGGTCTGCTGTCTCAGTGGAGGTAGGGGATGGAGATCTGTGCAACAGCAAAGACACTCATTGATATATTAGAAACCACGGAAGTGCCTTGGAATGGTCACGTAGGAATTAAGGCTTCTTCCTCCCCAAAACGTGGTGGGATCAATAGCCAAACTGAAGTGCATCTACACCAACGCACACAACATGGACAACACACAGAAGGATCTGGTAGCCTTTGCACAGCACAAAAATCGTGACATAGTTGCCATCATGGAAACATAGTGGGGAGCCTCTCACAACAGGAGTACTGTAGTAGAGGTCTATAAACCCTTCAGAAGGGATTGGCAAGGAAGGAGAGGCAGTGGGGTAGCCCTCTATGGTAGGGAGTATTTTGAACGTCTGGGGGTTTAATGATGGTGACCATAGGGTTGAGTGTTTATGGGTAAGGATCGAGGGAAGGCCGACAAAGCAGACACCATGGTGGGAATCTGTTATAGACTGCCCAACCAGGATGAAGAGGTAGAGGAAATATTGTATAAGCAGCTGGGAGAAGTGTCACAATCTGGCCCTTTGTCTTGTGGGGAACTTCCACTTACCACAGATCTGCTGGATATTCAATACAGTGGAGAGGAAACAGCCTAGAAGGTTCCTGGAGTGTGTGGAAAAGAAGTGCTTCACACAAGTTGGTGTAAGAGCCCCTGAGGGAAGATGCCCTGCCGGACCTGCTGTTTGTGAACAGAGAAGGACTGGTGGGTGGTGACATGGTCACAGGCCATCTTGGGAACAGTGATCATGTAATTGAAGAGTTTTTGGTTCTCGGACATTTGAGAAGGGGGTTTAGCAGAACTGCCACCCTGGACTTCCAGAGGACAAACTTGGGCCTCTCTAGGGGCCTAGTTGACAGAGTCCTTTGGGAGACAATCCTGAAAGGCAAAGAAGTTCAGGAAGACAGGACATTGTTTAAGGAGGAAATCTTAAAGGTACAGGAGCAGGCCATCCCCATGTGCCAAAAGAAGAGCCAGCAGGGAAGAAGACCAGCTTGGCTGAACAGAGAGCTTGGGCTGAAACTTGGGGAAAAAGAGTTTGACCTTTGGAAGAAGGAGCAGGAAACTGAAGAAACCTACAAGGATGTTGTGAGGTTATGCAGGGACAAAATTAGAAAGGCCAAAGCCCAACCAGAACTTAATCTGGCTACTGACATAAAAGGCAATTAAAATGTTTCTATAAATACATTAGCAACAAAAAAGAGGACTAAAGAGAATCTCCATGCTTTATTGTATGCAGGGGGAAACATAGTAGCAAAGGATGAGGAAAAGGCTGAGGTACTTAACGCCATCTTTGCCTCAGTCTTTAGTGATAAGACCAGTTGTTCAGTCAGGACTATGAGGCCAGATGAGTTCCATCCAAGAAAGCTGGGGGAGCTGGTGGAAATGCTCTCCAAACCACTTTGCATCATGTACCAGCAATTCTGGCTGATCTGCTAAACCAGATGACCTCCCCAGAGGTTGGTAGATGTGGTGCCGATCTACAAGATGGGCCAGAAGGAGAATGCAGGGTCAACCTGACCTCAGTACTGGGAAGATCATGGAGCAGATCATCTTGAGTGCCATCATATGGCACATACAGGACAACCAGGGATCAGGCCCAGCCAGCATTGTTTAGAAAAGGCAGGTCTTGCCTGACCAGCCTGATGTCCTTTTATGATCAGATGACCTGCCTAGTGGATCAGGGAAAGGCTGTGGATGCTGTCTACCTGGACTTCATTAAAGCCTTTGACATTCTTCTGGAGAAACTGGCTGCTTATGGCTTGGACGGTTGCACTATTCCCTGGGTAAAAAACTATCTGGATGGCTTGGCCCGGAAAGTAGTCATGTTACATCCAGTTAGTTACATCCAGTTAGTTACTAGTGGTGTTCCCCAGGGCTCAGTAGCGGGGCCAGTCCAGTTTAACTTCTTTATCAATGGTCTGGATGAGGGAATTGAGTGCACTCGCAAGTCACTTTGCAGAGGACACAAAGTGGGTGGGACTGTTGATTTGCTGGAGAATAAGAAGGCTCTGTGGAGGGGTGTAGACAATCTGGATCAAGGGCTGAGGGCAATGGTCTGATGTTTCATAAGGTCAAGTGCCAGGTCCTGCGCTTCATTCAGGACAACCTCAGGCAGCACTGCAGTCTTGGTACAGAGTGTCTGGAAAGCCACTGGAGATGTTGGTCTACAGCTGCTGAACATGAGCCTGCAGTATGCCCAGGTGACCAAGAAGGCTGGTGGCAACCTGGCTTGGATCAGCAATAGTGTGGCCAGAAGAACCGTGGAAGTGATTGTCCCTCTGTACTGAGCACTGGTGAGGCTGCACTTTAAATCCTGTGTCTGGTTCTGAGTCCATCATGACAAGAAAGACACTGAGGTGCTGGAGCAAGTCCAGAGAAGGACAAGGGAGCTTGGGAAGGGTTTGGAACACAAATCTAGTAAGGAATGACTGAGGAAGGTGGGGGAGTTTAACCGGAAGCAAATAAGGTTTTGGGGTGACCTCACTCTCCACAACTACTTGAAAGGATAAAGTGTGGTATGGAAGTTGACCTATTCTCCCAGGCAACTAGTGACTGGATGACAGGAAATGCCCTCAAGCTGAGCCATGGGGAGGTTTAAATTGGATACTGGTAAAAATTTCTTCATCGATGTGAAGGAATTGTCAAGCACCAGAAAAGTGGTCCAGAAGTGGTAGACTTGACAGCAAATGGTTGGACAGGTTAGTGATTGGACTCAATGTTCCTAAAGGTCTTTTCCAACCTAAATCATTCTGTAATTTTTGTATTTAGTTGACAGTGTGCACAGTTTAAGTCAGTGTAGGTGGTCTCAGTAAAGCCATTTCAGATGCTGAAAAGGGGTAGTGTTTTCATTCCCTTGTGCTGTATGTACAGTATCATGGTTCAAGTTAAGCTATTTCCTAAAGAATTGGAACATGAGGAAGTTAGTTACTAGCAAATTAATTCAACCAGCCTCCTGTTGTAAATCCTTTACTCTCTAGAGAGGATATATTTTGTCAAAATAAAATAAAAAAAAAAAAAGTAAAATAGAGAAGTAAAGTAGAAATGTGGAAATGGGTTGTTCTATTATGTAATTAAGTAACTGACTTCTTTTTATGATAATACATTTGGGTGGTCTGTTCTTGAAACACTTGATTTGTTAGGAAACATTACCATTTCCGCAAGTAATCTCTAAGTCCTAAATATTTTGAAAACAAATTTGCGTTGCAGTATTTCATCAGTGCATTACTCACCAGTTAAACTCTCTAAACTGCTGTCACTTGGCATTGGAGAGGGCTTCCAGGTTTTTTTCTATCAGCAAAAACTTCTGTAAATTATAATATTGCTTGGCAGGGTGTAAAGAAAAAACGCTAGAAAACCAGATGATTTAAGAGAAAATAAATGGGAAGACTTGAATATCATTTTGCTTTTCCTTGGAAAAATAAGTCTCTCTAGTTTACAAAACATAGAAAGTTTGAAACTGCCTTCCGCCACAATGTTTGTTTAGGTGTGGTGACCCTTTTGTATCCTTGTTGTAGTTTCCTCAATCAGCACAATTCTGATTGTCCCCGCTGGACAGTGAGGAGATTTAGTGGCTTGCTTGCTGCAATGAACGTCAATGATTTTGAGGTTAGGCATGCTGCCACTGAGACTAGCATCATTTTAGCTGCCAGTGGTAGTAAACTGCTGACTTTTTCAGATTAAATAAAAGCAGTTTGAATATATTTAAGTATTATGCTAATGTTCATAAAAACTAATAGGTCAAATAACATTTCTGTAACCTAAGCAATCTATCCAAAACTGATTTTTCTAGAGTCAGCCTCCTGTCAAGTTACACATTCTGTGCACAAATGTGTAAACTTTAGGTACCAGCAGGAAACAGCTAATGCACTAGATACTTCCTATAGTTTATAATTGGTGAAGACTCAATATTAAAGTGTTTCTGTGGTGCAGCTGATGAAAGCAGTCTGTGATGATTTTTCCCAAGCCTGATTTGCAACACTTTCTTTACTTTTCTAACTCTGTAAACATCTGTAGAATCAATTTTTGCAAAAGAAATATACTTATGGAAACCCAACTGGCCTTTTTAAAAATTACTAAGAGTAACAAAAATAAAACCAGAATCAAATTATATTTATTTGCTTATAGTTTTAAATATCAGCATTCTTAGTTTATTTTCCATGTGGTTCCACTGCTATTAAGTTACAGGTTTGGTTATAAAACCAAAATGGTGATTAGAATTGAAGTAATCTGATGCTTGAGTTATTAGGGAATTTAGGACACTGTTTCATTTCTCTCTTTAAGACATTCGGGAATCATTATGCTATCATCCCTTTATTCCAAACAAGAGTGAAAGTGGGACGTGAAACGAGAGCCCTTTGCTTCCCTCACTTTTGCTCTGTGCATACTGCTACAGCAACAGCCAAGCTGCGTGGTATGGGTAGTTAAATGCTGTGTCTGTGTCCTCAAAATGGGAATATAGTCTCTCACACATGATGCCTGAGCTCAGGCAGTATATAAGACCTGACAAGAGCATTTAGAAAGCTATGATTATACATTTTGTTCACAGGTGGGAGCTCTGCTCAAGAGAGGAGTGTCTCTGGGGAAAGAGCAAACCCCTCTCCTGCCATGGCTCAGAGGCATGCTGATGCCTCCTTCTAGTGCTCAAGTTTCTGCTGAGTGTCTAGACAGTTTCCATTTGGTAACTCTGCTTTTGTTTCTTATGATGCACTGTGTCTGCAAAGACCATGCTCATCTCTGACAAGAAACATTCTCTGTGGCTTAATTAAGTCAAAGTGATCAAAAATTGTAGAGGCAGGTTTTCCCTATAAGGTTTGTCTCGAGTCTGTAGTCATATGCGTTCAGCAAGTTGTTCATCATCCTTGAAGTTAGGAATAAAGGTTTTGATTTAAATAGCAAGATCAGGCAGTGCACAGCTCCAATATTCTCAATAATTTTGCCTCTTCTGAGGGGAAAAAATGCCACTGCTGGGAGCTTGGTAACTCTTTAAATGTATTATTTCCCAAGCCAGTTCAACTTGAGCGTGCACACTGTGTGTTTACTGTTGTAGATCCTTGTTGAAGATAACTACTAAAAAAAACCCCAGAAATACCCATAATAAAACCCCCCAAAAAACACAATAAAAGCCCCCTCCTCTAAAAACTCTCTCACAATATGAATGATTCTTGCCTGATACCTCTGGAAGCTGGCAATAAAGTAAATACCAGCAGTTCAAGAAAATATAATTCTTTATTCGAGATAGCAAATGGAGAAATACTGATTCTTTGTGAAACAAAGGTTATGCTTTAACCACAGCAGAGTCTTAACTTCATTTTTCTAAATCCTAGACTCAGAGGTCTCCTGATATGGATACTTATTATAACTTCCTTTATAAATGATACCATTAATTAGCCTTTAAAAATTACATTTTTGACAGTAGCAGATATACCTTCATAGCTCCCTCATACCAAGAGAAGACAGCGAGTTTCTTGTAGCAAGAAAGGGACATCCATGTTACTGTCTTCAACTTAAGAATGTAACTGCAACAACCAAAATGAAAATAGAGCCAAGTCAGGTTTTGCGTGGAGCAGGCATAAGATGTTTTAGAAATTACCCCACAAAACTCTGATTACTGGCCCTGAACTGCAATGACATATCCAGCAGTGCAAGTGCCCCTGTTTATTTCTGGAGCAAAGTAAAATGCGCTGGTGTAATCTATGGATAAAGACTAACCTTTTCTTTGAGCTGACATAAGCTAGAACTTATACAATTAACTATCTTGCTCAAATGAGTGTGTAATGACAGTAGCAACTGTCTGCAGCGGTCATTTATATACAGCTACAACTGCTAAGCAAGAAGGTATCTCATTTCCCTTGTTCTATTTATGTCTGAGATTTGAAAAAGGAAGGCACTTGTACCTAAATCAAGTGCTGTGAAAGAGTTGGAATAGGCTATGTTCAAGCATTTTAACCTTACTTCCTTAAAATGTGTTGGTATTCTTCCTATGATATCTTGAATCTAGATAAAATAGTATCACTTATGGAAATGTAAGTTCCCTGTTCCTGTTTTGGATCATTCATACTAATTTTATTTTTTTTTAATTCTAAAATATACATTATTAACATTTTTAGCATGTTTTAATTTCATCATCTGTTTTAATCATAAGTTATGTAATTACACATGAAATTCTCCAAATACGTATTTTCTTCTTGATGTGCACTAGAGTTTGATGTGATTATATAACTAAGATAATATTAGAAACTTAATGTATTTCCTCTTTGGGTCACTTATGATAGTGCTGCATAGAAATATTTATATTTGGATTGGATCATTTTTATATGCCTACACATGTGTAAATATGAGTAGATGTGGAACAACATTGTGTCCCGTGTCTTTTGACTGCATGGGCAGTATTGCTTCCTAAGCAGATGGTGACAAGGTTTTGCACATGCTGAGCTGGAGCAGTGACCACTTTGGTGACCTGAACGTGTAAAATAATGCAAGACTGCTACATGAGGTTCAACCTCTCATTTTCACTTGGCACTTCAGTGGCTCTATCAATGTCACTTCAATTGCTTGAGTGAGGACAACAGTCCTCCAACTGAACTGTGCTTAGCCTGTGGGTGTGTGAGTACTGTGGGGGTGTCTGCTAAATGGAGGGTCTGCAGAGTTGCTCTTGGGGAGAGAGTAGTAAACTGGGCCTCATGTCCTTAGACCAGAGTGGCATCACGTCTACAAGCTCACTGACATACTGCCCAGAAATTGGTTTGCATTGTGCAGCACCTGCAATGTTAATTTGCAGTGAGGGGAACATATTGAATGGATAAGCAGTAATGGGTTTGCCCAATGCAGGAAAATGAAATGTGGTTTCAGACAAAACTTGTTAGCTTATATGCATCTTAGCTGTTGGGAGTAAGCATCGTTCTGCAACCAGCTTCTCATTTTCAGGGACAGACTGCTCTTAAGGCTTTGTCAGGTAGCTTAGTGGCTGTTTGCCTTTGTTGTTCAAAAAACTGTGGAAAAATTAGTTTTCTTTAGGGGAAATATGTTCTGATCAGTTATAAAGTTCCAACGGTGGACTAGTGCCTGGATAGTGTTAAACACCATATAAGAAACAACACTGTACCTCTCAAGGATCGTTTGTATACCAAGGCATGAAGTGAAGGTTTAGGCAGACATGCAAGTAAATCCCTCCCATAAAAAAGATATTGTGTTGTATAGTATATGACCTGTAGCCCAAGACAATTTTATGAACTGCTTATGCACTGCCATCCCAACCCTACTCCGCTGTCTGATACCAGTACTCATTATAAATCGTCAGTGTTTCTCTCTTTCTCCTAATATTTTCCTGCTCTAGTTACATTCTATTTTATTCTAATCCTTAAATTAATATTAAAAAAAAATATTTTTTTAAGAAGACTTTTTTTTTTTTAATTGGGTGATTACCCTGATTTTAAGGATAGTTAGGGTAAGAGAACTGCTGCAAGAACCATCTGTCTGGACTTACTAAATGGCTGAGAGGGTGTCTGTCTGGGTGATCTGCATTTAAATTGTGTCATCTTATCCTCATTATCTTTTTGTGTAATTGTCTGGCAATTTTTCTGAAGGATTCTTTTAGCATAAATCACAATGTATGATTTCTGATACCTCATTTTTATCCATGTGGCTAAAACAAGAAATATATTAAATTTGGTCCTTAAAGTCCTCTTGGGTCATTCTTTTTTGTACCATTATGAATTCAATCCCTTTCTCCCTCTCCTCTTTTTTTTATTTCTGGATTATTTGTTTGCTGGAAAGAGCCGATGCCTGAAATTTACAGGGGGTGTATGTTCCCCAGGCTTTCGAAGTGTATTTGTGTTAACATATTAATGTGTTTTTTTTCTCATATAATCTAATGATGGTGGCATTTTTAATCAGTTTTGAAGGACCATTCTGAAACAGCCTGTGAAATTTGAAAAATACTCAAAAGGAACTGTCTGACTAGGTCTGAGATACTCATTAACAAACATCCATAAATTCATAATTGCAGACTTGCTTCCTTGTTTACCATTTTTCTTTCATAAGGACAATGAGACATGACAGCTACTCCCAGGGGATTACTGCACTTATCGGCTGGTTGATGTCACTCTGCCTTTAGACCTGCATCTTGCAGAGCAACCAAGGGAATCACTGATCTCCCTCAAATGTGCTACCTGTCACATCTTATTGTCTTAAAACAGACCCAGCTGATTACTGAAATGGAGAAATATTTGTGCGTAAGGGTTTAAGCTCATTATAAAAAGACTGCCTCCACTTCTGTAACAGACCCAAAATTGGATACAGTTTAAATTAAAAACATAGACAAACCATTTTGGTTTTAAAGATTTTGTTTGTGAATCTTCATTCCTTTGTGTTGGTGCTGGAAAAAACCTACCAAACTGTGACTTTCAAGTCGATGCAGGTCTTCCCCTCTAACTGAACTCTTCTTATTATGTGTTTGTTACTCAATTTCTACTGAAAATTAAAGTTCTGATGTTCAACCAGTAATTTTTCAAGATGAAGTGAAAACTCAGTTTAAGACTTTCTCAGATTTAACTTGTTTGTGGTAGAATTTGGTCAAAATTTTGTAAATGCAGTGACTTTTTTGACCTTTATATTAATTTGCTTTTTAACATTTATAATGATTGTTAAATAAAGACTGGTTTTGTATTATAAATTCTTTGGTCTGATCTGGATGTCCCTAGATACTTCTCAGTTGGCTGCTCTGTTCTGGAACTGGACTGAATTTTAAACTGATGTTTGGATCTGCTCAACTGTGCCGCTAAACTCTAATTGTCATTTTTGGACTAAAAGAGCAAGCAGAATTTTTCCCCGAAGGTTTGGATGTGTTCATCATTCAGCCTTAAAACTGTTAAGCTTGCAAACAATTTGAACCTGATTATTCTTCTGCAGAGCTGTGTCCTCCAAACAAAATTACTGGCAAAAATGCTTTTAGATTTTTCTGGGAACAGAATTGGTCTCTTACAACCTCCTTTAATGTGCTCAGCTTTCTGAAATTGTCTCAGAATTGGTATTGCTCATGTGTTTGCAATGATGCTTTGGTCTTTGGGCCGCATGGCTGATTAGTCCACCAGTATGGCTCTACCAACAAAGAGCAGGTTTAACCACCCATCTGTGAGGATCCCAGCTGTGCCAGGAACGCCCCGTGCGATGACATAGCCCACCCGACAGCCCGTCTCAGGAAGTGTAGCTGAAGGCTTCCTGTAGCAGAAGAGGATCAAAATTTCTTGTGTTCAAAGCTGCCTTCAGCTTGATCAGTAATTTGATGAACACTCATTACTTGCCTGACTCAGAAAGAACGAGCATCCTGCTCTGGCAGACTGAGATTTGTCAAGTTTCTTGCTCTGAGAATCATGAAATTGTATATTAATCGCTCTGAATGTACTTGATCTTGGTGCTGCTTGCCATCTCCACATTACAGTCTCACTTGCTATCTGTAGCTCCTATTAGTCTGGACATGTTTTTTTTTTGGGAAATGGTTTCTTTTCCTTATCAGCTGCATTGCTGTGTGAGGCTGTGATACCTGTGCAACTGAAGGAGGTGTGTGTGACCCGCAGGGCCCCTGTATGTGGACACCTTGCTTGGGACATGGTTTCCCACACCAACTCCCAAGCACCCATCACATCCCTTCCCACCTTGTCATCGGTGACGTGCACCATGCACATCCTTTCCTACAGAAGCTTGTCTTTCGCTGGCTCCTGTCAATCAAATTCTTTGCAAGATTTGCAAATTCTGCATGGATCCTTCGACAAGTACCTAGTATCCCTGTCCCAAATTTTAAATTCTGGATCACTGAAATAGAAGTAAAAAACCCCAAACCTTATCACTGATACACGGAGCACTTACTTGGACTAGTTGCTGAATATTTACTTTTATTGCTAATATATTAATCATTAAATTATTAGTAGTTAGTTATTAGACACACCCTAGTCGTCTGTGTTCAACACATCACAAATTTCAGGAAGACAGCAACCTTTGTCTGTAAGCTCCATTTTTAATTACATGAAGCTGGCTTCTAACATGAGAAGATGTAATTGTACAAAGACACAAAATATCTCCATAATTACCAGTTTTATGAAGTACTTGAAAATGGTGAGAGGGAGCATATTGCAAATCTCTAAAAATAAATAGTTTGTAAAGTCATAATCATTATAAAACAGATTTACTCGAGAAGACAGTATTACACATGTTAAGGGTAGTCTGTCACTTACAGTATGTAGTACATATGTGACTTGAAAAAACAAGCCAGTACGAGCTGTATTAGTGATGAATTTTATTTCTGTTCTGTCATTTTAGTGGACTTACGTGAAAATTAGAAAGGAATTTATAATATTTTAAAAAATTTAACCCTGAAAACATGTTTTTTAAAGAAAGCCTAGTTTTTGAAAATATGAACCTATTTTATGAAAACAAAATAGAAGAATCTCCTTCATCAGTAGGTAAACTCTTATTTTGACCACCCCACCAATTCTGTTTTACTTTTTCTTTCGTTATTTTTTAAACTTTAAATTCTATTGCTGGCTGTATTGGAAAACTACTAAAATACTATCATTTTCCAGATAATGTTCGTAACTTTTTGGCATATGTTCCTTCTTTCAAACCCCTCTGGATAATACACAGCTCCACAAAAATATGAGTCAAATACATTACAAATTTCCCTTAGAGAATCAACATCTTTTCCAGCTGTTTGGATAGTCAGTCTAAAACCTGACCAGACCTCTCATCTCCCAGTATTGTTTTGGGGGCTTGTATTTTTTTGACTTTGATTTGTTCAATGTCATAATTTCTAAACTGAGCCAATAATTTCAGTCTCTTTGGTTTTCTTTACAATACTGGACAATAGAATGATCTGTTATCCAAAGAAAGTTGCATTGTTTTCAACTATTTCTATTCACTAACACAAAATTTCTTACCCATGTCAATGAAACCCCTTTTAAAATCCTCCCTAGGCAGTTTCATGTATTATTTATGGATTATAGTATATCTCATCCATATTTCTAAATAGACTTCTTCTTGTTTTGATGAATTTCAGATAGGTGCACAGAAATTATGAGGGCCACATAAAGCTCTTTGTAAATGTTCCATTTTAAATATGGTTCTGGCAACTGGGTAACTTGCTTTTGTTAAGCAAAAAAAAAAAGAGGAAAAAATTATCCATTTGTAATCATTCCAGTTAATTCCTTGTGTATTTTGTCTGGCAAGGTAGTGTAAATCTAATTGTAATAGCGTTAAAAATTGGCAAGTTACCTAGTAAGCAGCCTAAGGTGGGAATTGGGCCTCAGAAGTTTTCCATCTCAATTAGCAAAAGTAAGTTTATCCCCTAGCCTATGCAACTGTGACCATTTGTTTTCTTCTAACCTTTAATAAACCTTCATTGACTATGGAAAAAGAGAATTGTGTTAAGAGACCCCAGAGTTGGACCAGTTAATATCTGTGAACAGTAATATCTCCTGGTCTGCTTTTAATGTGTTGCTTGCAAGGGGAAGAAAGCAAAGGAAGTTATAACCATAGTAACACTATGTCCCAAATCTCAATGTATTAGATCATACTTATAAAGTGCTATATTAAATATGATAGCTGGTGATCAGGAAAGTGTTTGTCACTTTTGTTGCCCAGGTGTCTCTCAATGGAGGCACTAATTTTGTGTTTTTATGCTCAGTGATGGATGTCTACTGCTGGTTCCTCATGAATATGGGGACTAACACAATCGTGGCTCTTTGATGTTATTGGCCGCAAACTGGTCCGATGTTTTAACAAGTTGGGTGGCTTGCAGTTGTAGGACACGGTGCTCCTCTGCTCGCAGCCCTACTGAGGATCCCAGTCCTATGCCTGGCCCTGCTCTGAAGACCTTGAGC
>VXAY01001197.1:377836-490256 GCA_013399855.1 Oxyruncus cristatus | reverse complement strand
TCTCCTGTTGGTGCTGGGTTGCTTCTGGTATATGCTTCTTCCCTGTCTCTGACTGCTGACCCTCTTCTGCAGCTGAGCAGGGGGAGCTTGTCCCACTGCCCCAGCTAACTCTTCTTACTCTGCCTGCCTCCCTGCTCCAGAATTCCCTCACACTGTCCCTGCTGCAAATTAGCACCCATCACACAACCCATGTGGTTGCTCACTACCCCCATTCCATCTGTAGGTTTAAAAAAACTTGCAGAAATAATTTGGAAGTGTATTGCTGATATTGACACTAGCTCAGACCATTCTAACTGAACCAAATAAGCAAAAAATTACTCAAGCAGTTATGCCAGTGTATTGTAGGGAGAGGAGACCTCTGACGTGCCAGGGAAAGGAGCTGACAGGTGATGATGACAGCCAGGTTATTGAGTCAGTCATATATGGCACAGTCACTGCCCCGCGCATGGCACTGGGCTGCCTTCCGCAGCCCCCAGCACCACAGTGTGCTTGCCAGCTGGGGAGGTGCTCTGTAGGTGCTGCATTCAACCATAGTTCACGATATTAGGGAGTTCAGCAGCTTGCAGTTTTTATCCATTGTCTTTCAGAGGTGTTTAAAGAATTGACACCTACGCACAAATAAACTTAACAAGAAAAAAACAAACCCAAAACTTCCACAGAAAAAAAGACTGGCAAACTGTGATGAATCCTTTCCCTTGCCTTCCTTGTCTACACATAACACACTTGCTTTTTGCATCATCTATTGGTGACTCAGCAAAACTTAGGAGTGAATTTGAGAACTGCCTAGGTGACACTCCATGGTACCCATCCTCTCTGAGATGCACTATGTACTGTAGTTTAAATGCACTGTAAAATCTGTGTACGTAGTTTGAGTTGGAGACATGAAAGCAAACATAATTTTCGAACGAAAAGCTGTTTTGGGGAGAACTTTTTGCATTGCCAGGGAGTCTGAGATGATCATGATCAGCGGGCCTAAATGGAGTGAACATTAATACTTATATTCTACTAAAAACTGTTACGTGCAGGTTTCCTCATGATACTCTTTGCATGTATATAGAATTATGTGTACATCTGATATAGTGGGTGTTTTGGTTCTAAACTGAAGTATAGAATGAGTTTTGCATACAATAAAAATTTGAATCTCCTTGTCAATCTAGACTCCCCGAATTATACCAGTGACTAACTAATCTGTGAATTTAGGAGGTCTAATAAAATGTTATTTAGTGCTATTCGTGTGGGTATTAAGGCTTAATTATTATTTATGATATTCTTTGAAAATAGCCTTACCTTGATGGTGTTTCAAAGAAGTATGAAAATCCCTAGGACCAAATATCCTGCAGTGGGGAAACTGGTTAAGCTGAAGAAGTCATAGTATTGACCTGTTTGTAAGAAACTGAGGGCTTCTATTTGATAAGACTTTGAACTAGAAGAAAAATACTGTCGTGACTGTTTTATAGAATAGGTGTTCTCTCGCTCCTTGAGCTGTGAAAGGCTATTTGATAGAGGCTTTAGCATTCACAGTTCTGATTGTGAAAATGTTCCTGTTTTTTGAATCTAACTGATTTACTGAGCCATAAGTTAATATTAATCTTTCTCATTATAAAGGCTGCATTTAGCTTCTGGCAGTATGCAGAAGTCATTATTGTCACATGTTTCTAGTTTCTGAAAATTAATGTTTTTAAGATAAACATGGAAAAAAACCACTCTGGACATTTCATTAACAGGAAAGTAGTTGAAGTTCTGCCATAAGCACTTATGAAAAACTGTATAATACTGTTTGGCCCAACATAATTTCCTGGGGAATTCAGATCCTTGAATAAGTAATAGTAGTTTTATAATATTCTATGACAGAGTATGCTTGTTATGTAAACATAGTTACTAAAGATACTAGAACAGATGTGTTTAATACTATAAATTGATCTTACTTGAGCATAAAAGTGACTGAAGCCCATTTGAATACTTTTTAATACACCTGATGCTTATGCCAAAAGTGCAGAATTAATCTGAATCTGACCTTTATTAATCCTTTTTGTCTTGAGTATACATTTCTGAACTGTGTTTCAAGTTGCAAGCTGCTTGCTTTAGAGAATCAGCCCACAACCTTTTCTTAACATGTAATTGAATCTTGTTTTCAGTGCAGAAGAACAATAATGCTAGGTGAGCATTGATCGAGCTATTAAACACTTAAGGGGGTATGTCTCTTGTGTCATCTAGTAAAGAACCTGAATTCTCACATTTTCACTATGTCATCCTCAGTTCTGTGGAGCATTATGTGTGAGGCACATTCTGAAAGAAATTGTTGGTATAATGGCACTTGCCACAAGGAGCAGGAAAAATTGAAACCATGAACACATTGTCAAACCTCCACCAAAATTGTTGATGTTATCTTAACTCTTATTAATGAGTGATTGTCTCCTCTCCTGTTATAAGAGTGGTGATGCTGTCTAAGGTTCAGTGTAAGTATCTGTTGTCCCCTACTCCCATACGTCTTGAGATTGTAACTACTAGATAGTTTCTTATCTTTGTATCTGTATTTTGGAGTTTTCTTATTGCTACTGTAGGGACTTGAGCTTGCGTATGTTTGTGTAGGCACACTCTCTTGGTTAATGGCTATTATCTTTGACCATAGCATCTGACTGATTTTAAAGATGAAACATAATCTATGTTTCTTGTACAAACTTCTTTTGGTTCCTATGACCTAGAAAGAAATGGATTAAAGATGAAACAATATTAAATATATTTTGAATTATTAGTTATTAAAATGAAGATAAATCCGTATTTTAGTGGTCTTATGATAAAACTTTTATAAATATTATGAGAAAATACTGTCAACTATTTGGTTAATAAGACTTTTTAATAGATTAATTAGGCAACTAGGGAACCTTGCCTAACTGTGTCAGTCTGTACTCTAAGTGTGCAGCTCCTGGGTTAATAGTAACTGTAGGCATGTTAGTGGCAGTTGTCTTTTTGGTTGGGTTATTACACCTACTGTATACTAGTTCTTCTTTCATCTTGACTGCCACATTTGGGTATGGCTGTGAAGAAACTTGGATTGCTTTGATCTTGCATAAACTTGAAAATGTCCCTCAAAGTATTATGTCAAAACAGTTCTTTGTTTATAAAAGAAAAGAAACCTCTTGTTGAAACTGAAATATGTTGTGTGAACCTGTTGCTTTTAATGGTACCATTACAGAAAAGTCCAGTATTCTGCTTTATGTTGAAAATATTGTTTTAGTGTTCTCTAAAGTAAAGTAAAGCCAAAGATGAAGTAAAGGTATTCAAATAACAGTTGAAATATTGCACTTTGAAACCTAAAAACTCAAACTAGCAACCTTTTCCAATCAGTTGGGAAAGATAGTTTTGTAGCCAAGACTCCCACAATCTCCATTTTTGAAGTAACTGCTGTAAAATGTCCAAATATTGTAACCAAGTTAAAAAATTAGGAATTTCTATCTTCTGACCATACTTTTTGATTTTCCTACCATTGTACACTAAACAAGACATGATTTTTATGGACTAAAATATACTGAGTGATAGATATAATTTGTTTTCTTCTCTGAACCCAAAAGGGACCAAAGATTTAATTACAGGAGGTATGAAAGTCAAGCTCTCAGGTTCTACACAGGAGCTCATAGCTATCAGTTGATCAGCTGAGGTCACGAAAAAACCATCTCTTGCTTAAACATCTTTTTTTCTGTACAATCCTTTTTAACATAATACTGGTAGGATAGTATCAGTTTCAAATGAATTAATTTAAGAGAGTTGGCCCTCTATTACCAGTATTTAATTCTGAATTAGAAATTAATTCAACCTTAAAAATGCCTTAATGCTTTAGAAAATCACAGCAAAGTGGGGGTTTTGCTTCAAATTTCCTACTCCCTAAACTAGGATTTTAGATTTTTCTGCCAGGGATGTGGTGTGAATTCCCATTAAAATATGTGATATTTCCTTCTTTATTATTGTCATGTCAAAAGTGAAGTTTTGCTTTAAAAAAAAAAAAATCCTTTGAGGAATTGTTTTTTGAATGTGGTTTCTGAAAAAAACACAAAGCTCACGTGATGGTGCTTTCTGCATGTGTGAGCCTGCCCGTGTGTCCTACTAGCAATAACTTTTGACTCTTGTCCAACTTCAACATCTCTGAGCATTGTTCTGAAAAACAAGTTTACCTCGTGCTAGATAATAAAGAATCAGTGTAGGACACAAATCTGTGTCTCAGAGAAAACCAAGTTGTACTCTTTTAGCTGCTTATGAAATGACTTGTTTCATATGTAACATATGGGTTTAATTTGTTTCTTTTCCAAGTTGGGAAAGGTTGTTCTTTTTCAACTCATTCTTGCATGACTTTGTCTTGGTCCAGGCTGCATTGTTTTGATGGGGAGCTGTGAGAGGACAAATTTAGTTCTCATACAGGTGCAAGCCGGGAGATCTGGGGCTGTTTTACATAGACTCTGTATGCCTGCTATTACCAATTTCCCTGTATAATGTGGCTTGAAAGGGTGGACAATTGTCTGATGTGAGTGACCATATCACCTGTTCTTTGGTTCTTTTTATTTCAAAAAGGTATTTGAGATTTTCTGTAATTCATTTCAGGATGTGTTAGAGGATATTGTGAGCATGACTCTCTGTTGTCCAACATGACTGGCAAGCCATCGACATTTTCATCCTTGCCACCCCAGTTATCCAGCCATAGAATCATAGAATATCCTGAGTTGGAAGGGACCCATAAGGGTCATCAGGTCCAACTCCTGGCCCTATGAAGGGCATCCCAAGAATCACACCATGTGCCTGAGAATGTTAATCAAATGCTCCTTGAATTCTGCCAGGCTTGGTGCCATGACCACTTTTCTGGGGAGCCTATTGCAGCGCCCAGGGTGCTCTGGGTGAAGAATCTTTTCCTAATACCCAACCTAAACCTCCTCTGACACAACTTCAGGCTGTTCCCTTGAGTCCTGTCCCTGGTCACCAGGAGAAGAGATCAGTGCTTGCCCCTCCTCTTCCCCTCACAGGGAATTTGTAGACTGCAATGAGGTCTCCCCTCAGTCTTCTCCAGGCTAAACAGACCAAGTTACCTCAGCCACTGCTCATAAGGCTTCCCCCTGGGGACCTTTCACCATCTTTGTAGCTCTCCTTTGGATGTTCTCTAATATCTTGATCTCTTTTTTATATTGTGGTGTCCAAAACTGCACACAATATTCAAGGTTAGGCCACCACAGTGCAGAGTAGAGCAGGCTATACCTGCCTTCAAGCTTTAACTGAAAGCTGAGCAGAGGAGAGACGCATTTCTCCTTTGAGCTATGTCTATCATCTGCTTTCAGTTCAATGTATCCCTGCATTGGTCCTGGGGAAGCTAGGGGAGCTCTGCCACTCCATGGTTATCCTACGTAATTGTTATTTACCAGCTATATCTCATTTTTGTGACAGCTTTATCCCAGATGTCCTAGTCTTCCACCTTGACAAAAATAATAATTCCTGTGTGCCACTGTCTTCCCCAGGGGCAACTCCAGAGCCCCTTGGATGTCTCTGTGGTGGTAGCCAGGCAGTTGCAATGCACCCCCTCTCCTGTGCTCCCTCTCCTGACCTGTAATTTCTTACCCCTCTTTGCCTCAGACCATGGACTTAAAAAGGAAGTGCTCCTGTGTGGATGCTATTTTAATCCACTACTTAAAACATAAAGGAATAATCATTCTGAGTTAGGTTTTCAGCCTTCCCAAAAATAATTTGTCTGTCTTTGACAACCGAAGAACATTTCTTAATTAAAAAATATACTGCTTTATAATTAGCTAAACTGTCAATGAAAAATAGGAGTAGGACTTTCAGACTTCACTTACTACTGTCCTGAAAATTCTGTTTCCTAAATTATCAAATAGTAGATATTTGATCATTTATTTTGATTTCCTTAACTGAAATGGTATAGAGTGGTTGGTTAGTAGTAGTATCTGTGATGAAAGTTTAGGGAACATTTCTTTCTTATTACTCAAATCTGCAGCACAGCAAAGAGTTGATTGATCGGGTCCTGGTGTCCCCCGTCACACAATCTTTTTTTCTGCTCATTTCATTGCTAGACGCTTGACACTCTTCACAACTTTTCGAGTTATCAGTCACTTTTATAAAGAGGTGGGTAAAGGCTTACTAATAAAATGTTATTGTTTGACTCTAACTTTGAGGATGTGTTTCCAAGATATTGTTGTTCAGCACAAAGCAGGCTTTTTCTTTTAAACATGTGCTGCTTGCAGGACAGGCTCTGAATTTAGGTTGTACTTAGCACCTTGATGTCAGGCTTGTTCTGTTTGGTTTAGTTTTGTGAATTTTTCACCACAGCTGAAAGAGCAATGTTTTGTCTAGTAGGAAAAATTCTTTGGGCTTCTGCAGGAAAAAGTATTTCTTGTTTTGTTTATGCAGATAGGTTTTATGGATTATTTCCTCCTTATCTACCATCTGTTGTTGACTCCTATTCTCTCTGGAGGTTCTTCCCCCCAACTCTCCAAAATATTTCCTTTTTTAGCAAATACATCATGAAGCTCTTTTTTCTGTGACCCTGAAGTATTCACTCTGTTGTTCAGTGTATTTGCTACTTTGATAAAAAAGTCCTTGAATAACAGCAACTAGAGTTTTTAAAAATACCCTCTGAGTGCTTAGTATCTCCTCCTGGGACTGAAAGTGTTTTTTGTTTTTCAAGAATGAAAATAAGATGTCCATGGGAGAAAGTGGAAAGAGTTGTATGTTCATTAACAGAAGGAAAGTTACTGATGCCTCACCTCATTTCTGAGTTACACAGAACTAAATGTAAAGTAAGGCCTTGATACAGCTAGCTTTGGTCATTTAACTTAGAACATGAGCTAAGTATTTTGAAGGCAGGCATATAAATTAGAAAAAGTAGTCTGCATGGCGTGAAATAATTGAGAATTTTAGTTCCCTCCTTTTTGTATTCTATAATTTAAATAGGTCTATTTTTTAGGTAACATAGTATTAAGCATAGATTGACATAAGTATTTCAGACTCTTGCAAATAAAAAAATGTGATTTTGAGAAATCTATGATTATAAAAAAGAAACTGACCAATTCAATGTCAGTTCATTAATTCCAATTCATTGTACTAAACAATTAAAAAAATGGTTTTGATGAACATCTTCACATATTGATAGCTTTAATAGCTCTGATATAAATTTAACTCTGACATTAATAGAAGTGGAATCTATATTAAACCTTCCACCCTATTATATCAAATGTGTTTTTAATTCTTACATATGGGCTCTCTTTTTTTCATTATAGCTGTATCCTTTACAGAAATTCTGGTAAAATAATCATAACTGAGTATAGATTTGGATAAGATTGGATAGTGATATTGGGTGAAATGCCTTAGAGGCTGCACGTGATATACTGTATTTCAGCAGCACAGAGGTTGGTCACAGCTTCAGTTACTCTTAACATGAGTGAGTGGTCACATTCCTTGACAAAGAAACATAGTTGTCAGAGGAATAAATCTTAAACTGGGATGGTGAAGTACTTTTTACCAAGTTGCAATGAAGTAACATAAAGGAGTATTGTTTTGTGAAATGGCAGTGCTATCCTCTAATATCTGTGGCAGTATGTCTTACACAACAGAAACCATTTTAGTGTTAGTCTGCTGTATTTATTAGAGTGGTTTTCTCTGTGAAGCTTTGCAATTGATTTAAATTAAATTGTAACTGTGGGAATAAAGTTCTTTCTTTGAATGCTTTTACATCAAATGTTTATGTGCCCTTGTGTACTAGAAGGATGCAGAAAATATTCCCAAGATACTGAGATTCAAGTAGTCAAATTAGCATGAAATTTTTGAATATTGGGCAAAAGTCAGGTACGACTTAGCTCCCCTCAGATCATGTTTGTTCCATGGTTAATGGGCACCTGCAAATCCATTTTTGTGGAGTATGCTGGTGGGCTAGTTCCTGATGGGTTGGTTGTTCTTGCAGGTGGGTACAAGATCTGCTGTGCCAAAGCAGTGGGCTATGCAGCCACAGTCATCAAGTATGGTTGAAGTTTACCAAAGGCATATAAGCAGACCCATAAAAAAATCAACCTTGCATTGGTAAAGACAACATGTCGAAGAATACCTGGAATCTGAATAGGTGTATAATATTGCAGAAATTCCTCTTTTTTTTAAGCAATACTATGACTTTTTGAGTATTCAGGTGTTTAAAAATAAACAGTCCATAGAGCCTTACTACACTAACAGATGAGCATAGACAACTTTTTATGACTAACACTTCATTTGTTAGCACATTATCTTTTCAACTTGCTAGGTCAGCGTCTGCAATCACTACAGACTGTTGGAGGGAACTTTCTATACTTTACAAGAAGAAACATATGTAGACACAAAGGACCAATCTAGGCCAATTTCTTGTTGGTTTACATCCCCTGAGACCTTTCTATGAACTCCATGGGCAAGAACTTCTGCTGAAGTAGCGCATGAGTAAAATCTCAAGTTACTACTTTTTGGAACCACCGTTGAGTGAATGACAGCAAAAGGCAAACAATGCCAACAAGAGAAAAGTAAAAAAAAAAATTCCACAGACTACCATTTTCTTTTGTCCATGTGTCTTCAATCAGGTTTAGACAAGCTTAAACATCAGTTATTCCCCACAAATTCACTTTTAGTGAGGCAGGCAGAGGCAAGCAGAATTACCGAGTTGGAGGAATCTTAAAATGTCTTTGATGCAAGATACCTTCTACTTACCAAAAAAGCTTAATTTAAGCAAATTAATTCCTCTAACATAATGGAAAAAAATCAACCACTGATTAAAAAAAGCAGGACTCTACTGCTCTTCCTTCCTCAGAAAATCATTAAACAGTTCAGGCAGGTGAAGTCAGTAGTGATTGGCCAAAAATCAAGACCAGGCAGATGCTGTTGACGGCTTTTTTTGTTCATTGTTTCTATGAAAACGAGAGCAATATGCTTAAGGCAACAAACAAACAAACCAAAACCAAGCAAAATTGTAAATTCATATTGTTTCTTTGAGACAGCTGCTGCAGAAGATGTTTTGGAGAAAAGTGTAGAAGTCAGAGACATTAGAGAAGATCAAAAGCATCTGACCGTGCTTTAGAGATAGTGAAAATATTCAGATGACAGAGATATGGCACAATAAGACCTGGAAGAGAGAGAAGTTTCTTCTGAACAGTTTTTTTTATATGAGGAAGAAAAAGCCCCTCTGTGTGTTTCCACTTCCTTTAGCAAATCAGCTTTTTACTGTGCTAGCAGACTAGAAGTCACACCTAAACACAAGATAGGACTTGCACAAATAGCTCCTCTTTATCAAAGTGATGCTGATCATCAAGGTATCCTAAAGTGACTGTTAGAACTGTAAAATCTTACAAGTTTTCCCCAAAACTTCCCCTTAACTCTATTTGCTCGCTCTCTAGATATGAACAAGAAGAATCTGGAATTTTATCAGTTGTCAAAAATAAATCCAGTGAAGCGTGAAGGCTTTCAGAAGCGACATCTTTGAGCAACATAGTCTAGTGGAAGGTGTCTGTGGTCTGTGGCAGGAGGATTGGAATGAGATAATCTTTAAGGTCCCTTCCAACCCAAAACTTTCTATTGTTCTATGTTTTGGTTTTTAATGATTTATCAAATTCCTGGGAGTCCCTCTCAGAGCTGCAAAATAGTGTATATTGTAAGTATGAGGATTTACAGGTAGTGTGATCACCAGTATTAGGTGGAGGTGTGGACTGTTGGGAACTTGTCTCTTTCATTATGTTTATGTGTCAATTCTCATCCTATAATTTTTTTCAGCCACAATGTAACATAAAGGTCAAATAAGTCAACTGAAATGTCCTGAGGGATTCTTGATTGCTACTTATGACAACCTAGAGGTTTGGGCCTGAAACAGGCAAGCTTTTGTGCCTGAAGCTGACTTAATTAGGAAACCTTAATTCTTCCCCAAATCAGGATGCAGCTTTGGTTTCATTAATACTATATCCACATCTGACATCCTGGTCTTATTGTTTTGCTTATTATGCTCATGCCATCAACATTTAATGAAATAGTTTGACTGCAAAGAACTTTCTTCAGTGCACGATCAAATATATATAATAATAAAAAATATTACATTGCATAATTTTATTGCACTATTATGATATTTGAGGGTGAAATATTTTACAAATCTAACTCCTTCCATTAAAGAATAACAGAGCTTGTGATATTCCATTAGTTTTGCAGTTCAGCCATATAAACCACAGCTGTATTAAATGAACAGAGCACTTCCACTTCACAGCACTTTGTATGCAAGTTAGGCAGGTTTTTTTGGTAAGGTATTATGATATGTAAAGAGGTGTCTGCTTCAGTATTTGGTCTTCATGCTTAATTTTTTTACTGTTATAGGATTAAGCCAGACCCTTTATATTCCTTTAATATATTTTTGCGTGCGTTATAAACACCCACACATGCATCAGTTCAACATTCCATCAAGGCAGCTGATTTTAAAAAAATGTTGTTAAACAAGTTGAAACTGGTTGGCACATATCTGAAGAAAGAAATCAAATAAAACTGGCAACTAAAGAGAAAGGGAAGTTGATATTGGCACATCATCACAGAGGTCTCTAGGTAAAACATATGCAAAAGCCCTTAAAATGTGGTTCTACTTTGAAAAGTGACTATGTAAAATGTCACCTTACTCAACAGATCTGTTCCTTGTGTGAACTCAGTGTTGCATCTGCTTGCCATGTAATAAAGATATGTTTTTATTGCTTTTCCTGTTAACTCTATAGCATCAATACAAACCTACCTTACATTTGTGCTACCAAAGGTTGGTTACTTAACACAGTTTCCAAAGGATTCTTTGCAAAGTGCAAGTTGTATGGTGGATGGACTGCAAAAAGATCACACTTAAGCTGTCAAATTCCAGCCTAAGTTTGAATTAGCAGTACCTTAAACTTTATGTCTCTGGTTTTACCTTTTTGAACATAAACTATCCCAGTTTCTTTGGTAGTAATGCTCAGATTGAAGTTTTTGTTTCAATGGGCTAGTATTTCTTGACAGAACATAGAAAGTGAATTATTGGAATTCAAGCTCATGATTGCAAGTGGACTAAATCTGGTCTAAGAAGCATGATATGGGAAGAAAGAGCCATTCAGCTATTCCTCAAATTACTTTCTAGGTACTATTAGGTACAACTGGCAGAAGTGCTGCTCACATAATAGCCCTTTTTTAAAAAAAGGCTGATTTCATAGTATTGAAAATGAATTTTCAGTCATGTCCTTTTGCCTTAAGTGTAAAATTACTCAGCAGAGATTTTTCTTGCTAATTAGCATTTTGCAGGATTAATTTTGTCAAGGCAAGGAGTTTTTTTTCTCTCCTTTTATCATGATAGACACTTCATTAGGCATGCTGAAAATATAATGCTTGATCACCTACTTCTTGCCCCGCGAACATAGTGCAGATATTCATTTGTGTATCTGCTTGTCTGTGTGCTTACTTAGGTTTCTTGACCTTACTAAATGTAAAGTAGCTCTTAAATATGCAAATAAATGGGAGGTATCTAACTATGTGTTAAGTTTATAACTTAAAATCTAATTATCAGTGTTATTTGTAAATATGATTACCTGTCCTCTAGTCCACCTGTGTTTCTTTTGCAACTTCCATTTCTTTTATCTGCCGTTCTTTTAAAGCCTTTGATAGAAAAGCAAAACATGTCCAGAATTCAGAAAGACATGAAGAATTTCAAGCTGGATAACTGACAAAATTGTTATTATAGCACTTTGATAAACTCAGAACTGAAAACTTGAGGTTAAGATATTGCCTGAGTATCAACATGAAAATTTTCAATCCTGATCAGGAAATGGGATGTTGCAACAATTTTGAGTTGCTTGATGTGAATAAAAAAAGTCTGGGTATTTTTTCACAAAGAAAATTTCTGAACAGTTTTAGAGTATGTAGTCATTGATGCATTGGCTGGCACCATGTAAAGCTAAAACTTAACCAGGATGGCTGGGTTTCTTTTCTTGGTGTTGTAAATCTGTATGTTAGGGTGATGTGACAAACACTGCTTTTCACAGCTTTCTGGTTTTCATTGTTGGGACCCTGGAAGCATAAGTAGTATTTGGCTCCCGGGGTGATTGTATAATCAGATGAGCTAAAAGCCATGTGCTTCCACCAAGCCTGAGAAATACTGCAGTGAAGTAACTGTGTTCTCAGAAGAGGACATCAGCCGTACCATCTTCTCTTTTCTTCCTTTGCTCACTCAGCAGCTTGCTGGTGATTCCAGACATCATTTCAGCTAATGTAAGAAGCCATCTACGTGCAGAACACTGTTCTCAGATATGCCTTTTATCCTAGTCTGCTTTCCTTGTAGCTCAAAGAAGATCTTCCAGTTCATGTGTGTACACTGAAAGAGGCCTCCACGTGCTCATCTCTCCCTTTGTTGCACTTGTGATACAATAACAGTTTGTTTGAGAAACTAAAAAACTCTCTTTTATGTATCAGGCTATGTATTTTGGGATAAAGGTACAGGTTATTCATATGCACAGGTCATGTGTTTTCTGACATGACTTGTTGCTTATATAAAAAATACACCAGGGGATTCATGACAGTGATGGGGTTTTTTTCCTCCTTTCAAACAAAAAAGTAAATCTGGTCAAAATTTTCTAATCTGGTGATTGTTCCCATGGTAACATGAAATATGACTTTGTGTGTTTGTACTGTAAGCTGACTTGAGATGCTAACATTAACTACAGTACTTTGCTTCCATCTCCTCTGCATTTTCTCTTCCAGCCTTCCTATGCCTAACACTTCTGGATAGTATCTGATTGTACTTCTGAGAAACTGGAGTGCTGCACATTTCCTTTAGCTCCAGTTCCTCGAATCCTAAGTGAATGGAGACCATGAGTTACCAGTCATTGTATTGATTAAATGAAATGTCACCTGAAATGGCTTGTGTGTGTTACACAGATTGTAAAATTGAGTGATCTGATGATGTCTCTGAACCTCAAATCCATGGACTGCAGTCTTAGTCTGCACGTCAACATTTAGGGGGTTTTATGTATTCAGTTGAGTAATACTGAAAATCTGGCAGGTCGTGTTTTGATAGCCGGACTTTCACTGGTCGCAAAGAGAAAATATCACACACAGGTTTTAGGGGATTTTTTTTTCTTTTCATTTTAATGTGGGATCTGTCATGGCTGTGCCAAAAATCTGTTGATGCAATTTCTCTTGCCAGTGCTTTGAATCAGGGATGGGGGGAAAACTCAAAATAAAAACATATGTCATAGAATTTGGGAATCAGATCTAAATGCCAGTTTCTCATGTTGGCAATAAGCATTATTTGTCTGTAGGAAAAAATCTACACCCACCACCTTGAGTTACTGTGATGTGTATTTTTCAATTAAGATATGGTATTAGCAGATAAAGGGTTATTCTCTCCTTTTTGTGTCCATTTTAGAGCTGTAGAAAGTGCTTTTGCAAAACAGTCCCCTGTAAAGACTGAAGAGTGATGGTTATGTTCTTCTATTAATGACAAATGCATCATACTGATTTTCTAGCTACTTTTATCTCTTCAGAAAAAACAACCAAAACTGATAACAATAAATTATCTTGAGCTGCACTAAAGTAATTCTACTAATAATTACTGATAATTACTGCAGATTGTTTTCTTCTAATCTGATATTTTGAAACTGGTTTATACTTTTGCTTGGAATAGAGATTGGCTTCAGCAGAAAGAAAAGAAGGGTGCTGTGTTGGATCCAAGTATGTGGTAGCTTAAGTAAAGCCTACAAAGGTCTAAAGTAATTGCCAGGTATTTAAATTGGAAAATACCCATTGAAATTAAAAAAAAAAAAAAAAGTTAGTGCTCTGCAGCTCCTGAGAATATGCACAATTCTGTACATTTCTATTAGTGCTAGGGTTTGCTGATATAATTTTTTGCTCTTTCTGATTTAGTTCTGTCTGTTGTATTCAGCATCATAATCAGGAATAGTTAGTTACCATCCAGGACTGACTCCAAAAATGTCTGAAGAAAGTCAGATTCTCCATTTAGATTCGATCTGTATTTCCATATGGTAGAAAGCCCAGATGATGTTCTTACTAGTAAACTTGGCAATTTTTCCCCAGGAATGGGGATGCCTTAAAAATATGTATTAACATTATCAAAACTAAATACAGCTTTGAATCTTATAAAGCAGCCACTGGGAGTCAGCCCCTAATTTGAAGGAAATTCAAAGTGTGGTAGTGATATTCAGACCTATAAGGACTTTCATGCCAGCAGTGTTTTGTGTCCTGAAAGTGCTTTTGCTTTGGTATTTTGGGCAGACAATTTCTTTCAGTATGGGAGCACTGTTGTGGATGCTAACTTTAGTTTCTGGAGCTTCTTTCACTCTGTTCTCAGTTGATTACCTTGAAACCTTGTGAAGTTCATATCTCATTGCCAGCTGTGTCACTGAAATGCATGTCTCCTTTCTCCATTCTTGCTTAAGTGCCCCAGTAGGGCTGCAGACTACAGATCTTACATTATGTACTTCTTGCCCTTTTAAATAATCTCCAGATAAATCTGTTCCACCGCTTTTTTATTTCCATATAATCAAGCAAGACATTTTCTATCTGTTATATATTAAATGACTTAATGTTCAGACATGAATTAGGGCTACTATTATAGTTGCAAATTGATACTTCAGTTTCTTCCTTTGAAAGAAACAATACTTGAGAAGGACTGTGCTATTACAGATAAAATTGCTGAGCACACCAAGTACTGTGAGTAGAAACACGATCAAATACAGGGGGTTTTTTTAAATGATTCAGTGGTATATCTTCTTTCTGACAATGGTTTAATATAAATGATTATTCATTGTAGTCTGAGATAAATACTGTGGCTGTCTGCCACTTGCATTTCTATTTCATTATTCCTAATCATCACAAAAACATAGTAGCAAATTACATGGAGTTTTGTAGTCTGTATTTTATTGACTACTGTGACATGCCATGTTCAGACTTTAAATTTTTTACCAGTTTTATTTCTTATGGGAGTCCTTACAATTGAAAAACCTTTTCATTGTTGTAAGACCTGATGTTTTCATACAAAGGTAAAGACTTGGATTTTTGGATGCTGCTACTTTGTCCCCTGTCATTTTTGTGCTGATTGGAGGGATTTTGGTTTTTTAATTTTTTTTTTTCTACTTATTTATTAACTGATTATACCTAAAGACTCACACACTGGAAGTAATTGGTAAACTTCCGGAAATTTCCCTACAGATGCTTGGATATTACTAATGATCAAGTCTAAATTATGTGGGTTTTCTTATGTATTTTAGTTGATTCTGTTCAGAACTGTGCCTAGATTTGCACCTTTGTCTTCATTATTTGGGCCAGGATGTTTGCAGTCCCTTTCTTTTTAAAATAGTCTCTCCACCCTGTTCACCTCACAAGAGTAATTTTTACGGGGATACAGTATTGGATCAAGGTTGCACTTTTTCCCCTGAGCAGACTTGAAACGTGTCTTGTTAGTTTTATTTACTGTTAATGTCTGAATTTTGTTGCTGAAAAAATTAGTCAGGAGAACATGTAAAATGTAAAGAGGAAATAACTCTGTACAGAGGCCCGAGGAAGAAAAAAGAGATGACTAAAACTGAAGGGAGGGAGGATTGCACAACTGACATGTGGTAAGCTTGTACTTTTAAGTAAGTAGAAATAACAATGTCATGAAAGTGAGTAATCCCTTTACGGGCTGTCCAAAATATGTTGACAATATATGGAGATAATGGAAGAGTGGGAAGGATCAAATAGAAAGAATAATCTGGAAGAAAATTTGGTGGGCTTTCTGGGACGTGTAAAGATAGGTTTTAAATCTGGTAAATATAATTGAGAAGTATTAAAATGCAGATAAAACAGAAGTCCTAACCTGTAGACAGTTGTGGGAAAAAGGAATATAAAGAGATTTAGCAGATATCATCAAAAGGAATAAAAGCAAACTGAAGGAACAGTTATTGAAAACTTCATTGAGGTTTTACTACTTAATAACTGAAGGAGAGTCATGCAAAAGTGTGACTCTGTTCATGAATATAGAAATCCAAGAAAATAAACTTACAGATTGTTAAACAAAATATATAAGTGGACAAAAAAAGTTGGAAACTGAAAGTGAGATGTGCTATCTGCAGATGCTGCATTAAAGTGAGCAGATGAGAAAAACTCTGGAAGGAGATGTTCCGTAAGGTATAGACTTCTGAGGGACTTGAGCCTTACAGTTGATTTGAGGATTATCTGAGACATTTCTGTAGTTAAAGTGTGTACGCTGTTACATCTCTTTGTGGGTTCTTCAGTTTCTAATCAGGTTTGGATCTGGGCTGCATTCATTTAGAGAGTGGGTCAGTTAATGTGATTACAGTCCTCTGCATACTTGTTGATCTTCATGAGACTTGGGATTTAGTATATTGAAGGCACATCTCTGCCAAATTACTGGGTGGATAGAGTCAGACAGATGAAGTCTCTTAGTGCATCAAGTCTCTTTTCTGCGGGAAAGAGAGAAGGAGACAACTAATTTGACTTAGATCCTTATCACAAAACCTTTTTAAATGTTCAGGGACTGGCATTTCAAAGGAACTATTGGTTCACAATGTAAATTGTGAAATGAAGCCATGAGAATGTTGGCTTAATACACCTTAAGCCACAGGTACACAGTCCAATTGTATCTTCTATGTCAGAAAGTAGGACAATGAGTGAAACTCTTTAGGAGATACGGTAAGTTGTGTTTTGGTTGAGAAAATCAAAATCTGTAATGCTGAGTATTTTAAAATCACCGTCTTCTTAGGCATAAAAGTTAAATGACCATTTACTAAAGTGCCACAGAGAACTAACTCTGAAAAATAAACATAACACATAAAATTTCCAGCAGAGATTGTGTATGGGAAAGTTAAGATCAAACATGCATAAACTTTCTACTCTTATACTGTGTGGTCATGCACCCATAATAAAGAAAAAATATGATGTGGGAGAGGAAAGATAAATACTTCATTGTACTGGAGCAAATAAACACAATAATATAATTAATGTCATGGAAGAACATAAAATATACCTTGTAAGCGAATGAAAGAACAGAGTGATGGAAGATCCACACCAAGAAAACCCATAATTGTTTGCAAAACAGATGTGTATTTATGGTAAATACACTGGTAGTCAGGTAATGTTTTGGTAGAATAACAGGTAGGCAATTAAAACAAGTAGAACAGGAAGTACCTTGCAAAGACAAACTAGAAAGCAACGTGAATAACTGATCACATAAATCTCCAGGAGCAAAAATTGGGACAGTGTACTTTGAGCTAGTGCGGGGTTGCATTCCTACTTCAATGGTCTAGACAGCTGGAGGCCATTCTAGACTTCAGCCAATTACACAAATTAAGTATGAGACATAGGATGCGAAGATTAAAGTTAATTGTGAAAAGAAATGGATGAAGCAGATTGTATAGACAGAATTTCTTCATTGCGTCTCATCTGTTGAGCCTCAGTGCAGTTGTTACTTTCAGCAAGCTATTCTGTGGTTATTTTGCCTGAATGGCACATCTAGTTTGATCTGCTGTCTGAAAGATAACAGGCTGTCCTTCTCAAGTGTCTGGAAAATAGCTACTGCACTGAAGGTGTGAAACAGATGCATGAATATTGGGTAGCAGTGTGAGGAGTAGAATCCAACCTTGCACAGCTACTTTGTGTGCTATTCTACAGAAGGACAGGTTTGTTTTCCTTCAGAGGAACTCTATTTGAGAAAATCTGCAAGGTGTCTTTTCAGCAGTTTTGCTAATTACATAGGTGAGGCAGCTATGGCAGAAGCTGAGAGAGCAAATTTACTTCTACCTCTAAGCAGCACAAGGTACTGAGATGGAGGGTAATTTAAGAAGAAGTGAGGGATTGCAAAATAATATCCTAAAGCAATCCCTCTAAATATTCTATAACTGTACGTATTAACTTTCTTTATCAGACGTGGTGTTGTTTTAAGATCTGATCCTATAATACAGTACTTTGTATATAGAGTTTTGAAAAGGGTATCTTGATTTTTCCTGTCATTATTGGCCACATCAATGACTTTTTTTGTAAGTCTGAACAGTCTATTTTAATTGAAAGTTTAATTTAAAATATAATGTGGGATTGTCATTTAAATGAAAGACAACAATTGGGGATTAATGTTAGATGAAAGGGAGTTTAAATGGAAATAATCTAACTGGATGTAATTCAAACATTTTAAAAAGGAATAAAAGTTAATTAGGGACAACCAACATGAATTTGTGAGAAGGCCAGCCTCCTTAGAATGTTGAGATGGCAAACAAAGAAAACTGAGTGGATGTTTATTTTGACTTCCAAAAAGAATGTTAGAAATTAATCACATCCAATACTGTTGGCTAAGGTAAGAAATCTTGTTGCCAATGTAATACGGTACGTGAAATAGAAAACTCCCCCATTAAGCAAACCATAGCAATAGAATATAACAATTATTTTAATAGTCAGAAATTACTAGTGCTTACTGTAGGGAATGATTGTAGGTCATCTAACTTATAAACATACAAAAGTTTCCATTATTGCATCACTGTGGTTATGAATTCAGGAAATGAAAACGATATGATTTATAAAGTAAAGTTACTTGCCTGTGCTGTACTTCATGTGTTTGTTATAGCATTTGAACAGACTTTTAGTACTGTTGGTTCAGTGGACAAATCAGATTTCAAGTGTTCCTTTCCTGCAAAACATACCCTCAGGGAGTTTGAAGAAGTTCTTATCTCCTAGGGGAACTCTCCTGGCATCAAAATCCAACAGAAATAGAGAGCTACAGGCTTGTTGCTGTCATAATCCTATCAACACAAGATTCTTTCTTTTAAGATGGTCTGAGCAGTCTGTCACTGTATTTTGGAGAACTGGTTGCAGCACAAAAGTAAGTTGGTTGGCAGAAGCTCAATCAAAAGAAAAAAAAGAAAATACTGGTTCTAGTTTAAGGGAAACTAACAAAAAATTTGGTGGAAGTATTCATGAGCTACAAATCCTACTGGATTTCTAGCTGTTGGCAATGATCAAGTAGCATCAGTGGCCAAAGAAACATTTTTCCATCTGTGTTTTTAGAGGAGACTGAGAGTGGAGCACTGTCTAGTGCAGACTTCTTTTGCTTATGATTAGATGTTTGCAACATGCGTTGTATTGAACTGCATTTTAACTCACCTTCATAACCCAAAGTTGGTAAGGAACATGGTAGGCTCCCTATTTTAGTGGCTTTATCTCCAAAAACTGCTTTAATTTAATACAACAGGTGAATTTTTCCTGTCATTACATAACTCTAGAAACTGGGGAAAAAGATAAATCAACAAATATCCTGAGACATGATAAAATTGTAAGTTAATGCTGGTGGTGTTCTTGGAGTGGTATTTAGAATATTGACTTTGGCCTATGGAAGACTTGCAGCCTTGGAACTTGTCTAGGCAGTTTATTCTAGCAGTGAGCAGTGGGGGAGCTCAAACAAAAGATCCCAATTTAAATGAAACCAGTGACTGGCAATGCTCCATCAATATTACACGTCAGTTTTCTCATTGCCCTATTTTTATCTTACTAAGTCTATTGCAGGAATTAGAAGTGTTTGTAGAGATTTTGTGGACTAAGGATTTATTTTTCTACAATCATACTGACACTTGTATGCCACTAAATCCTAAATCTGTCTTCATTCTGGATCTCTAGAAAGTTTCTACAGATTGAAAACTTTTGATACACATTTGCTCATATTGATGTTTTTCATATATTTATTTTGCAAATAAAGTTAAAAATCTTAGCTTTAGTTCAGGGAGCTGTAAACCCAGCTTTTATTTAACATGTTATTAAGAAACTGTAGAGAGTGCACTGTGGTTCAATGGAACCTCAGCTCAGGAGGTTTATGGTTACCACCAAAATGTACATTTAGTATTGAAATACACACCTAACAAAAAGTGTTTGAACATTAAAGTAAATGTCAGTCAAGTTCAGATCAAAAATAATACGTATTACCTGATACAGCTTTTAGAAAACATGGGGAAAAAAAAGCAATTTAAAAATATAAGCTTTTGCTTGAGATTTTGAAAGAAATTATAAAGAAATAATTACTTGTAACTGTAAAAATTGTCCCAGCTTATGAGGATAGTTGACATTTCACTTCCCTCACACCTCCAAAGAGGTGCATAACAGTGGATAAGTCCCTTAAAAATCCATAATATATGTCCTTCAGATCTTCTAACAGCACATCTGGGTAATGTTCTCCAAGTCTTCATAGACCTGGAAAATCTTGGGATTCAGACTGCAGGCCCCAAGAAAGTTTTGTGCTAGAGAAAAGCATGCATGTGTGCTGCCTTGCATAGCCTCAGTCACAGTGTGTGACCAAGTATACTGCAAATTTGCTAATAATAAAAAGAATTGCAGATGTAGCAAATAAGAAACAGTTCAATTGTGTTATGTCAAGTGATCTAGATATCCAAGACAGTGTAGAGACACTGAAGCTTCATTAGACATTGATTGTCTAAGGGCTTGCTGCCATAAAGGGGAAGAGCTGTAAGGTGTGGTTAAGTTACACTTAAAGGGTACAGGCTTGTTTGTGGTGGTATTCAATTTGCTGACTACTCGTAGTCAAACAGAATTTTGCTTATTGCTTCCACTCTTGGCAACAAATTAAATATTGAAATCAACAACTTGTTACTGCTTATATCTCTCATGAGCATCTAAGTGACAAGCAGACATTGCTTCTGGGTGAGAGTAGGAGGACAGAAAGTAGCTCACTGTTGTTGTGGAAAAAGAATCCAAAAGAGATTTGAAGGTCTACTATATGCTAGCCACAGGGTTTTTTTCCCTTTTTCTTTTATCAGAGAGGCTAGTTAAAAAAATGAAGTATACCACTTAAGCATATTATTTCACTTCATGTGCAATTGTGGTAAGATGAAACATTGCACAGACAAAGTGATATGAGGTTTGTAGCATTGGTATTTCTGTCTTCTCCCTTATGCTTCAGCTTTGCCTTAAGACAGCAGACTTTCTTGGGCAGTGGTGACAGCAAGGCTTGCTTTGAATACTGAGCACTGTAACTGCCATTCCTAATTCAGCTAAAGAAAGCATTGTCTTCATAGGTCAAATTACTTTTCTATGGATTTTGTCTGCATTTCTAAGCAATCTTGAGCCTGCTTTTCAGAGTCAAGTGTTAAGAATATCTGATTTGAGATACAGTAAAATCTCTTTCCTTGCTATTAGTTGAGAAGCTATGTCCCTTATGAATTCAAATAAACAATTCATAAATTACTATACTGTCATCTGTAAGTAAACATGTGAAAGGTTTTGAATAGAAGGGCATCCTGAATGTGAGGAAGTGAAATACAGAAATGATTTTGCATACTCCAGTAAGTGCTTGGGGGGGAAAAAAAGGACAGTTGCAATGAAATATGAACTTGCTACAGATCAGGTCGTTCATGATCATAGTCCATGCCCACTTAGCCTTCAGCAAACACAAAGTAATCTAAATGAACTTAGTTCTCAGAGGATGTAAACCATCTTGAATTTGTCATGGACCAGAGTAAATGGTTGGCATGATGCTCAAAAACAGAGTAACTCTTTTCTCCACAGTGACTTGCTTCTATGTTGAAGCTTCTGCAATTTTTAAAACTATACCAGACATCTTGCTTTAAGTTTGGTTCTAGTTCAAACAATAATATCCGAAATTTGTACAGAAACTCTGTGGATTGTCTGTAAGACCAGAAATTGTCATAACGGATGCAACTGTCAGTCTGTCAAATCAGTGATTGACATAACTGTTCTTTCTAGCTCAGTTACTTTTCCTGCAGAAAGGATTTTAAGGCCAAGTCTAGTTAACATTCTGCATTGAAGCTTTTAAGATTATTGTACTGTTGACTATACAAGACTTAGATTTAAGCACATATGTTTACATTATAAAACCTCTTTCTTTGAGAATTAATTAGTAAATGTGACCCTTCTCAAACACAGAACTAGATACTAGAAAAAGCAACAAATTCCCTGGTAAGAAGTTAATTTCTGCATGATTACATCCCGGTATTTTTAACCCTGAAGCAATACAAAATTTTAAATTGAAATTGAAGCAGTAAATCTTTCCTTAGAAAGATGAACACTGTACTGTCTGCATCATTAGTGAAACCATTTTACTTTGAAGCACAGAAGGAACACTTAATTTTTATTTACTATTATGAAGGAAACCCTTTCATTACAGGGGGAAAAAAAAACCTGACAAATATGAGAATATGACTGTGATTTGGGCAAAGTTCCAGAGACGAGAAAGAGTGATGCTTTTATCTTCAGAGAGCCTTTGACTGCTGCATTTATTCCATTAATAACTCCAGTATGGTTAATGTCATACTTTGTACATTTATCTCTGTGTCTGGCCTTTGTATAAACTGCAAGGGAAGGTATTTTGATGTTTAACTATGCTGGGAAAATTGGTGAGTAAAATGCTGCGTCTTATTTCCCTGAATTGCATGGAATACCATGCTAAAGTTCAGTTTTGACAAATGTGTTCTTTCATACTTTTTTCCTTCCCAATTTGAATTTTAAACCCACTGCATTAAAAATCTAATTGAACAGTAGTCATTGCAAGTTATGTATACTTATGAATAGTTTCATCTGTAGTTTCAGCTGAAGGCTTCAGTGAAATTATTTGATCAGACAAACTTAACACTGCTGGCCAGTCTGAAGGAAAGGTCAGATCCTAGCCATATATAAAATGAACTGAGTAATGAAAGCACTTAACTGTGAGCTTCAGTAAAGCCTATGTGCTGTGTGATCAAACTCACCATCAACACACATGGACTCATTCAGTATTTATTATTAGATGTAGGTTTGCCTGTTGAATGCAGGGGTGTAATATGCAAATGCTCTGTAGGACCTATTCAGCTGTTTCTTATCCTAATTTCAGCCAAATAGATGAGTGGAGAATGTCTGTGGATATCCATATAGGGGTTTAATGCCGAACAAAATTGTAATGACTTGTAAATTAATTTAAAAAAAAAAACAGGTGAAGAAAAAAACGTGTCAGCTAAAGTTATTTTACATTATCTACTGTAGTTGAACTGAAAGGATTACATCCACACACACTGATTTATGTGTACTGGAGGAGAATAAATCATAGGACCTGGAACTTCCATGTCATTGGCCATGCCAAGATTTTGGAATGCTCTACAGATGTTAATGTGAAAATATGGCCTACCTAACCTTGCCTTCCAAAAACAAAGATAAATGAGATCTCTGTGTAACTCAATAAACTTCAGTCTGATCTCATTGCATTGATTCTTAGCCATATGCTTCATGGTGATACAAAGGCTTTAGGAAGGAGATTGCTGAAACATGCAACTCCTCCTTCCAGTACATGAAAAGTTGTTCTGGTTAGCTGATGACTGTATATTTAGATTTTTATTATACCATACCTTTTTAACCAAAGGTTTGCTCTTCACAAGTTCTATTAACAAGTTTCTTTATAATGCTCTGAGTTTTCAAATAATTTGATGAATGTAACTTACTTCTCCTTCTAAAAGGTCAATCAAAGTAAGTGTTATCTACATGGTACAGGCAGGGAAATACAGTTTCTAGTCGCCTTTGCTGGGAATAGGATAACCACACAAACTTTTTCTCATCCAAAACACTTGACAGTTGTACAGCAAGGGTTAGATCTACAGAACTAGCAACAAGTCTTTTAAGTATGGAGTATTCACTAATTCCATACCCTGAAGGGTGCTCCTGAAAAATTGAGGTGGTCATTTCTAATGAGTCCTAACTAAACTTTTTATTTCAGAAGTGTATTTTATAATACAATAGCATCTTATTTTATGGAGGTATCTCTTTATGGTGTGATTTTGAAAAATGCTTGTAATTCACAAAATTTGTGATTTGAAACCGTGCTGAAAAAAACACATGGAAATTATGGTAACAGGTTAGAAGACATGTAGATATGTGAGGGAAAATATATGGATTCTTAACAACATTTTAAGGCTGTATAATAAGAAAAGGAGTTTTGCTCAACTGCCGATATTAATGGGACTTTTTGTTTCCTTGTTTGTGCATAAGATTAGTGTTCAAAAACTTCCATAATATCAGAGATTCATGAATACATCAATACTTGCTCTTGTGCCACCCTCATTGTCCCTGAACATCACTATAAGTCACAGATTTTCCATCTCCTTAAGATTTTATGCCTATGTACCAAACAAAGCTAGAAAAACTAGAACCCAGGGGACATACAGTCAAGGAATGTGGTGATCAATCCTGTGCCTTGGTCTTGCGATGATATCTCCTAAAAAGTGAGCCTCTTGGCCCATACTGACTCCTTACTGAGATCCTAAGTAAAATCACATGGCTTTTTTTTCTTTTTTTTTTTATTGTTAATGTTTATAATCTGTTTGATTCCCAAGCTTGTTGTTGGTGAAAACAAGCTAAGATTTAGTCTGTATTCTTATATAATGCTTTACATAAATTCAGTTTACTTCTGTTATCCATCATGTGAAAATAATCTTCCCATAACTGAAACAGGGCTGACTGCTAAGTAACCCAATAGCAGTTTGTAAGTTTAAAAAGGCCTTGTTTTCCCCTCTTTTATATACCCAAAGTGAGAGGAAAAACAACCAGGAAGTTTGGGAGGTCTACACCTTGCTGACTGCCAAGGTTGTATTGTCTGCGTGAGTTCCTCCACTTCAGTTTGTAGCTCAGCTGTGGATATCTTTTGGTAGTTTTGAGTGATGTTTAAACTATTTATGGCCTTTTGTACTATGTTGAATATCCTGCACTCAGAAAGCCTCTGAAAGTCAAATCCAACAGGCAACTATCCAGAGTACAAAGTGAAAGCACATAGTACTATTGTTTTTAACCAAAGTAATGTTAATAATGTGAGGTAAAATGGGATGTGGTAGAAACCTAAAAGCTGCCATGCTCATCATGTAGCAGCTTAACTACTAGTGTGTTATACCTGAGGAACGTTCCCTCTTCTCTGCTAAAGCACTTATAAATGAACTGTACCCCATAGGCTTAAGCTTGCAATCCTCTGCTGAAGTGCAGGGATTTTTATACTTCTTGATGTTTTAGCCTCCTGGTCCTTTTGGAATTTTTATGGTTAATTTGCATGGGTAGAAATCTTTAGTTGGTGTCCATGGGTTAGTATTTTTGTTAATGATTTTCTATCTCTTTTTAACTTTTATTTAGTTATGTCATGTAGTTAGTTGGCTCCCTTGTTTAAAGAGAAAAAGACAGACATTTAATGCCATTCTATTCTTTCAGATTTTACTTTATTTTTCCTTATCAAATTTGGAAAACCAAAGTCAAAAATTCTGATTTCCAGCTCTGTTTCATTATCCTGATATTTTTCCTTATTTACATTCTATCATGAGAGGAGTGTAGCCCCACAGGAACATTTGCTATGTGATGTTGCTCTGGCTAAGTTTTTGCTCTTCTAAAGGAATTCTATTTTATTGTTAATCAAAATGGTTCTCCCCTTTTACCATCTAGAATAATACTCTTGCTCAAAAATAATTGCATTTTTTTAATCTGATTTTATAAGGCATGCTTTTAATTTATATTCAAATATGATATTGGAAATTCTAATTGTATTTTCTTGTTTAGGGGAACTGACGTATGACGCCATTGAGTAAGAGGAATTGCCCACAGTCCAGAATTTTTTGCTCTTGGACTGAGTGCTTTTTTTGTGCTGCAACATCCAAAGACTTATGATTTTCTTAGATATTTTAGCATCACTTACTGTATTCAGAAAGTATGGGACATTCTTATTAATTATAGAAACATCTCATCATGGACTTGAACTGTAGCAATGGTCACTTCTGTTTATTGAAAGGATTTAAAAAGTAATTCTAAATAATTATTTGTTTTGAAATCTTATTAACACATTATATGAACATAGGTTCAATATTGGTCTTTTGATTTGCGAGACAATGTAGTGTGGCTTGTGTTTAAATAGGGGGAATATATGTGAAGTCTATTTTATAGTTGAAAATGTAGCGCAACTTTCTTAATTTTGTAACATTCTTACTAATTTGCATTAATCCTCATTTAATTTTCCTCTCACTTTGTATTCCTGTTAATAAAGGTGTTGTCCATAGATGAGCAACACAGAGTTGCTCTTAGTGAAGTGTGAATATACAGAGTGTCAGTGAGGTTCATGTAGTTGTCTGCACATTGCCTTCAGTAGACAATTCATTGCTCTGATTAGCATTGTATTTCAGTTAATATATAAAAAAACTATGTATGACACAACAGCATGAAATGGAATAGATTGTGTTTCAGATAAAAGCTTTATTTTGGAACTGCAAGACATGAGTCACACCAAAGATTCATTTTTCCAAGTGTCCCTTTTTGACCATGTTCAGCTCTCAGTACCATTGTACGAGTGTAGGCACACAGTGATGTCTCAGCCATTACCCTCTCCCAGCTTCCAGTAATCTTTAAGGATGTCCTAATTTTGCAGTGTTGCATTCACACCTTTCCACCTAAAATAATGCTGCTTCCATGCATTTCTCAAATTAATTGGTGAATGTATTTATACTTTTGGCATCCATAGCCTTCTGTGGCAGTGAATTTCACAGTTTGGTTGTATTTTGAATATGGGAAATCCTTTTAAAGGACCCATGTTTATGAGTAAGTAGTTTTATTGAGGGAAATTTAGACACTGAGAATATTAGCTGGGGAAAAAAATTACAGCATGCAGTCTCATTTAACTAGATCACTCTGGTGTGGTTATATTTGGTTTTAGATGTCTAATTTCCCTTCAGTGAGCTTTGTCCATTTGTTACATATTGTGTATGTCTTGTATAAGAGGAAACACACGTGGTGAAAACACTAAAGTTGCTTCTCTCCAATAGTTACATTTTAAAGTACATTTTCTCCTAATAAAATGTTTAGTAATTCCAGTTACAAATAAGAATCAAAAAATACTGCTAGGCACCAAACACTCATCCTATTACATTTTTTGGCAGATGAAAGTGAAGCAAATGCTCAAGTATGTGGGCTATCCTAAAACTGGCATTTTTTTAGGAATACTACAAACATTCCATGTGTCTTCTGATACAATAGTGTATGAAGTCATTTATTACTCTATACATATAACTAGGTGTTATGTATAATATGACATTTGGGGGTGAAAAAGGAAATTGTAGGAAGGAGACAATTTTCCCTCTTAGCTCTGTGAGAAGTTGTTTTTGTGTAGATAGATGTGCATTTGTGTATGAAGGAGAAAAATGCTCTCCTTCCTGAAGTAAAGTGAAAGAATTTGGTTTTAAATATATGGATAAATGTAAAGAAAAATACCTGAGAACATGCATGCTGCAGCTGCATTAATATTGTTTTTAAGGGGGAAGTACTCTTGCCTCTATATCTCCTTTCCTCCAGCTGCAATTTCATCTTATTACAGAAACACCCTGATACTGTGTCAGGCATAGATGACTGTTGATGGGTGATTTTTAGTGGTCAGTATTGCCACATTAAGTAGTGTTTATCTCTTTCATAGAAATGACTTCTTTCTCTTCTGGTTGTTCAATAAATTATTTTTAGAAAAGTTAATTTGCTTTTTTGGAACCTGTACTGAGGTTCTGCTCTGTGTGTGTGGCTTCCAGTAAGTACATGAGATAGGATCTTGGTGGTATGTGGGAGAGAGGGCTTCTGCTTCAGGCACATTTCTCTCTGTAGGTTTCTGTTTCTCTGCTAATCTTCTATATCAACAACAAGTGACAGTGACCAGTTACAGTGAAGTTCTGTGTGGACCTGTACCTAAGTGACTTTTGTATAATAGGTTTTTTTGGTTGTAATTGTTGATTTTACATTATTGGTTGGTAGATGTAGGATAATGTGGTCTTCCTTTTGAGCATGCTATGGTTTGTGTTCAGTGCAAGCTACGTTCTTTTTTCACTTTGTAATAGATAACATGTTAGTTTGATGCATAATTCTGTTTTATTTTTAGTTGTTGTGTGGATGCATTTCAGCTGTGGGGTGATTTGGCCATCTATGGAAATATTTTCTTTGCCCAAATGATTTACAATCATCTTCACAAAAAATAATTCAAAATCGTGTACAACAAAGAATGTCAGTACTATTTTTTATTGTGTCCATATTGAAAAATAGCTGTAGAGAATACTTTTGAAAGTAGCTTTCTAGCTACTGAAATTTGGTTTCAGGTAGCTACAGTATGGGGGTTCCTTACTGCTATAAAACACAAAGTTTTTAAAGCACACATGGTTTTGTGTGCTTGCATTGGTCATTTTGTTAGAATAAACTAGTGACTGATTTTAATTTTTCTCATCAATAACATCTAAAGCAAGTCAGCCTAACCTCCAGTTATGTTACATAATTTATACTTAGGTACTTCAACAAATGGCATGATGTTTAAGTTCTGAAACCCTGAGCTTTGCAAGTTCTCAACACCTCTGAAAACTGGCCAGTGCTCAAGTCAGCATTCAAATCTGGGGTATGAATGTAACTGTAGGCATCTCATTTGACAACTCCAGCCTAAATTAATTCCTGATTATTTTTGTTATTTCATATTGGTGAAATATTAGTGTCAATCATGTGATGTTGTGCTCTTGACGTTGTTGGCTGTTAACCTTCCTTCTACAGATTCCTCTGCAGTGTCTTTGTGAAAGATGCGCTTCGCAGAGCTTAGTACCGAGTGTGGAGAACCAAAAATGGGCCATCAGGTAGACTGAAGTACATTCTGATGCTTCTGTGATGAGGCAAAAGAGTAAGATTCAGCACGGGTTCTTTTAGGGATCAGCCATTGGTAATACTTATTAGTGTTTAAGCCTTGATTCAGCAAAGCTCTTTAACAAGAACTTATTTTTAGAGATGAGGGTCCCATCTCTGGTCCTTAAAGCTCTTCTTTTTATGTACTAATGGTACATTTTAAATACTTGTCTTTAAATACAGCATGTGCTTAAAAGCTCTACCGAATATGGGAATTTTACTTAGTGTTCTATTTAATCCTGGTGTCTGCTGGTGATCCTTCAAGAAGAAATGGGATCTGTTTGGGAGGATGTGCAAGGCAATGCACAAAGAAGTATGTGGTTGAAGTAACTGAATGCTTCTCTATCTGACTGTCTTTGTCATAGATTCTTTTGTCTAATGACAAATAGATCACTGGAACCTAGTGATTTTTAGTGGTTCTTTACTGTGTGTTCTCTTGGTTCTTTTTTCTTGATAGCCAGTTTGAGAAAACTTTCCTGTTAAAAATATTGTCAATCAAAGACTCAGTAGGCACTTTGAATCTGGAAAGTTGTGTAAAATGCCAAGAACTTTGACAAAACAGACAATGAATGTCTAGATTATGGAATGAGTAAAAAATGGTGGCCTTTATTTCTGTAGATCAGTTTTTTGAGATAGTTGATTTGCTCATTCACAGCTGGTATTCTTTAATAAAATTTTTATATATGTTTATCTGGGGTTTGTTGGGCTTTTTTTGTGTGCAAATAATTTTAATGAGCCTCCTGAACTCATAGTTAAAAACTATGTGTTCTCACATATTAGATTTGGAGGAATTTCAGTGGAGGTATTCCCATCAGAAAAAGCCCAGTCTCTTCAGATGGATATTTCTTCTTTTTACCCAGGAGCTCTTTATGCTCAACTGGGAACTTGTGCACTCAGTAGTACTGCTGTTGCATGAGCAGTCTGTAAGCAAGCGTAACCTGGCAGAGCTTCACACGTGAATGGTTGCAGTTGAACTTGTAGTTGCCCTCACAGGGAGCAGGGGAGGACACAGTCTTTGTGAACAGTTCTTTCTTCATTATCACAGCATATATGGTAGTTCCTGACATTCAGCATTCATTTTCAGAATATTTGCTTTGGAGGATCAGGGCCTTTAAAACAGAAAATGAGCTCCTCTGAGCTTAAGATACCTGCCTAGAGATACAGAGAGCCAATATGCAAAAATAATTGCTTGGTTAGCACAGTACCTGTCTGGTTTCAGTCTGCTGACTCTGTTGTGCTCTACCTTTCTGCATGCCTCCATAGTCCTGGGGTGGACAAACTCTCATCCTGGTTCTCCAGTAGGAGCTGCAGAAGAGTCACAAAGTGCAGCAGATTAATAGCACTTCCTTCTGGCTTGCAGCCCATTGCCTAAGAGTTTCTTACTTTGTGACCCATGGTGTCTGGCTGGTTTTTAAGAACAGACATTAAACTTCTTTTTTATTGGCACCAGGTTATTTTTATCTTTGAAAGGAGAAGGATATTGTCAGTAAAGAGCCATGTTACTTTAAGTGTTAAAGAACCACAAATCTCGTTGTAAAAAGAATGTCATTGTCTGAAGGTACAACTTCCACTGTGCTTTTCTCCTTATTTGTCCCAGTGAAGAGCCTTTCCCACCTTTCCTGAAATTTGTGTACAGATCACCTAGGAAGGCTTCAAGGTTTCAGGTCTTTTTTTNATCTATATATAGTCTACAGATCAACTTTGCTATAGCTATGAAGGAAACATCTGTCAACAGCAAAAGGCTCTCACAAGCAGGCAACAAAGTTGTGAGTAGTTTTTTAAGTACCTCTGTGTTTGGAACTGCCAGAATACCTTTCAGGAGTAAAAAAGCACCACTAAAAGTCATTTGCAATTTGCAGTGGAAGTGTACAGAGCACAGTGACTTCCCAGATTCTTTAGATCTGCCTTATCTTGATGCTACCAATCACCTTCCTTCTGTCCTTTAGCAGAGATCACAATTGCTTGGGGAAATAGTTTCCTTTTTTTTTCCCTTGCCTCTTTTTTCTGGTTCTTAAGCTATCATTACTAGTGATACTGTATTGAAGTCAGTCTTGCTGTAATGTTCCAGAATTTTATACTGGCTTTTAAAATATATTTTTAAAGTAGGTAAACAAGGCAATTCAGTGTTCCTTCAATTCATGTATCTCAAACTTGTTTTAGTATAATATAAAAGTTTTGATGAAACTATTGGTCATGTTTTCAATTGGAAAAATATGTGACGTTTATGATACTAATTAAGTAGTTATGATATTTCTTTATGCCAGAAGCTCTCAATACATTTGTCATTCTGCTATCAGTAGGGTATTATCAGACTAAGGCTGTGGTGAATGGTGTAGAATAACACCAAGGAAAGACAGTGGTATTTAACTTGCTTAGTATAGCTGTCTTTCTGTATGAAGATTTCACATTTCAGTTACTTCCATATAAGGTACCAACAGGAAAGTTGCTCTATTGACTTCAGGTGGTACGTGAATCTTTTTCAAGAAAATGGTTTTGAGACTTTTGAACTTTTTTGTGGTTTGATTGATTTCTGTGTCTTCTTAGTATGTGTGTTTAGGGAGAGGATGAGCGGAACATAGTGGAAGCTCCATATATAAAAATCTTTCTTACTATGATTTAATTGCCAAAGTAAGTTCTACTACATAGTAAGCAGGAAACAAAAAGGAAGCATACACTATAATTTCATCTGAGTTTTTCTGCTGTGAAGTTTATTAATTTTTATTATATAAAGGTATTCTCTCTCTGGCAGTAACTTCTCCCCTGCCCTATATCTTTTTTATAAACTTTTTGTGAAGTTGACTCATATAAATGTGTGCATGCTTTATTGACCTGGAATGGATTAATTAAACCACCCAAATAAGCATTGCTTTGGCACAGCAAGGTGTTAGGACCCGAGATATAATTCTAAGAGGTCCTCAAGAAATGCAAAGAAAATGTGATACCACTATAACATTTGATGTAGTTTGGAGAAGCATCATTGAAGAAAAAAGCATATTAAGAAAAACAAGTTGTCCAGTGTTAAACTGAATTGCATGTCCGTTCTCATTGAATGTCCCAGAGCTTCACTTCAGTGTGCTGCTAAAAGACATTTATTTGTCATAACTGTCTGCCAGAACACATTTAAATGATTTGAAAATAGGCTTGGTGAAGTGGCTGTAAGAGGGTGAATTAGTTCTGTGTACGGCAGGAGCAGGTTGGCCCAGCGGACTTCTGACCCAGAAGGATCCTGAGTCACTGCAATCTGTTCTGTGGGAGATGGAAGGCAAGTATGACCTGGCTCTTGGACACATTTTCAGTAGTCGTGAGAAAACAGCCTGTTGGTTAAGTGATGCTATGGTTCTCCATGCTATTCCTGGCCTTGTGGGCTGTGGTGCTGCAGCAGATGGTTCTTGTCCAGTTGGGTGGATTTGAAAGATCAGAACAAGGTAAGCACAGGAAAGGCACTTGATTGAGGGGGAGAGGGGAAGGAATGAAGAGGGATAAACAGGCTGTGTTTATTTTCTCCTTTTTCTTTGAAGTTTTTCCTTTCTGTCTTTATATTTTGTATAAATATATATAAATATCTTAACAAGTAAACAGTAAGACCATTTTGGTGAGGGAGGAAGACAACAAAAGCTTACCCTTAATGCTTCCATAATCAGCTAAATTCTGACTTTCTGTTTGTATTGACTTGGAGAATCTTCAGTTGTGTGCATAAACTCCACATCCACAAACTTCTCAAATGTGTTAGTAGCTAAACTGAATTAATACTAGCTTTGTGATGTCACTGGACTTAAACGGGAAAGCCAAAAAAAAGAGCCTGGAACTTCTTAAACATCCTTATTTTTTTAAATACAGTCCTTCTGGTATCTAAGCATGAGACTTTCTAAAACCGTAAAATCTGTCTTCTCAGGACTCGAGTGTTTGAGGAAATATAAAATCTAACTTCCAGAATACTCTCTACTCATTTTATATTCTGTTATGAAAAAAGTAGTAATTTTATTGCTTAGACTTTCTATGACATTCTTGACTAGTTGGCCAGACGTACTTCAAAATATTCCTTTTTCAGCCACTGACAGAGACATAGTTCTACCTTGCAGCCTTCATCTTCTAGCCTGTGCAAATTTTCTGTGTATGGAACTATTTTTTCCTTGTTTATACAGAATTTGGTGGGGGTAGTTATGTTTTGAGCTTCTTAGTTTGGGATTTTATTGTGAGAATGTAGTTTCCCAGCAGTGCTTGCTATGTAATTATTGACATTGATAGCCTGGAAACATTTGGTAATGTTTTGAGTCCTTTAGAAAAATCTCCACATTCCAGAGAATATTAGCTTGATAAATACAGGTGAGAGCTATTAAAGTCTAGTCAGGTTTTTGGGTGCGGTTTGTTTGTTTGTTTGTTTGTTTGGGGGTTTTGTTTTGTTTTGTTTTTATTTTGTGGGGGTTTTGCTTAGCTGGTTTTTTGGGGGGGTTGGTGTTTTGTTTTGGTTCGGTTTGTTTTGGTTTGGGGGTTTTTTTGTTTGTTTGGGGTTTTTTTTTTGTTGTTGGTTGGTTGGGAGGTTTTTTATTATTATTACTCTACTGTCTCGAATATATATACTCTACTGTCTGCAGACTTTTTCACCAGTATGCATCTGATACAAGACAGTTATAGTGCTCTACACATTTAAATAGTCTATTACTAGTCTGCTGCCAGGCTCTAATAAAAATATATTAACCCTTTGATCAAATTTTATTATTTCTCTCATTTTCTTTCTAAACAGTTTATGGTTCCACAGGATTCTTTAATTCACAATCATGATGCACTGTTAATGGGCTTTAGAATCTTGTCTTCTTGGCTTCATGCCAAGCAGAAGTCTCAGCTATCTTTTGAACAACTATACATATGACATATACATAGCACTGGAACTCCTAGTATAGACATAAATGTGGAGAAATGGCAAAAATTTGTTCAACATACTGCAATTCTTTATGCATGAATTTACCCATAAAAATAAGATATATATTTGCTAACAAAACACGGTTTGTATAAACTTGGGTTTACTCAATTTTAAACCCACTGAATTTCATGTTCAGACTTACCTGAAAGAAAAAAAACCCAAACCACTTTATGTAGATGTATACAGTTACTTGAAAAAGTTGAGAGACATAGATAATAAGGATTACTATATTTACAATGTATAATTCATTATACTAGTAGATACTGGGAGAGAGGTTAGTAAAAAATCCTATTTTTTTCATGTCTAAATTATTATAATTTACTGCTTCCCAACATTTGATCTGAACAAGCTGGAGAAATGGGCCTATGGGAATCTCACAAGGTTTAACAAGACAAAGTGGAAGGTTCTGCATCTGGGTTGCAGCAACCCCCTGTATCAACACAGAACTGCCAAGAAGGACTTGGGTGTGCTGGTGGATGAGAGGCTGGACATGGCCTAGGAATGTACACTTGCAGCCCAGGAAACCAATCCTGCCCTGGGACTACATCAAAAGCAGCATGGCCAGAAGGTTGAGGGAGGTGATTCTGCCCCTCTACGCTGTTCTGACGAGACCCACCTGGAGTGCTGCATCCACCTCTGGGGTCCCCAGCACAGGAAGGACATTGACCTGTTGGAGAGAGTCCAAAGGAGGCCACCAAGATGGTTAGAGGGATGGATCACTTCTCCTCTGAGGAAGGTTTAGAGAATTGGTTTTTTAAACCTCGCAAAGAGAAGTCTTTGGGGTCACCAAATTGTGATCTTCCAGTACCTGAAGGGAGCCTACAAGAAAGATAGAGGGTGTCTGTTTAAAGGATGATGTGATGACAGGGTAATGACTTTAAACTGAGAGTAGATTTGGATTAGGTATTAGGAAGAAATCCTTTACTGTGAGGCACTGGAACGGGTTGATCAGAGAAATTGTGGATAACCCACAAGTGTTCAAAGCCAGTTTGAATGGGGCTCTGAACAATCTGGTCTAGCGGATGGCATCCCTGCCCTTGCCAGGGCAGTTGGAACTAGCTGATCTTTAAGGTCCTTTCCAACCCAGGCCATTCTATGGGTCTGTGATTCTATAATCTAAAGAGAGATGGGTTACCTTTGTTGTCAGAGCAAACTAACCCTCTACACCTTTTTCCACTTTAACCTGCTTGGCGGTTTAACTTTTGACTAGCTAATTGACTGAGAATTTGGATATATTCACTCTTTCTATAAGGAATTTACTGAATAGTTATACGATAAGTACTGATAATTCCCCATGTTTTCCAAAAAGAGAAAGAGTTCTAGGGAAAACCCAGAAACATGTCACAGCTCCTTACCAACTCACCTGTCTCATTCCCTTTGTGGGGTCACAAAATGTGCCAAATCCAGGTGCTGCCAGAGCCTGTTTGTAAGCAAATCTATTTTAGGAGACAGTTTCTGTGTAGAAATGACAAGTTTCCTGAACTTCTCCAAGGCACAGACTCAGAAAAGAACAAGTCTGAGCTGGTGTCAGTTCCTAAAAAGAAATGTTGTTTTTCTTCTGGCTAGCCACTACCTGGCTGAGCTTATTCCAACATACTTGGGATGGGGGTGGTTGGGAAGAATTGGAAAAAATTGCTTGCAAGTCAGAAGTGAAGGATTTACCCACCTAAGTGGGACTGCTCAAAATTTGTAATCAAACACTTGATGAAATACCTTGCCTGAGTTCTGGTTTAAATGCTTTAACTTCTCTCTGTGTATTGCATTTATGATTATCTATAGAATGTAGATATTCTGTTTACTGAATATTAGATCCTGTAGCTGGGTATGAGGAGGGTAAGTGTTACCATATTGTTTTATTAACCATGCTTCCAGGGAATGTCATGATGATGACTTGTATTTGGCAGTGGTATTGTTGAACTAGCATGGATAATAAAGTGGTTTGCAGTTGGTACTTGCATCAGTGAATGAACATGAATCATAAAAATTCTGCTCACATTTAAGCTTTTACAGATTGAGGTGAGTCTGAAAGACAGGGAGTAGTGTGGTATTCCTTTAACATCTCAGTAGTATTTGCAAAATACATTTTATTAAACCCTGGATTATGACTCAAAATATGGGGTTTATGGAATGAGAGATTTCAGCTGACTTCTGAAATGAGTAGGAAATACTGGAAATATATGATTAGCTTTAATGGAGATGGAGGTCTCATACAATAATGCCTCATATTGACCTCTTGCAATTTCCAGTACACAAAACTAGTGTGAAACTAATCATGATCTGAACTTTCTGCTTTGAGTTCTGTGTCTTTCCCTTAGTTTCTAATGGAACATGCCTATCTGTTGCCTATATCCTTCACCATTTCTTCATCCATTCCTACCTTCATGGGTTCTCTTTTGAGCTAAATTATGGAAAGAAGAAAATATTAAAAAAAAACCAGACAAAAAAACCAAACCAAACCAAAAAAACAAACAACCGAAAACCCACAACTGTGTAGTCTCCTTGTCTCTCTTCCATTTTTGCTGGGCAAACTTAACTTGATTTCAATGTTAGCCCACGTCTGAAGCTCTAGTCACCATTTGTGACTCCAGCATTTGTGGAGGACATCAGTTCTGCAGGATTCAGCTGTGTCCCTGAATCACATGGACCATTCTGTTGCTACAATGAAGTCTGAATAGCAAATGAAGCAGACTTTGCTCATGGCCAGTAAATGCTAGGAAAATTTGCCCCCCTTACTCCAGGTGGCCATTCAAAGCAAAGAGGGTGATCCTTTACATGGAGTCTGGGAATAAACTTCTTTCTGTTTGACTGTTGCCAGTATGCCAAATTCTCATCCTTGAATGTGGATGCAGCTGTATGTTTGGTTGTTGCTGGGAGCCAAAGATGGGCTGGCAGCTCTCCAAGTGAAAACTCTACCTTGCACATGTAGTTTAGACAAGTTCAGTCAAAAGTTTGCTATGTCTTTTACTTTGAACTTAAATCAGGAAGGAAGTTGTAGAGCTTTCTGAGACAGCCTGTTCAAGAAGCTGGGCATGACTATACAGCTGCAGTACACCATTACTTTGTATGCGATTTAATTATCATAATCTGTTATAAAAATCTTTAAGATAGCGCATTTTTTTGGTTTTAAAGCTGATGTCAAAAAATCAGTTCCTCTGTCACTAGAAAAAAGCAAAACGGAGTTTCCAAAACACAGAATATAATAGTGAAAGATGCCACACAATTACATATGGGATACTTTTGCAGTACAGACAACTCTGGAAAGTGGAAAACTCCTAAAGGTGAAGAAGAGCAGTCACGCTAGTGCTGTCAAACATGTTAGTTATGTATGCCTGTAGAAAGTTTTGAAAGCGCAGGTGTTGCTGTGCCTAGTTGCAGGTTGGCAGTGATTAGTAACTGGCCTAACTACTTACTTGCCGTTAATTATGGCAATTGCTTAATTGCCATCTTTGTTTTTAATTCTAAATAGGGTCAATAAGTTGTTTTGATCTGTCAGAGCAGGTTCTACTCTTGGCAGTAATAGTAACGAACTGCAGCTTTGTAACTGTCATGGGAGAGTGCTGCTGTCCAGACTTCTGCCCCTCTACTAATTCACAGGTCAGTCCTGGGGAATGACCCACTGTTGGTTTTTGAAAAGGGGCTGATTTCTTGTCTACAGTTCTATAGTTCCAAAAATTGTATTTGTGCTTGTCTGATGGATTTGTTAAATTGTCTCCATTTCATGGATTTGTAATAGCAAATGTTTTCTAATACATTTTTAATTAGTTGATTAAAATTAAATTAATTAGAGATTATCTTCTGTGAAGCATAAGAAATTATGACAAGATTAATCAAACATTAATTATTGAAGATTGTACTGATAAGCTGTCTGCTGTTATACTGCAGATGTGTGATGGGAAAAATAAAACTTCCCTTTTTGTAATTTCAACTCCAAAATGGGTAACCTGTACCTAAGTCTCTTGGAGATGCAAAATGCTTCTTCCACTTTTTTTTTTGGTGGTGCTGCTTTAAGAACTAGATAACTTTTTAGTTGCTTTACTTGTGTACAGACACATAGTAGTTCAAGATTTTCTTAATATGCACTTGACATTATAACGTTATAATACTGAGTAGTTTATAAAGGGAAGTATTCTCTTTTATGGTACAAGACTGGGGGGAAATCCTTCTTTAATGGCAAATAGTGACGATAGATTTTACTTTTGGGGTTACTACCCTGTTGATTCCCTTTGCTTTCACCTCAGCTTTCCTGTTCTTGGTAGTTGCCTGTTCATGCAGCTCTACATTTTTGGTTTTCAAAAATCATCTGAGGAAAGATAATTTGTTTTGCATGTTTTGTACATGAGGAATCATGGTACACATCCATTGCCAAAGGACTCAAAATGTTACAGTTTAAATTTCAGATATGAATATTTTCTTTTGAGCCAAAAATCACCTGCTCTCCTCTAGGTCAGCACATAAAAAACATTCAAGTATGAGTAATCTCACTAAACCAGTGACAAATAATTTAAATTGTTTTCTGAACTAAGAACTGTTGTATTGGATGGCCAGAGAGCTGAGCCATCCCCAGGTGGACTTGGAAGCATCCAACTCAAATATGAAAAGGAGAGCTAGCTTCCAGAATAAATTATTAGGAGTAGACATTTGTAGTAGACAAAGCCAAATATGTTTCCCCTCTTCTGCTTTTATATCAACAGATGATGAAAGTTACTTATAAGTTTATACTGAAAATGTTGAAATGTGATAGTAAAGCAGTTGTCACACCTGTGTTATGCTTTCCTGGTTGTCTAGACATTCCAGCCTCCGTTCATTCCCGTGGATCTGAATCCATCACCTGTGCTCAGTACTTACGTCTGCTGAAAAAAAGTAAATACTCTTGCAAATGGTGTGTCATGAACATGCTCTTCTAACTTCAAACAGGCCTTTAATTCTCTTGGGTTATGTGAAGTATATTGGTGTCAAGATAGAAAGATTACTTTCAAGGAACCAGGTGTTCGTTCTCTGAGATTTTTTATAAACTTACCCATATATCTCCTGCTGTTTTCAGCTACATCAGAATGAAGAAGTGTGTATTTTTTACTGTGGTGCTGCAAGCTTTTCGAACATATCTATGAAAGATGCTATTTGATTTGCTGTAATGGTTGTACATTTGTATGTCCTTCTTTGTTGCAATATGCCTTGCATAAGCTAACTTAATAGCCTTCTCTTGAAAATGAATCTTACTCCATCTTCAAAAAGTTAAATTAATTCTTTGAGTTTGATACAGTGATACCACAGTTCACTCCTCTTTTCCATACCTCAGTCATCTGTCATCTTTCCAAATCTTCAAAACTCTCAAGAGAGTACAATGCATGTCAGATGTGAGAAGAGTGCTGTCTCAGTAAGTTTGACCTGATCAAGAAAATTTTCTTCTTCTTTTCTTCTCCTCCCTTTTCACCCGAAATGACTTCTCCAGGAAACATCCAATCTTTCTGTAGCTCACTTGATCAAAGTGCTGTATTGTTGAATCTTAATCACATATGAATGGCTCCAGAAGGGATCAGAGCTCTCTTTGTTCATTAGAGGCTTCTAGGCCAAAACCAGTGCCAGCAGCCATAAAGGAAATATGTAAACCTCTGTTTGGTCATTCAGTGAACCGCGTCACTCTAGGCTTGACCTCCACTTCTTTGCACAAGCTTCCTTCTGCAGGAAGGTGGCCTAGATCATGGTTGTAAAATATATTAATGCTAGCAATTGTAGACAAAGGGATTATTTTTGTCTTTTTTTTTTTTTGATGTCTCTCTACTAATTTTTCTCCTTGCAGTTTCCTGCTTCTGAATATCCTCAGCTTTAAGAACAAGCTAGGTTCAAAATGTTCCAAATTTATCTTTATCAGATAGAGCGTGGTCTGTATCGCTGTGGTATCACAGTGTCTTGAAACTGTAAGTGGCAGGTATGTGCCTATATCAAAGTGTAAGACCGTAAATGTTTGGGTGGTTTTTCCTGTAAAATGGGTTTCTGTTGCACTGGTTGTATACCTATCTTTGCAGATTGGTACTGGTTATAGGTAAATGGACTATTCTTTAAAAAAAAGTTCTTGATCAAGTGTTTATACTTCTTTGTAGCCCATCAAGGTGTTGGCAGTGCTTAATGAAGCATAACAGTATTGGATAGGACGTTAACAAGATATTGTTATAAATTTCTCCTTTTGCTTCAGCTGTGCATTTTTGTGCAACCATTTTAATGATAATGTCACTTTACCTTTGTATATGATACAAGCTAAGATGTTCTTGCTTGTAGACTAATGTGTAGTTGATAGCTAAAGTGCGGTTCTGTATCTTTCCTATATTGTTGGATCAAGCATGAATCAATTGCATAACTGAAAAAAAAATCCTATCGCCGAATGTTTGTAGTGAAAAGAAGATAGAGACCGAGAAGCTGCATGTTATCCAGGGTATTTGTGCACAAACACAAGTGGTATTGTTTATTGGGTTATCTGTCTGTTAGTGGCATGCTTTAAAATGTCATCCAGTGAAGAAGGCAAACCAAATGACTTAGCTGATCAATCATATACTGTGGATAATGAAAAACAAATAATTGAACAGTTCATGTTTACCCTTCAGGTTAGAAAATTCACTGTGCAAAGTAAATGACTCTGTTCACAGAAGTAAGGATTGGTTTATATATGCCCTGTGTGTGTCCAGGCTATATTAGTAGAACAATTTAACTTCAAATATAGTTCCATTTGCTTTCTCTCTGTATATACTGTATCCATAAATACAGACAAGGCTAAAAGGGAAAGAACTTAGTGTTTTATCTAACACTTACAGTAAAATTCAGAAAATTCACAAAATTGACATATGTTAACTTTTAATTAAAGATGGAGTATACGAATCATACTAGAAGCATTATGGTTTTGTATGTGCTTTGTATAAAATGAGCAGAACTTCCTTCTCCCCTGCTACAAGAATAGCTGAAGGTCTAATGAGACCACCAGCCAGTGGACTTTTTTGTAGGATCCAGTTGTACTTGTTTGTCCTGCAGTTGTCTTTAATCTAAACCCAGTTGATTGCATTTATACCTTATTTTTACTGACAGATCCTGTTAATACATTTCAACTCTTGTGAAGGAAACAAATGAACCATTTTTTTATTTCCTGTGACAAATTTTAGTTTCATCTTAATTTTTCTGAGCATTGTCCACTTTTCAGTATACTCTGCTTCAAACTCTGTCAAGTCCTTTTTCAGAATTGTGCTTTCTAGTTGGCAAACATCAAGCTGATACACTACCAGCTGTACTGGAGTTTTTTTGATATGAAGTAATTTCGGCAGTGATGAATTAGACATCTTTAGAAGCAGGATGTTGTATTTCTTGTAAGTTATCGAAAGCTATTTTAATGGCTGATCTCTTCTCACCACTCCATACTTCCCCTCTCCAATTCCTGCTGCACTGCCTGTGGTCTGACTGACATGATGATGATACTGTCCTTTCTATCAATCTGTCTACAACTGGAATTATAGAACAGTGTGGCTGGTGGCACTCTTCACTGCATGTTGAGTAAACTGCTATACAATGTGCAAATACTTATTTATTTAAAGTCTGAGAACTTGATTCATCTCCAGAACAGTTTTGCAGTAGGCAACATAGCATGTTTTCCAGCTTTTCTGGAGCAATGTATAACACACTTTATAGTATTAATTTTTTTAAAAACCTATTTTTAGTGCTTAATCTTGTAAGGACGTGACTTCTTTTTTGAGAGGACAGTTGGAAATGTCTTAATAGTACGATTTTGAATTTTAGCTCTTACCAAGTAAACCTTTTTTGTTGTGAGTCACTAAAGCATCTGTGAATTATTAGCAACATATTGCTAGCACACTGATTCACTATAAAACAATAGAACCATTTTCCAGTTATGGAAGCAAACATAAAACATTACTTTGCAAGTAATTTCTAGTCTATTCAATAACACTGCTATGATCTATCTGTCTGTATTTATAAGACCATGCTAAACATTCAAATCTAAAATGTTATTGAAGAACAGATTTTTAGCTTTGGGCTTTTTTTATATATATTCAAATCCCTGGGTTCCTTGCAATGGTTTCTTTATCTTTGAAATCTGGACCACTGTAGAGAAGAAAACTGCATTCTTGAGCTGGAGATTGAAGAATATTCAATAACCTGTTGCTAATTATCCCCTTCTCATGCCAACCATTGCATTGTAGGCATAACAGAATAATAATGCTAAATTATAACTGGAAGTGTCAGCTATAAAGCCATGATATAGTGCTACTTTCAGACGGTAGAAAAATCACAACTCTGATTTATTTTTGATGCTTATGGATGAAAGATGTTCTATTTGTTGTTTTATTGTCTTTGTAGTACTTTGGATCTGCACAGGCTGTGATGATACGAAACTAGATCCTGCGCAGTTAAGTTTTATCAAGTTTAAAAATAATTCTTTAAAAGAATCAATTTCATTGTGAATGCATCTATCAAACAAGTCATTTAAACAACATCTTACTTGTGTGTAGCAGACTGTTTTACAAGTAACTGAGAATCTTACAAGCCTTTGTTTCAGACAGGGTAATTGCTTTTTTCTTATACATGAGTTTCAAACTTAAACTCGTTAACTTCTGTATACAGAACCTTTCCTGGCCTGGTAAAGAGTATTTAGTTAAGGTCTTTTTAGCTATAGTCATATCTAATAGTTTATTGTCAAGAAGTGGTGAAGTGGTGCAAATTTTGAGTATGTTCTGTAAAAGCTAGTGATTATAACCTTTAAGTTTGTTACTAGTGGTCAGCAAACAGCATATGGTGGTTTCTAATGTAAAGAAAACTCAATTAGCAATTGCAGATGTGCAGAATTATGACTTACCTTGAGCACCAGAACCCCAGATTTTAAAGAGGTGATTTTACCTTCATTAGACAACAAGTTTGAATAGGTACGTTACACTCTAAGGTTAGTCGAGAGTGCTTAGAAAAATCTGTTGCATTAAGATATTTTAGTCAACTGATACTAAACTTCTTTTCCTCATAAAAAGTTGATGTCAGCTGTATATTTTCTCTATATGATTTCCTTTTCAGTGAGATACTTACTTCAGCTGTAACACTAGGACCTGTTGGTAAAACTGAAGTCAGATACAGAGGTAGGGGGAAGGAGCTGCCTGTCATCTCGCAGAAGCCGGGTTTCCCTTTCTGCTGGAATCACTTGACAAATATCTGCTTTTGTTTTTCATTGATACAGTCATGATAATTGGGGCATTACTAGGACATAGCCTTCAGGTGCTTTTCTTCAGAAATAATCTGGCTTTTCAATGACACTGTAAAGGTACTCTGTCGTTATAGTGTACAAAGGAAAACTTAAATTCACCTAAAGTAACAATAGCTTCTTTGGTCTCTGGGAACACTTTTTGCTTTACCAAGATTTTATGTTAACTTTTTAAAAAATGTCTTTATTACACAGTTTCTGCTTTTGAACAGGAAATGGTTAATTGCAGTTAGTTCTGAGCTTCCATTTCCTCTTTGTGGATTTTGCATAGTGAATTATACTCCCATCGGCAAAAGACCTAAAGGGCCTTTGAAACCATCCTGTGTTTATACACTGTGCTCTGTACCTGGTAAGGAACAAGAGAAATAGGCATGACTGCTGTTTGATCTGCTCATGGGAGCACACATCTCTTAGAACCACAGCTACTGATGAATGTCTTTTCTTTTGTGTTCATACTTGCATTTAAATTGGAACAGTGTCAGCAATGTGAATGTGGGGAACCAACCACAAAACCCCTTAGAAATCCTGTTCTGTGCTGTTGATACAAGAATACCTGTCCATACAGTGTTTTAGTTCTTTGTAGACGTGGGCACAGTATACAGATGTTATTTATTCAAGTGCTAGATTTATATACATGTTCAGACAAATGCAAATGAATCATCACACATGCACCTCTCCAGAAAATACTGTTTATCTGAACAGAAAGCATGCTATTTAGAGAAAGGATGTCATAATAAGGATTGATCTTTGGACTTTTCATTATTGAAAAGGTTATTTTGACATTCTGCATCACAGGTAAACTTTTTTGGGTTTGGGGAGGGTAAAATCTCAGCACTTGTGTACTTGTGTCTCAGGTTTTGTTACTAGTTGAAGCCACAATCTGTAGTTAAAGCTGGGATATTTTGCTGCTGAAATCAGCATACTCTGTCAGTAGTGTTATATTCTGAAGTAAACCATGAGTATCTGCAGACTATTAAAAAAAAGATACTACAAAAACTCTGGAAGGCCCTGAAAGATTTCTTTTTAAAGCTCCTGACTGCTGAGTCTCTACTGGTTATTTGTATTCCTTAAGCTATTTACCTGAAGATGTAACAAAAACAAACCTGAATGAGACAGTAGGGAGGAAATGAGTGGTGGTATAGTAAAAGCTTTTAGTAGGTTACTTGTAAAATTATCTTTGGATCTGTTCCATTCTGTATTTTTTGTTAACAGATTAGGGCAATGATAGTCATTTAAACATATTATTCTAAGTTTAAATGGATCTTATATTCAATCAGTTATTTTTTATATAGATTAAGAATATATTTGTATGTGCTAAGAATACACTTACATAGAAAATTGTCCTCATATGCAATAAATTGCCTTTTTTGTGTCTGTGCAGTATGTGGAAGAAAAAAAGATGTGAATTTTAGATGTCCTCCAAATAGCTCTCTTTAATCAAAGCTAATTTTCGGCATTACTCTTTAGGATTTTATATTCTAACACTTTAAATATGTAACTGTCAGACAGTATCTGTGGCATCCCAAAGTACTTAGTGAAGCACACTGGGTAAGAAAGGAAGCAATAGGAGCAGTAACTTAAAGAATGTGATGTCTGATTTCCACTTCTGATTAATTATTTGAAATAAGATAAAGTATTAGAACTGTAGATAAGAAAGAAAAATATTTTACTGTGCTTTCATTGCATGCATTTTTGTACGGTACCTGCTTCTCTGTTCTCATTGTCTCACTTGTCACTCAAGAAGAGATGCTGTTTCACTCACTCTAAGGTTGGATAATTGTGAGCCCTTGTTTTTCCAGTGCAGCGCTGGTTGTTTGAATCTTTGTCTGAAAGTCTGTTTTTCTCTGTATAGATATGTTGCTGCTGTTCTCATGTTATTTCTATGTTTTCAATTGTAGGAAAAACACATGCTTATATAAACAGAATATCATCAGGGAATAAGTCATGGAAGGCTGAGTACATAGGTGTATGGTTTGGCAGCTACATGAGATTTACTATTTCTTTTGAACAAACTAACAGAATGTAACCAAAAAACTCTAATGCACTGCAGTACCTTGATGTATGGTAAAGACTTGTGCAAAGAGCTGATAGATGCTAGTAGCTTCTCAAAGTCTTTGCTTCCATCAACATACAGATCTCAGTGGTACTTCTGCAACCTTAGCAGTTTTCTGTTCTCACTCTCATCCATCTTATTTGTCCCAGACCCATAACAGCATGACTCTGTGTATCTGTAAAAACAAAATACCATTTTAAAAATCTTCCCACTCTCTAGCTCACTCCCTCTTTTATCTCACACTTGTATTTGCCAGAACTGTGTGCTCTCTGTTTGGAATAGTGTGCCTATGCCAGGAATCCTGTTTCTTCATTCTGAACAGTTAGTTATCTTCTTTAAAATACATTTCTTTCAGCAATCACTTGCGACCTGAAAAGTGGTGTGGCTTGTGGCCACTGAAGATAACAACAATGGAAAAGTGCACAAAGCACCATGTACATTATTATAAGTAACTGTGTTCCTCTAAATATCATCTGGGTCTCTTACAAAGCTAAGTACAAAGCTCAACTGAATGTGTTTCAGGTGGTCTTTTATAAACAACAAAATCTAAAAAAAATTAAATAAAAAAAATTGTAAAGCTGTACAAATGAGGAACACTGATTTGTAAAGCATTCACCGCTCCTTGTGAGGCGTACCAAAAGGCTTCTGATGGCTTTGAAATCTTGTCTAGAGACAAGAGAAATCTTGTCTTCTTTTGATTTTACTTCTGCAGGTTGTATTTGAAAATTAAAAAAAAAAAAAGAAAAAGCAGGTCAATTGAATAATTCTCATTATCATAATATATACTTAATGGATCCATTGCAAATTTTTAATATTGTACATACAGGCTTTGGCTAATGGAAGTCAGTGAGCAGTGAAATATATATCTTCAAAGAACTAGAATGTCAGGGCATTTCTATGGCTGATTGTGGTTTTTGACCTCAACTAGCAGTCCTGGGAATAGTCCTGTGGCTAGGTTGCTCCAGATCATGGCACATCACTATCCCATCATCTGGGCACTTTCATTCCCCTCCCTGTTGTGTAATAGATACCCTGTATGGAATCAATAAGTATGAGGTACAGGTGCTTTAAGAGTGTTTATGATGCATAGGTGCATTACAAGGATCCCTCTAGATATGGATGAGATCATTATTATGAAGAAACATACAAGGAGGCCCACGTAAAGTATCTTTTCAGGAGGATGTGAAGTATCTCTGTAGGAGGAATAAATGTTACGAGATGTTGGCTGACAGTTGTACATGTTATAGCAGCTGCTCTGGTCACACAGGAGGTCCTTTTCCGCCAAGTGGGGTGTCAGATGAGGAACTTTCTAGCAGATTTTTAGGGAAAAGCATGAAAGTGTTAACTTCTGAGTGACAGTGGATTGAGCTAGTTGATTTAAGATTAAGTGGTTATCAATCCACTCCACACAGTCTTATAAATCACTATACTCAGAAGAGGACCAGCAGAAAAGTACACGTAGCAGCTCAAGAGGCTGTGCAGTTTGCAGTCTAGCACACTAACATAAACTAGAGTGGATTTCAGTTTACTTTTTAGCATCAGGGGTGATTTAAGCAATGAGTTCTACTCCGTGGTTACTAGGTCAACATTTGTGGTTTCTATTTAATTTGCCAGAATTTCCTTTTTTTTTGTTTTCTGTTTTCTTCTTTTAGACATGACTTCTTTTACCTCTAATACCATCCTTTTCCTTACTGCAACTGTTCAAAGCTTTTCTGTTTATTTTAAAGTCTTCTGTAACAGTATAAATATACTCTGAGTCTCTAATTATGGTATTTTTTTTCTATGCCACCTGCAAGCATTTTACCTTTTTAGCTGCCCAGTTAATTTTCTTGAAGTTCCTCTACATTTTATGTAGTTTCCCTTTTTAAAACTTAATGCTATGTGACGGACTTTCAGCTTCTCTTCTCCAGAGACATTGAATTTGCACATGAATTGTCTGTTGTTCATGGAGTTGGCAATCAAAATTGGCTCTCTTTCCTGAATCTTCCAAACAGTTGCTCCAAAAGGCAGATTTTTATGATGTCTGAAAAGGTAATCTCAGCATCACTACTCAATGAAACTTTCACAGTGTGGATATGGGGAACCCTGATCTCCCATTATTACTTCATTTCTTGTCCATGCAGATTAAGGATAGATAAATGAACCATTTCTTGTAGTTAATAAATAGATTCAGCAAATTACATTATTTTAGTTGAATTCATACCCCCACCAGTCACCCTCTTGCACTAATACTTGGCTAGTCCTGTGAAAGTCTTTCAAAAATTCAGAGTAGTTGGGACACTGAGGAGACCAAGCTTTTTGACTCAATATACATTTTGTTACAATTTTTTGTCCCCACAAAATTGTTCAGTAAACATCAATGAATAAAGAAATATTTTATCCATTAAGTTCTCCAATGAGCAGCCTGGTAATGTAAGTGTCTGTTTGAATTTTGTATTTGCTTAGAACAGATTAGTCACAGTGGGCTGGAAGCCTATTTGTTTTGATGAAATTTGGTAGTAAAATTTTGAATTTTAATGAAAAATAATGCTTTCAATCTTTTTTTTTATGTTAAATAGTAGAATTACTTGTTTTTCATATAATAGAGTATCTAAGTTTTCCTATACATCTTACGTTCATGTGTGTGGTGAACTGACTTGATGATGAGGTTCAGTAATAGAATATAGAAAAGGTTTCAGCAGGGCCTGGTTGCTCAGCTTACGTATATCAGTTTAGTAACATCAGTTCCACACTGCTATGATAGTTTACACCAGCTGAGGTTCTGGGCACCGATCCTTTTATTGTGTCTTGACTTTTCTAGCATGTAGGTTAAGCAACATTTGATAACCATATGTTTAGTGTATTATGCCAGCAGAATAAGACTTAGAAGGTGGAGTACGGGAAGAGTGGGAATTGCAAACATGTATTGTTAGAATTTATTGACTTCAGAATGTGGCATAAATACATTGTTACCTTCTCTATAAAATAAGGCCCCCGTGTGGAGTCAAGACATACAGTGAGATCCTATAGAATAGTAGTAAAGAAGTCTTAAAATTATGTAGATTTAATTAATTATGTTTTCCTCCAAGATTATATCTTAAAAATTTAGCATTTTCAAAATAAACTCTTGAAAATGTAAAGCCAGTATATAAATACACATCTAATGTGTCAGACTTCTGAAGTACTTTCAAGTACTTTGCTCCCGCATCCATGAACAGGCAGAAAGCTTTTCACCATTTATGCAGTGGGGAAGGCAGAAGAGCTTCTTTGAGGAACTCACTCCTTTTGTACTAGTTTGACTGAAGGGAGCTGTAAAATAGTAACTGCTGACAATACAAGAGCTACCTAGGTGAGTGAGTATTCAGAGAATTTCAGCTTCCTTTGGATACTTTGATGATTAGTGTCCATCCTCTTAGGAAATGTGCAGGTAATGAGTGTGAATGATGGTCATCAAGGCAGAAAGCAACTGCAGAAACAAACATTGATGGAAAGCCGAGAGCATTCCAGTGGAAAACTCAGCTGTATAAAAATTGTTGGGCATCTGTCCAGTCTGTTTTCATGTAGTTGTTTCGTCTGTTGTGTGTAGAAAAATGGTTCTTTAGTTAAGTCTGAAAAAAAGAATTATTTTAAAAAATGAATGACTTCTTCTGAGTTGAGAGAGGGAGAAGTTATAGTAAATTTTAAAATATTTATGCCTGAAAACTTCTTTCTGGAAGTTTCAAAGTTCATATAGCCCACTTGCAAAACCCTGGGATTTAGCAAACTCCATTGTGGTGTCAAGTTTAAATAAGGAAATAAAGTAACACACCACAAAGTGTCCCTTGGGTTGTGGAAAATCACTTCTGTGCTACTTTTGGTTTAGTTATTTATTATTTGTAAGCCAATTAATGTTATTTTTCTTCATTTGTATTAGACATGAGTCATCTAACAAATCTTTTTATTTCTCTGTAGAAGGTATGAAGCTGTTACTTGTGTGAATATAAGCAGTTGTGCTTTTATGCCAGTATCAAAACTTCCCATTTCAAAAGCCACTGCTTAAAACACTTTAATTTCTGCATTTATCTAGAACCTATTATGCAGATACTCTGAACTGTTCTTTAGATGTGGAAAATGATGACAGCACATCACTGATTTACTTACATTTCGGTTACACAGCTAGAAATAGAAAAAATACATTTTAATCAACATTGGGCATCCAAATAAATAATTTATCTGCAAAATTTGTTTCACTAAGTCGATGCTGTTGGCATCTGCAGTCACTGAAATATAGCTTGAGATCATTGTATTTTTCTTGGCTAGAGGGTACATTGGTAACCTGTATTGCATTTGCCCACAAAGGCACAGGACTCAGTGCTAGGCTGCTTACTGCCTCCAATTCCTTATGCATGTCTTTCTAGTTTTAAACCCAAGTGTTGTCCTTACAATATAATGACCATCCTTCATATGATGTAGCCTTAATTCAGGAGGCTGTGTAAAGAAGATTGCACACAGACTTCAGTGAACTTAAGGGGCTGATGGCAATAGTCTTCCAGTAGAGGGGGTGTGGTGGACATCCTCTGGGCTGTGGGTCTGAAACATCTAAAATTATTCAGCCATATTTGTCAGTTTAAAACCAGCGGGCTGCTCTGCCCAATAACTGCACTGATACCGTTGTTACCCTTCTGTGCAGCTTTTACTTCCTCCCCTTAAGCAACAGTCAAGGAGGCTGAAATAGGCAAGCGAACTTTCTTACCCTGCTCCACAAGTACTGTGATCAGTGCCATTAATTGAGTAAATTCAATTTGGTGTCACTCCAGCTGCAGGGAATATAGCAATACAACCCTTATAGAGAGTAGTATTTTGGTTTTTATTGCACATAACCATGCCATGTATCAGGTACTGATGTGGCACTGAAATAACAACGCTAAAAAAGTAGGTATGCTGATATTAAAACGTGTGTTGAAGTCCTGTTTCTGTCAACTTGTGTGTCTGAAAATTTGAGGGGAAGTGAATGTCTAGTACTGCACTGCATTTTCAAAGGTTATTCATACAATTCTACTTTGATGGAAATAGATTCTAAAATTTTTCACCTGTATCCTAGCTGGGTAAGCAGAAGTTCCATCTCAAAACCCATTTTTTCTCCTGATATTTGTTACTAAACACTATGGTTGAAATTTCTTTCTAAAAAATAAGAAAGCCTTCCTGCCACATCATTGTGGTTCAATTCTGAATTATGTAAGTTGATAAAACTGCAGTTGGTTTCTTCCATTAGAATACATTGATAAACAAACGTGTAAACACTGTAAGAGCTACATAGAGATGTTGCAGCTTGTATGGACTTTGGAAGCCTTTCTTTCTTTCTTTTTTTTATTCCTCCTGCACATGGAGCCTTACACAGTGGCTCCAGTTGCCTGTCTAGGGCCTCTGCTGTGTACCATGCTATGAGTAACTGCTCCTGTTATTGTGCTGCATATTTGTGGTGCAGTCTGTGATAGAAGAAAATTAGGAATATTTGGCAATAATTACCATGAACAAGAATGTGCAGACTAAGTCAGAACTAAATATTTCTGTTGATATATTGACAGTAGTAAGTTCTGATGGGTATAGTTCTGCATGTAAAAACTAAATGTCTATTTGGACAAGTCAAATGACAGTAGACTTTTGGATTAACTACTTTCAAAAACTAAATTTTTGTTGAAAACAGTAAACTGTGGATCAGTATAATCTGCAGACTACTGTCTTCTCCTAAGAAATATAAAAAACATGTTTTGCTATTTTACTTGGTAGTTTGAAAAGTGATTGGAATATATTACTAAACTAAAATAATTCCTTTCTCAGCCTTTCTGTGGGTCTGTGTTTCTGCCTTGACAATTGGTGCAAAAAATATTACTAGTCATTGATCTTTCCAAAAAACTGCATCATGTCTCACGTATAGTATTTATTACTATCCTACTAACATTAGTGTGCTAGTCTTCTATGTTTAATTTTAGAAAGAATCACCAATTTTGGAAGAAGTTTTAGGGCTCTCTAGGTCACTAAGAGATGCTGTGCTATAGCTCCCATTTGGCTGGAATGTTTAGAATTTGTACATTTTTGATGTGTGATTTGTGAAGTTAGAGTAGTCTGGTGACAAATTCTGCATCTTAAGTGTTTACCAGTAAGAGTATAATGAAACATTCAGAGTAAACATTAAAATGCAAACTTAACCTAAAATTTCTTAGTTACTTTTGCTGTTTTGGATATGTTTTTGAATAAATGTTTCATATCCTTTACTCTTTGCCTTAAGTCACTACAATTCTTCCTCAGACCTCCTGTGCTGTTAAATGTATGGGTAGAATAGTAGCTTCCAAGCAGTTCACTCACCCCTAAAGAAAACACTTTCAGGTCGTGTCATATAACGTGTATTATAAGAACAGATGTGGGTAAGATTCTAAATATTAATATTCTGATCTTTTACATGGAGGGGGAGGAATTATGCTTCGGTTTCTTTTTTTAGATGTGAGAGAGTTTTCATTATAATATTAATACATTGGTCTCTTTTTTTTTTCCTCAATAGATAAAAAAATATTTTGAACTTGAGCCGCTTGCACGTGGAAAACGTTGGATTCTTAAACCCTGCTCCTTGGATGATATGGAGGCAGTAAAAGACAGCTTCTCCCTTCTAATAAACTTGCTAGAAGAGAGAGATTTCGAACCTTCAAGAATGTGAAACCCAGGAGAAAGGAGTGGTTCTCCAGACATCACTGTACTTGCTCATTCTGCACACAGCTTAATTATGGTGTGGTATCAAGACTGAGCTGTGATATGTTGTTCATACAGAGTTAATGCAGAATGTCCTTTTGTTAAAATAAATGTTCTGTGAGTCAGGTACACAACTATTTCCAGTAAAGTTGTCTACACTACTGAAGTAGGAAGTTCCTCTTTGTTTACCACTATTTCTGTGCACTGCATGTTGCTTTCTTGCTTTGCAATCATCCTTGATAGGGAATTCTACGCGCACAAAAATAACCTAGTCTGTAAAGGAGGAATTCCATGTGTTACTTTGGATTTTAAAAAATAACTAATACCTAAAGGATTTGTGGGTCAAATTTGCATTAGCTTGTTTACTGAACTCACAGTATGGAAAAGCACAGCCACTGAGAACCTAGGATACCTAAAAGGCAAGCATGTTAATGCAAAGGTTATTCCTGAGGTTTTACGAAGTGAAAACACAATTGACAAGTTAGTTGAGTCTTCTTTTAAAATCACTGCATAACCTTGCCAAAGGCAGAACAGTTCACTGAAAAGTGAATTAACAAACAGATGTGCACAGATAACAGTATTTGGGGAAAGTACGTGACATATACAGGTGATCTATAGAAAAAAATTTTTTTAGAAATATACAAAAGTTGGATAAAAGAATAATTTTCATTGAAAGTAGTTTTCCATAAAAAGGGCAAGGTAAATGTTAGTTCATCTGTGGAGGCTTTATTACTAGTTATAAGTATGAAAGATTTGAAATACGGACTGCTTTCTTTATCACTCATTTGTAGACTACTACTTTTATTGTAACATTGCCAAGGCATCTATACCATAATTAAGGGTCTTCCAGTGTTTGTACTTGTCTTTTCAAGGGGATTAGGTCTTGTTCTTTCAAGCTTCCTCTGGGCTAAGTATTACTTAGAAGACAAAAAGTATTCATTGGAAAACAACATTTGTAGTACATTTAGAAAAAGCCCATTTGGTTTGAGTAACACAGTCCATATTTCCTCTTTCCACGTTTTCCCTAGATTTGCAGTATTTTGGCTGCATTTTGTTGATTTTTTAAAACTTCATAACCCAATTTTTCCATTCAAGAAATGTGCCAGGCCACCGGTTCACCACTGAGCCAGTGACAACAGGGGACATGCAGTTCAGTTGCTGGACTGGTGCACACCATGAATGCTGTGCCTTGCACATTCAGCTAGCCTTGTGCATGAGTGTCTGCAAACACAAACTGTAGTGATGTGTCATTAATTTCTCATTGATTCTGCTTGTGTTCTGAAACTTATAACGCCATTTTTTCAGGGCTTTAAGCAGCATATCTTTCCACTCTGAGCATTTATTTTTTGTTTAATGTTTATTGTAGTTTCTCATTAGTTTATTTGGGGATAAGAAAATAGCAAAGATCAGCTTTTAAAGGCTCATAAAAGCAAATTCTTTATTACTTGCAATTATACTCTTTGTTAAACAAAATGTTTTTAATAGGTATTTTTGTTTACTTTTCAATTTCCCTGGATTTCCTGCATTGCTCCCACTGTTTTAACTTGGTTCCTGTTATCAGAAAGAAGCTGGGAAAACTGATAAACTCCTTGTGTCATTTTGAGATAGAATACACAGAAAACCTGAAGGGCATCTCCTTGCTTTGTTTTTTTTATTTTTTTTCCTACCTGGTCAATTGTCTCACTCCTAATACTCTTGGAAATAACCAAGAACTGGAATTGTTCATTTTGAAGCACAGGGTAGCCCTGCTTTGGTTCAATTCTCTCTGCACACTTTAGTAAGGACCCATCTGCCCATCAGTTTCTCTTGGATGGGTTAAGGAGGTTCCTTTCCCTGGATTTAAGGAGGAACTGGATCTAATTTACAATTACAAACTCTCTCTCAGCTGACATGAGATTAGAGGCTACAGAGTGCTCAGATTTCTATAAGGTCCCCAGATTTCTGTCCTGTTTAGAGACAATGACAAGTAAGTGGTAAGGAGGAGTGGGAAGATTACTTCCCCGAGAAGGTAGGCAGTCTGGGGAGGCAAAATGGGGGATTCAGAGCTATTACTGCTTTTTCATTGGCCATTAGTTAAAAGATGTGAAATTACATTTTTTTGTTTTTACTGATTTTCCCCTTCTTTCCCTTAGTTATAGACCAAAAGTTACAGGAAATGAAAATAGGCCCAACCATATTGCATTCTAGAAACTTCAGTTATTTATACCATCAGTAGAAAGACCATCAATCTAGTCCAGAAACTTTAGTGTTTCCAAGTTACATTTTGGTCATGATCTCCCAGATATGCAGATAGGAGGTGCTACACGACTAACATGAAAAATGCCCAGGACATTGATGAGAATATGGTTTTGGCATATGCCTGTGGCCACTTAGACTAGGACCTTTAGGCAAATGTCAACTGCACAGAAGCAGTGATTTTGATTTACTGAATTATTTTGAGTATGCTTTTTCTTACTAATACAGCGATCATTCCTCACCACAGATTGAAACAATACCTCATAACTGCTGAAGGCTAAAACCAACACTTAACTTTACTTTGAATGTAGTACTTCTGTGGTTTTGTGTTGTAGATGGACTTATTGGATGTGTACCTTTTTAATGTCTATAAACAACTTCACCTTTTTATGAGGGGATAAAAATGTTCATAGCAGTTCATGTCATACTTCCTTGTCTATAGTGTTGTTGAATGCTCTGGCTTGGTAGAATATGTAAGCACCATGCAGTTTTCATTCTGTTAACCAATCTCAATTGCTTCAGTTTTTGTTGCTTTGTTTTGGTTTGGTTTTTTTAATCTTTTCAAATGTGTTCATCATTTAGGTGGAATAAACTTGGGCACTAGGCTCTACTTGCAAGTTCATTAAGGAGTGAACATTTTCTTTTTTAAAAAAATATTGTGCTTTAATGTTCTTTAGCCATCTGTTAAATTACTTTGTGTGTGTATGTGTGTGTATGTGTGTGTGCCCACACTGGGCTTCTCAGACCTGTGGCTGTCTGCAGTGTCTCAGCCATCAGAGTAAAAACATTATCAATCAGTATCCAGCAACAGCTGGTTTTGACAACCTTCTGTCTGCTGCCTAATGCTTTACAACAGTAAGACTTCTTTGTCTACCCACTCTGAGCTGGTAATCTTACTGCTTCCATGTCGTGTCCTGTTCTTGTACTTCTAGCATTTGTGTGGATAAAAAGTTAAATCTTAGTGGGTTTTGATATTCTTTCTTGCTGTATAATGCTCCACGTGTATCTTAGCTTGCCTATTCAAATGCGCTATACAAAAATCTGTGATGTATTATTTCATTTAACTTCTTGCATTTCATTATATTTATAGAAGTTGCAGATTTTTGTACCGTATTACTTAATACAGTTGCCTTTTTGTAATGGCAATTAATTTATATTACAAAAGTTTGTATCTTTTCTGTAGTCAAAAAGTATTAGTTAACTGCCATATTATCTTGACTTTATACTAAAAATACAGTGTCTATACATGAAGTTGACCCTATCAAGTGGTCAACTGCTGACATGGGGAACTTGTACTGTTTGTGATTTATACATAATTTCCACTATCAAAAAAAAAAAAAAAAAAAGAAAGAAAAAAATAAATGCTGTGTAGAATTGAGTTGATAAGTTTTGATTTCTTGAGAAAGTAGCCAACTTGGGAGTATGGCATTATTTACCCATAAGAGTAAACAAATATTTCTGTATAAATTATTGCTACGTCATATGTAGTTACACATTTACACACACATACATATGAAATAGAAACTTTCAAAAATTGATTGACTTTTTGGAAAGCAAGATGTTGTTACTCTGAAAATATATCTAAATGGTATTGCAGGTTTATTGGTGAAACAGAGATTGGAATAATCTTTATACAATTCTTCCATAATATTAAATTGAAAGACATCTTTATATGACTAGAAATTATTTTTAAATAAATGACATGGCAAAGTACTTATACAAAACAAGAGCTACAGAAGTTAAGGAAAGGAATATACTCTGGGAAAAATAAAGGATTGCTGAAACAACTCAGTGTTATCCTATCAACCACTATTTGAGTAGAAGATGCTCTGTAACAACAATGCAAGTTGTAACAGCTGATGGAGATACAGCACTGCTGAGCCAGACTGGAGTTGCTGATTCAGCTACTGGGGTATGCTTTTTCCATTTTACTATTTTTAAATCTGCCTCATAACCAAGACTAGGAGTGAAATTAAAGATTTTTGAATTGCTTTTTAATTCTTTTGTTTCATATAAATTGGAATTGAAAACCAGCTAATCATGCCTCATTTGATAGCTCTTGAAAGAATTTTCATTAGCTCATTAGCCCTTTGACCTAATAGTTTAAACAAATAAAAACATCTGTTTGTGTCAGATGTAGGGTTAGTCATCCAGAGCCCACGTTAACACAAAGATAAGAGAGAGTCCTATATCCTATGTGAAAAATACCCAAACTGTTTTCAGTATCTGCATTTGAAAAGGACCCCTGAAATCAAGTAGGGCTCAATTCTGTTAGGTGAAGAAACAAAAAGATCATTACCTTTGTCAGTCCTCAGCCCTCATGAGTGTACTGACTAATTTCATTGTGTGGGTTGGACTGAAGATCACATCTAATTTAAATAGTTCTGAGACATTTATGCCTAATGCTAGCTGCTTATAATGTGTTCCAGGTTTCATCATAGATACATTTAGAGAAGCCAAAGTATGTTGTATATATTGATTGTTCATTCACCAGATTTCATAAGAAAATATGTAGTATTCTGGTGGGTTTTGATGGAATATATTCAGGGCAACCCTGTTTATGGAAGGTATGTTTGTGCATCAAGCATGTTCAGCACTTCTATTTATGTCTTAAATATGCCTTAGTTTTTTAATCACTGAATCTCTATAGGAAAGGCAGATATGCAAATGTCGGTATTGGTTCTAACAGTAGATTATGTAGCTCCAGTTGCCTGTGACAATAAGCTGGGGGAGAACAGAAGTATTCTAGTAATCTGGTTGTCAGGTTTACAGTAAATCCAACTGAAGTATTTAGCAAAAGGTCCAGTGCTGGTTTGGGATGATTATGAGAGAAGAGACACTCATTGCCTAAAAATAACCTGAATCACAAAATCACAGAATATCTTGGGAGGATAATCAAAGTCCTGGCCCTGTACAGAGAAGCCCCAAGAGTCACACCATGGGCCTGAGAGCATTGTCTAAACACTTCTTGAATTCTATCAGGCTTGGTGCTGTGACCACTTCCTTGTGAAGCCTGTTCCGGTGCCCAACCACCCTCTGGGTGAAGAACCTTTTATTAGTTTCTAAATCTCCCCTGACACAGCTTTAAGTCATTTCCGTAGATTCTGTCACTGGTCACCAGAGAGAAGAGATTGGTCCCTGCCCCTCCACGTCCCCTCATGAGGAAGCTGTAGACTGTGATGAGGTGTCCCCTCGAGGGTGAAGAACCTTTTATTAGTTTCTAAATCTCCCCTGACACAGCTTTAAGTCATTTCCGTAGATTCTGTCACTGGTCACCAGAGAGAAGAGATTGGTCCCTGCCCCTCCACGTCCCCTCATGAGGAAGCTGTAGACTGTGATGAGGTGTCCCCTCAGTCTCCTCTTCTCCAGCCTGGTTTTGGCAAAGACCATATTTGTAATGAAAAACTGTTGTCTAGTTAATTTCTAAGCACAGAAACATTTCCTCACACATGAAAAAAACTATACATGTATTTGAGAACCTGCCCACATACTAAGAAGAAGCATGAATTGTCCCTAAAACTGACAACAAATAGAACCAGCCACCACAGTGTGTCCTTGTTTTTTTACCTGCCACCTCACAATAGTAAAATGCTGTTGTTCAGTTTCATTATGATGCCATGTAACTATAATTTATTGCATTTCAGTATGCACTGTAAAGTATTTGCATGTAATAAGTAAAAGAAGACAAAAATCCATTTGTGGTTTGGCAACTTCCATGTGTGAAGAGCTGACATGTATGAAGGAGACACTGAGCATTGGAGTACAGGAGTGTTACATTATAACTTTGTTATAAATCACTGCTAACTGAAATGCTAGATCACGGAAATCCCAAACAAAAAGTCAGGTACTTTTTAAGTGCATTGTTGCAAAGATGGTGTGCAGGAGAGAGAAAATCATGACTTGCATATGGATGTTGCAAAACCAGAACAAGTTTAATGGCCAATCACACAGCAAAGTATTTGGTGGTTTAACAATGTAACAGTCTTGAATTTGGAAGGTTGATAGATTTTTCAGAATCAAAAGAACATTTTGTAAAAAGTTTAATTTTATAGTAGGTTACATTTTGGGCCTGTCAAATTTGACATAGTCCCATTAAAGCAATAATTCCTGCTGTGCATTAAGGTTGGCACTCCAAAAATTTCTTCAATGGAAATGAATCTGTCCTGTGTTCTGTTAGAAATGCGCGAATAGCATTTTTTGTCCTGTGTCACCTTATTTATTTGAAAAGACATATCTCAGCATTTCCTCAGAGATGCTTATACACCCAAATTGCAGTATTATTGTATCTTTCAAAGACCCTGTTTCTGCCAGTGTCAAAATTGTCTATTTTAATGCTTACGAAAACAAATATCTATTTGTAAAACTGTCAGAATTATTTTATTATAGCATTCCCAATATGTAAGACCCTCAAAATATGAATGGGGGATTGCACCATTTAAAATTAGCGCTGATTAACTGCAGTATCTGGGAAATTGCTTTTTTTATTTAACAGTGGAATGAAAAATGTAATCTCATAATTGCCCCAATATTTATCTTGCAGTGAAAAAAATTAGCACTCATTAGAAATCATATGAGTTATGACAGCATTAGTCCATTTTTACTAAATTGCTTTGTTTGCCAGTTCTCCATAGTTTACACGTGTGTCAGTTAAAACTGGAAGACTTCCTTCAAGTGTTTGAACCTAAGGTTGATTTTAAAAAATGCTAATTGCCTTGTCTAAAAATATTGCAGGAGTGTGACCAATGCAGAAAAATTCACTTTTGCCTTTAAGATACAGTGCATGACCTTTTGGTTACAGTAAATACAGTACTGCAAGTCTGGTAAAGTCATCACATATACTAAAGGTACTGAGACCATTTACCTCACATTCCTTCCTATTAGCTTCCACAATTAACATGATCCACAGCTGAAAAAATAATTCTAGCTGTCAGTGATAAATGGGGTGAAATCGTCAATCACTGAAGTTGACAGTATTATTTTAAAAATATATTGCAAACAAATGTTTACCCAAAGGTAGCAGTATGTTGCTGAGATTTTGTTCTTTGGGATTCTCTCATTTCATTCATGTTGCTGACTTTAGTGCTCAATCTCAGATTAAAGAAGGGCTTTTTGTTTTGGGTGTGTAGATGGGTTTTTGTTTGTTTTGGGGGGGTTTTTTGGTTTTTTTTTTGTTTTGGGTTTTTTTTTAGTTTTTTTTTAGTTTGGTGGGTTTGGGGTTTTTTTTTGTTTTTGTTTTTGGTTTTTGGTTTTTGGTTTTTTGTTTTGTTTGGTTTTTTTGAGGGTATGTTGGTTTTTTTTTTTCCCCTTGTAGCACAAAGAGTACCAAACACCCATGCATCAAAGTCTTTAACAGAACCAGAAGCATTCCTGGTAACCCTCTGAGATAGAACTTCAGCTTTTTGTTTATTTGTTTTCTTTTCTTGGCATGATCTGCAGACCTGAGGTTTCAGTTCAGGCCTGTCTCCACTGAGAGGTGCCAGTAATACAGAACTCTCCTATTATGGGCTACATAAATATCTTGCCTATTTTTAACACTCACTTTTGATCTCTGAAGAATTTTAATATCAAGATTAAATATTACGTGGTGGTTTCATATATAGATGTATCGATGACATAGACATTAAAGAAAATGCATGCAGTGTTTGTAGAGAAGAACTATCTTGGTTTTGACATTCTCAGGAGTTCTCATGCTGAGGAGACATCTTTCATAAAACTGCTGTGGGATGGTGAGTCTTGTTCTGTCTGTTTGTGAGAGGCAGTTTTGCTTTTAAGTTTGGTTCAAAACAAATTAAATAGAAACTTTTCTTTCAAGTTTGGTATTTTAAACTACCTGGATACTGCTGATTAGAATGTTCTCAAGCACTTTGTGAGAACCATTTCACATCTAACCTGATTAAGGCCTGAGGAGGTGTTCACTACTAGTCAATGTTTCCAGTTAGTGATTTGATCCTTTCAATTTCTTCCTGCATATAACATTTAAAAACCCCCTTGATGTTCACACTTGTTTGCGCATCTTTCTCCTGCATCAGGTAAGTGTGCCCTAGGAGTGGTTGTTGAGGATCAGTTTGTTCCCAGTTGTCTCCAGATGAGACACAATATTGTGTTTTTTCTCTGTCAGAGTATGCATCAAGGCCTGTTTTCTCACCATCTTTTGTGTTTCCATATCTGCTTATTTTGGATGGGAACTCTGGTTCACGCAATATCTAATCTTGGATGATGCATTTTTCTTTTAGCAAAGCAGGGGCTATTGCAGGAGAAATAGTTCTGAGACTCTTTTTTATGATCAAAATTACAGGTTACATTGCAAATACTAACTAGAATATGTAATTGTTGGTCAGTGGGTTTGAGTGTATCTAAAAGCCAAGATCAAGTATGTCCTTGAGTACTGACAACCTGATGCTGAATACTGGTTCCCATTTGCTAATGTCAGAACTAAAACAGAAAAAGTTGCCAAAAATACATGGTGTCTGATTCAGCAGGAAGCGAAGCCCAGTGAGTTGTGAGTCACCATTCCGAATGGCACTGAGACCTCCATTTCTCTGATGGGAAGCAAAGATGGCCATCTGCCTGAATCTATGACCTGTAGACCATAAGATACTTAATATGTTTGCCACAGAGCTGAGGGCAGATGCCAGTGTGAGGAGGCCTTGATAGAGGCTCTAGCTGACCAGGTCATGCCAACTCACATCTTCTGCCAGAGAAGGGACTAGCAGTCACTGTTCCAGCAGAGCCCACTGCTTTTCAGTGGCCCACCTGACTTGTCAGGAGTGGTGTGGAGTTTAGAGCCACAAGCCAGCTACGTCTGGCTTACTGAGACAAGCTCTTTTCAAGGCAACGAAAGAAACTGAAATGGGAAAATGAGTGCTGGTGGCATGCCTCCACACCTGTCATGCTGTATTACAGTTTCAGTCTTTGATTGTTGGTCCCATAAAGGTGTCGTTTTCTTCATGTTATTAAAGCAATTACAGTTATTATACTAAATTTGTCCTTTCTGAAGGGAGCAAGAATAAATGAGGGAGGATTTGCATACAAATTGAGCCTGATGTGGGGGAAAATCGGAGCAGGTGGTGAAGCTGTGAGGAGACGTTATGCAGGAGCATGGCCGGAGCTGCCCTCCTCCACAACCCGTTGCTGGTGACCCTTTTGAGGAATGTCTCCCAACTGTCTGGTGGATTCATTTGAATGAAGGACAGTTTGGCACACTGTCATCCTGGGCAGATCAAAGTCCATGCGTTAGCTGGATGGATGGACAGAGGAGGCATGTGAAAGGCCTCCCCTCCCACTGTCATGGCCTTTTCCTTAGCACTGCTCAGGCCCTCCTCCCTCTCCCCCAACTCTCTCAGAGACATACTCCTGTGTAAGGCAGCTCTCCTGCCCGTGCCGCCCGGTAGGATGCCTGCCTTGGCTGCAGGAGCACCTGTCTCTGAGTGTGGTGGGCTCCTCTGGCCCCAGTCAGCATGGCAGGGTTCCCGTGGCCCCAGCTGAGATAGTGAGTAGTGCTGTGGGCCTGCACCTCCCGTTGCGTTCTGGGAAGGGCATCAGGCCGCCCATGCAGGTGTTTGCAGTTCAGAAGAGGAAGGCAGGGTGGGCAGCAGGTTTCCAAGCCCATCCAAAGTGACAGCATAGTTGGCTTTTGGACATGGAAAGCCATTGCTTCAGTTTCCCACCATGGTTGTGCAACAAGGTTCGTCTTGTGTGTCTAATGACAGGGGTAGGGGTTCTCACTCATTAAAGTGCTGTAAAATATTGGGAAATAAAGCTATTTTTTTTGCTGAGGCTGAGTTTTATACCTCAAGTCACTGCTAAACAAAGGATCAGGAAGGATCTTGAAGTGTGGAGGAAACACAAGTGCCTGGCCCTCTCCTTGTTAGGTTTGGATTGCTTTCAGCCCAATAAGCCTGGTAGTGAGTAACTGATGTGCAAATTAATTTTCTGATATTACTAGTAGCTGAAAAGTCAATCTGAAATACACATTACTTGCAAATGAACCTTTGGTATAGTGGGTTGTCCTCATTGAAACAGCCCTGGAACATGCTGTTTAAATAAGGAAGAATGCTGTTGTACTTTATTTTTAGTGATGTCTTTTGATTCTGAATAAGATTCTTTGAATTTCTACAGATGTGAAAAAAAGCAGCCCTGTTTCTCTTTTTCAGAAAAAAAAATTGTGCTTACATTTGTTTTGTAAGTGGGAGAATGATTATAATTTGTATCTTCATGGGTCAGAATTTTCAGCTATATTAAAGGGCAATAGCCAAGTTGCTTTCCTGACTTAACATGTCGGGATATCAAGACCTATGAAGGTATGTTGCATTGATCATTAAAATTAAACCAATGAATGGCTGTCTGTGTGAAGGTCCATATTAATTTTTAAAAGTCTACAACACTAACAAGTGTAGCAGATATCCTAAATCAGAACATGAGGATGATGTTGAATCATCTCCTTAACTATTTTGAAGAGTTTCTCTGTGTTTCAATGTCAGACCTGTCTCCACTGAAAAAGAGTAACTGGTTAGAGCATGAGCTACCGGAGTCATGGTTGTTACTGCATATCTGCTGCTTTAATCATGACAATTGTTCTGCTTTTCAGTCATGGTTCAAGATTGATCCAGAATATTCATTTATTTCCATAGTTAATCACTGATACAGAATTTACTATCTGGGCATTCAAGTGCAGGATTACCAGCTTTTTACTTGGATATTTTCATCTGTAGCCACAGAAGAAATAATTTCCTTTTTTTTTTTTTTTTTGCAGTGTGGTATTTAAATGTGAGAAAACAACTGAAAGGATGATAAGTCAGGAAAGCTAACTCTCCTTTTCCAGGCAATGAAGAGAAACCACATGGCAGGTGAAACATCCTGGTTTAGAAATTCTGGTGGACTCGCTGATTTACAGACATCTATCCAGTTCTCACAGTTATTAAACCAGAGGGATTAAGATTTGAAGGACATCACCAACTAGTCTTAGTCACAGTGCAAGTAAGCAAATTTCTCTAATTCGTATTTTTGATAACTTTTTTAAAAAAAATTTTCAAACCTATATTTCTGACCACTCTATGGCTTTGTAACCTAATAATAAAGAACACAGCTTAGACTTCTGAAATTCAGCAAAGTTCATGAATACCTTTCTCTTTATAATATGTGATCTTTTAAGAATGCAGAAACATTTTTCCTTCTTTTATTTAATTAGTATTTTTAAAAAATTACTTGTTTTGGTCATAGCTGATTTAGCCCTGACGAGGATTTTTTCATAGACAGAATAGAATACTATAGTTCAGTTATAAGGGCCTACAACAATTATCTAGTCCATCTGCCTCCTTATTTGAGGATTTGGACCACTGTACAAATCTGTCCACTGACCGACTAGAGTCACTGACCACCTCTCTAAGAAGGCTGTGGCAGAGTTTGACCACCCTCTCAGTAAAGAAGTGCTTCCTAATGTCCAGACTAAACCCCCCTAGTATAACTTTGAACCATTTACATGCATCATGTGGCAGGATACCATGGGTCACTACCATAAATAGCAAAGATGCTAATTTTTGGACTGTAACTGTATGAACTTTTTCAGAAAGCATTTTCTGCCATAATCTGTCTGAACAGAACCCTCTTTTTTCTCTTTATCCACATCTGTTACTCAGTACTAATTCTCATATTACACCCTCTCAAGCATTCCCCTTACATACAAGTTTCTCAAATGCAAACACTTTCAAATACGTTTCTGCATTCTTAGTGAAAGAAAACCAAAACCAAACAAAACGAACCCTAGGTGTCAGGATGTTCAAAACATACAATATGTTTTTTATTTAAAGAACAAAGGCAAAAAGACATGTTGACCTCACTGCAGTAAGTTTTTCTCAAGAACATTGCAAAATATATGTAAACTCCCTTGGCCTACTCAACCTTTCCAGATGCATTGCTCTCCTGGGTACCTAGACAGATGTAGAATCAAGTGGAAGTGCAGATAACATGTTGGATACCACCACTGTACTGAGATATGTAGACCTCCGTATGGAAGGTAAATATCATCATTTTTTTCCCCCATTTTAAAGTTTCCTGTGAGGAAAGTTTAGTCCTATCTGTGGTTACAGAACATAGGAAAAATCTTTTCTATATGCATTTTATAAAATATCTCTTATGTAATCATTTATGGGACATTATAGCTGGAATACATAAAATGTTTCAATATTTATCTCTCCATCAGAATTGCTGAGGTTTTTCTTCACCTGTCAAAATGAATTGCTTCTACTGAGCAGTGTCTCAGTGTTCTGCATGTCTCTAGTCTGTGTTGCTTTAAGGCCACAGTATATCAGATTCATTTTTTTGAACTAAAAGGTATAGGAAATTCAGAGAGAAAAATATGACCAAATTAACTTCATTAAAGAACCCTGTATGGAAGATCAATGTGTGTGCTCAAAATGCACTCAGAGAAAATGTTGTGTTGAAATAAAAAATAAAAAAAAAATATTACACTGATGTTTCAGAAAATGTAAATGTGAGATTCTGTTTCCAGAATTACTTTAGTGTCATATATACTTACCTGTACTTTATTTTGAAACTTTGTCATCTATCCTCATTTCTCTGTCTGCCTTTATAACACACCTTTCCAAACAGCACATGGTCTGCTTTTCATTCTCAGTAAAATTTCCTGTCCTCCTACAGTTATCCTGAATATCGAAATCAAGGCATAACTGGCCCACCTTCATGCAAAAGCATGACTCCTCTTATGGAGAGTTACAATTTTTGTTTTTCAGACTTATGGTGCTGAAGGTCTCACAAACAGTTGGGACTATACATTTTTCCCTCATCTGTGGAATCTCTTCGTACCTGCAGCATGGAATGAGTGTCAGTAATGAATGACAAGGAATGAAAAGACAGAACAAATTATTTGGAGCAAGAGAGCCTTTCCACAGTGTGTGCAGGGTGAATTTGGCAAATCCATATAAACTAACTAGAGGGGTTAGTTTATGGGTATCACCTTCCTTTGCTTAGGACAAACGTGCTTCAGAAACATAGGCTTAAGTGTCTTCATCACCTTCAAAACAAACCCCTAATCCACGGTCATGGTATCCTGAATGTGGGTCTTGAGGACAGGTAGAAGTAGTGAACTTCTCCGACTGGGCAAGTCATTCTGCTCTCCTTTTCCCAGGGCAGGCAGGTTGACCTTTTTTTTCCCATCTGAAGGCCATCGTGGAGTTCTCTGAGTAGGTAAGTCTGGTGCCTATCCAGAAACTGACTAGTTCAGAACACTGGTTCTCCTCTTACCTATTTAGCTAGAAGCATAGAAACCCACTAAACTTTCACTCATTTTCTGCTTGATTTCTTGATCTTTAGGATCCTAGAAAAGGCTCCAGCATCCAAAGGGCTGGGGCTCCTTCTCATACAGCCCTAGTAAGCATGAGGCCTGGGAATGCCTTGAAAGCGAATTGGCTGCAGACCCCTTCTCCATGGAGGGTGGTGTCTCTGGCACAGCACAGCACAAAGGCTGCCTAATGTCACAACTTAGCTCCCTCAAAAACGTGGCACAGTGCCAGTAGCCCTGCTCAGACCATTGCCAGATAACATCTCAAAAGCATTCTGGGAAATGTTTTCCTAATTGACTATTTATCTCAGAGTCCCTCTCCTCCTCTCAAGCAATTGAAATCTTGCTGGGAAAAAGGGTAGTGTTTAGAATTTGACATACACCTTAGTGTTGAGAGTATTAAGAACATAGTATTGTCTTTCCAGGATGCCAGTTGTGTCTGGAGCCTTCTACAGAGTCTCTACTGTCTGTTGGATAAAAGCCGAGACCCACAGTGCTGCTGACATTCAGACCATCATCACATGAACAGTTGTTTACAGGTGTATGTAACAGTTTGAAGCACACATATTTTCAGACGGCGACTGCTGCATAGTCTGTAGCTAAGCTATCTTGCAATCCAGACAGAACAACAGCTAAAATAGATGAACTTGTGTCAATATTTCCCCATTTTTATGCAGGTTTCATGGAGTGCCTTTGAAAGTCTGTCTAGGTAGTACTAGCTGTTAGTTCTCTAAGGAGGATGTTTTGCTTGATATAATAATGTCTGATATAACAATCTATTTCTACCAATTCTTCTCACATCAATATTTAATCAGTGCCATAGTTTTGTGTTGTTGGAACATCCTGATTTAGCATTATTATTTTCCTATGGCTCTTTGTTATTCAAACAGCTTTACAAGCCTACAGCATTAAGCCTCACTCCATTCTTTACAGAAGTGAGGACTTTTTTTTCTTCCATTTTGCAACAAGGGAGATCAGATGCAAAATGATTTTGACCTGAAGATCATCTGGACGCTGGTGCTCGAACATGGGATCTCACTGCAGTGTTTTCCCTATGCAACTAAGGCCTCCCATAGATTAGACTAGCAAAGCAAGTTTGCAATTCTTTCATGTTAAGCTTCCCATTGCACTTTCACTTTGGTAACCCAGCAAAATTTGTCTGGGGCTTAACTTCATTAAACACAACCAGCGCGCAGTAGTGTTGTACGTAGCAAACAGTTATGACTCTCTTCTGCAGCTGTTTCAGGGGAGACAAGGTTGTGTACCGGAATGGCTTCGGGTTTAGTTTTGTCAGAGTCCTTTGGGGTAAAAGCTATGTTTTGCATCGCAGTACCACAGTTTTATGTAGGCAATATGTACAACAGTGTAATTTTACCCAGTACAGCAATTGTATACTTACACCTTGGGTCATATTATGAAGAGGATTTAATGCTCGTTTTCATGAAAGACTAATTTTAAAGTGATTTTTGTCTAAGCAGTTCATAGACTTTGCCTTTATCTTTTTGATGTGTTCTGTACAAGAAATGATCTGTTGGATGTAGTTCATTTCTTTCAGCTATAGCTAGATATTCACATATATCTTCTAAACAATATGAAGTAAAACCCAGTCAGCCATGAAAAAAAGGTATCTGTTTACAGTTTAGAATCTGTGCTATTACATATTTCCAACCCACGCTATTGGATTTATGGATAGTTCATGTTGTTATTTAAATGTTTTATTTGTTTCTTTATTATAATTCAAATTAATTTGTTTCTCATTTTCAGGCAAAGTTGAAACTGATTCCATTTAAACTGAATGGGTTCATATGGCTATTTTAGACTCAAATATTTTGAACTATGTTAAATTCATTTACAGTTTTAGTGAAAAAATAGGGAAATAAATTTTTCTTTAAAATAAGTTGTTTAAGATTAAGTAACTTATTTTCAAATGAAAATGTACTTGTAAATTAGATGTGCCATAATATTACATCTCTTCTGAACATGATACATCCATCTGTACAGTTATCCTTGACTCACCAGAGCTGAATAGCAATCGAACACCGTTAATACCACATAGTGAGTCACTAGTGCCACTTCTTGCAACACATACTTGTTTTTTCAGTAGGTCTGTATCTACCTACTGCTCCCCATGATCTGCATACAGATGTGTTGCAGCAGATGCATGTTTCAGGTAGATGTGGTGAGAGTATATGCCTCCTTTTTTTCTGGTTTCTGTCTGGAGTTGTTTTCTCAGTACTACTTCATACAAGATTAATTCCCATCCATCTTATTTTTGCTGTCCTAATGCTTTCCAATAAAATACTTTGGGATGACTAATACTCAGGTGAGCCTACAGACTCCATCTGGTTTCTTTGGCAGTGAGTTTGTGAGAAAAAGTTCATTTTTGCCTTACCCTCCTCTCTTACTCTTTGTCTTCATACCCTGATATCAGCACTAGCCTCAGTTTCCACTACGACAACGTAGAGCACCAGAACTGGGAACCACAGTCTGCACAGAGCAGTGCATCCTTTTCTCTGAGAAACCCAATCTGCATAATCTGCCACACTCTGAAGTTTTATAAACTTTCACCTTACTTCACAGTTTTCAAGATAAAATAAACTGCTTGACTGCTTAATTGCAGCTGGATTGTACATCTTAAAACAGTCATCTGTCTTCTACGCTTGCACACACCAGGGCAGCAAGCACAATCAGAGATTCTCACCAAAACGAGGTATGTTTGCTGCAGATTCTAAATGTGGTACAATTTTTGTGCTGTATTGTTTTGATTTTGTTCTATTATCTTTTCAATTAAGATATTGCTGTTTCATTTGTTCATGGAGACAAAAGGAAAGAGAGCAAACACATAGCAGGCAGTCCCTGATTTGCGGTATTGAAATAGATGAAATACATTTCACTATCTTGACTATATCAGTGCACTTAAGCTGGATGAATGAACTGAAGAGGCCTCTGACCCAAAATAATGGTATATAAAATGCTTCCTTCAATTATATTGAATATGAACCAACTGTATTTTTAAGAGATTGTATCTCCTGTGTCTGTATTCAGTCCTGTTTCTTCCCTCACATCTCTGTGCTGCCTTTCCTTGTTAATTCATTTAAACAGGGTTTCTTTCTGCTCAATTTGCATTCAAATTGCTGTCAGGGGAATTTATGGAAATAATATAAGTGCTTTTATCATTGTGTATTTAGTCACATGTGCTAATTTTCAAAAGATGAACTTGTCTAGCATCTTAGCAAAAGAAAGAGTAAGAGTCAAGCACCAGTTTTACGGCTACAAAGCCAAGACCAGCATCCCAATTAATGATTTTTTTGGCTCAATCAATATATCTTCGTCTGTTGTGGCCCATCTTATCCATTGTCTGGCAGATATTTTCTGCTTCTTCCTCTCCCTTGCAAAAGAGGTAGCAAAAAGCCCTTCTCTAGATTCAGCACACAGGGGAATCTGTTTCTTCTTTGTCTTTAGCAGTGAAACACAGATTTATTGAGTTGAAAATTTCACTTTGTATGCTGTTTCTTTTTCTTAACTGGTGTTAGAGTGAGAATGGGGCACACCTCTTTCTCACAATTAGCGGGAACTCCACAGGGGCCACCATGAAACACCAGTAGTTACCTGTGTATATTGATTTTCTGAAAGATGAACCTGCCCCCTCTTCTTCTCAAAGTTGCAACTAGCAGATTCCCCAGCCTCCAGTGTGTTTGGTAACATCTTCAGCAAATTCACAGCCAAGAAAAACTTATTTTTGACCAAATCTGACACCAATGGCTCATTAAATTGAGCATGTAGTTATAGCTTAGGTAATATGAGATACTTTTTGGTCTGGCTCCTTTAAGACCCAAATAACTTTACTTTTTGGCACTTGATGAAAAATACTTCCTCCTCTGTTTTCCTGAAAATTGCAGTAATTAGTGCAGAAAGAGACTACCATAAAGCATGTAAGTTGTTCATGGTAACAGTTAGTGGCAGGAATGCGGTGTTTTTTCAGAAAAAATCATGAAATTTATTTTTTAAGATTTTTTTTTTTTTTTTAGATCTACTGTTAAGCTGTCTCAGTGGCAAATTATCCATTGTATTTTTTAAAAGAAATGGAGAAATTGTGCTGAAATTCTTTTCTGTAAATGTGAAAATGTTACATTTCAAGGCTTTAAACATAGTGAGTTTTAGATGATTTGTCTCTGCCCTTCTTATTTGGAAAATATAGAGCTATTACGTAACACCAAAAAAAGGCAGAATTCATTATGTAAATGCGAGTTACTTATTTAATTATGGAATTCCTGAAATGGAGAAGGGTCAAAGGAGGAGTCACAGAAGTTTTCAAATCTTCAGCTCGAGAAAAGCAATGTCATGTCCAAGTATATTTAGTGAATGGTAATGTAAGCCACAAACAAATAAAGAGAAGAGGAGAAACTAAATTCTCTGGCTCAAGCTGGGAATGTGTTGAATGCTTAGAGCCAGAAAAAAAATAATTTAGATGGGAGTATTTCCTTAGATTCTGTACTACTAATAAATCATTGCTGGTCATGCAATTTTTAGTGGTCTCGATAATGATTACATTTTGCATATGCTGGTCACACTTAGAATTTATATATTGTCCTTTGTTCTGCTCTCAATATTGCTAGGTTCTCTGGGTGCTCTCAGGTGCTGAGGAATTACAGTTTTGGTATACAGAGAAAGAGGCATGAGTGTCTTTATGTACACACACCTGTATATATGCATATGCCACACCTTTGGTCCAAGGAAAATATTATTCATCATACAATTTTTTTCAGAATTGCCATCAGAAAATATTAATAGATTTTGTAAAATAGGTAGAAAACTTAAAATTTAAATTAAATTCTACTTCTGAGCTTATTTTCCTTGTAAAGAAGACAAGAAACAAAAAAACATGGCAGTCTACCTCAGACAGTGTGAAAATATGTTGCTTTGTGTTCATAAATGACTTAAAATTCTTTGGCGAAAGGCAGCTATTAAAGAAAAATCTGTCAGACATACAGTATGCAATATCTTTAGCTTAAGAAATTGTGATTCCCTGGGATGTGAATGAGGGTAGGGAATATGTAAACCAGGGGAACAGCCTCTAGAGGTGGGTGCTGAGCCATAATAGCACAAAGCCTGAAAAGTGATGGAAGAAGAGATGAGAATAGCTCTCTTTTTTTTTTTTTTTTTTTTTGAGGGAAACAGTATGTATGCATCTTCCAAGCCATTGCAAGAGCGTTCACTGGTGCGTGTATGCCAGTTTGTAAGGATTGTTGCGTCTGAAAAAGTTTCTTAGCAGAAAGGAAAAAGGGGGGAAATACCCAATACCTATCAGGTCAAGAATAAAAAAAGATAACCAAGATTAATTAGTGGAAAGTTTAAAAAAGATCCCTATGAACATCTGTGAAGGACACAGTACTTTTTGAAAGTCAGAGTTTTTCGTCCATCCCTGTGGAGCTGGTGGAAGGACAGCCCAGAGACTGCAGATAAAAATCTTGGCACCAAGGAATAAGAGCCTGCTGAGAGGAATAGTGAACCAGCAGCCAAACCCCAGCAATGATCAAGAAAATTTTCTGCAGACTACAGAAGATTCTGCCAGGTGTGCTGCTACTAGGGAAGCCACTGGGTTGACTGGTCCAAAGCCTGGAAGCAAGATTTGATCTCTGTGTGAAAATCCACCAAAATAAAATGTCAAGGCAAATCTATTGCAAAGCTGTGGCTGACCTAGGTGTTGTCACAGTATTGAAGAACTATTACTTGATTTAAGCATTAGCAGAGCAAATCACAAATCAAAGCTGGGGGCAGGACAGGTTAAGCTTGTCTTTTAAGCAACTCACTAATATGAGCTGGCTGAGTGCCCTAGAGCTTCTTCACGACTGAAGATGTGTAACAACAGAAAGAGCATCAGAACTATTGACAATGGAAAACAGAAGATGAGTATTATAAAAGTGCAGAATATTGTCTGCTTTCAAACTGAACTGACTAGGTGCAAATCTATAAAGAACTGGAAGGGGGACAGGAAGTGACCTTTTAAGTCAAAAATGTGTGAGTATAGAGCAATTTCAATGACTTTCACTGAAATGTCCAGTCTCTGAATTTCTACATTACAGATAAAATGATGAAAACGAAGATTACACCAGCCCATAATCATGGTGTTTGCAATGCTCCCCTGGTCATGTGGAGCAGCAATTATGTACTACACTAGGATTCAATATTTTTACAAGTGTCAGCCTGATGTGTTAAGTTGAAATAAACAAAAAAAGTTGCTTGGATGAAGCTCAAAATCATAAAATCAGACGGGTTGGAAAGGACCTCTGAGATCATCAAGTCCAACCCTTGATCCAACACCACTGCAGTTACTAGACTATGGCACTAAGTGCCACGTCCAGTCTCATCTTGAAAACCTCCAGGGATGGAGAATCCACCACTTCCCTGGGCAGCCCATTCCAATGGCTGATTACTCTCTCTGTAAAGAATTTCTTTCTAATATCTAACCTAAACCTCCCCTGGCACAGCTTAAGGCCATGCCCTCTTGTCTTCCTGCTGGTTGCCTGGGAGAAGAAACCCATCCCCACCTGGCTACAACCTCCTCTCAGGTAGTTGTAGAGAGCGATGAGGTCTCCCCTGAACCTTCTTTGTAGAAGAAAACCACAGCTAGACCAACTGATAGAGCCAAGTGAAAGATATAACCTATTTGGGCATCTCAGTGTTAACTTTCTACTGTGACAACACCCATTTCAGAAATATTGAACTATTTAGTGTCTCTGAAACATCTGGACTTTCTACGTGTTTCATAAGTCTCTAACAAAAAATATCTGCACATCATCCATCAATCCACAACCACATTCTTTTCTCACCCTATCATGATTAGATTCTTTAGGAGGTTTTAGTTTGGGTTGTTTTTTTTTTTTCCTGATGCTTTTCTCCCTGTTTTTCTTGGAAATCCTTGTATTACTAATGGGCTCAATATATGCTCACTGTGAACCATTAGAATTTAAAGTAATGGGCTTTAGTAGTTATTATATAAACTGAGCGAAGGGGGACTTCTAGGGACCTGGCCTCTTTCCTAAGCCACAACAGACCCATTCTGGCAAAACTGAGACAGATCTCAATCACTGTTTGAGGAAAGTCCATCTCCTATTGAGATACTGAGAGCAGTGTTTTGTCCAATTTTTTTGGTAGGAATGTCCAGGTCAGTAGCACTCTTGCTAGGGCTGTCCTGATATAAGTGAATGGAAATGTCTAAATATCCCCTCCCTAAATAAGAAGACAGGTGTTTTCTACAGACGAAGATCTACACTGAACAGTCACTTCATGGAAGAAGAGCTGTGTGGCCTCTGTGGGGAGTCCCTTTCAAAGAACTGTTCCTGTAGTGTAAGCAGTCAGTGTTTACCTGAGCTACATCTTTTGTGAAATTAAAGACTTATTACACACTCTATTGTGGAGATGCCATTTTTCTTCCACTTTAAAAGTCAGTAAATGGATGGGGAATTCTGCTCCATCCACATGGGCTGGCACTGAGTTTCTTGCAGAAGGAGGGCAGCCAGGTGACTTTAAGCAAAGGTTGAGTCCTTCTGGCCAGCACATGTTCCTTTCTAGTTTACGCTGCTGAGTACTCTGCCTTTCTCCCCCACCTTTGCACCAGTGTCCTTTTTCCACATTGCTTTTTAGCCAGATGAGTTCCCTGACCCAGCCCAGTGTGCAATTGCATGTGTGCAATCAGTACAAGATACTTGTAAAATTAGTTAGCTGTAAAACTGCTGAACTGAGACCAGCAGGGGAGTCAGGAGCAGGGGAGCCAGGAGCAGGGGAAGCTGGCCTGGGACCATCTGGGGCTTCCATGGCAAAGATTCTGGTGTGCTGAGCAGCCTCTCAGAGACAGACAGTTTGCTGCCAGGTAGCGCAAGGAGCTGGCTGATAGCGGAGCCCTGTGTGGGGATTGTTTCATCTGTCAGGCTGCCAGTGGATACACAACAATTGCAATCTTCACCACTCCTCCCTGCCGCAAAGACTGGGGGAGTTAGTCATGTGAAGCTCAGCTATGAGACTGTTAGGAGGGATGATAACAATGCACAAACATCAGACTGTTGTAAATATTGAGGAGAAAGGGGATGGTTCAAGGATATGTGTAATTAAGAATAATGGGTTGAAGAAAAACATCTTTTTTTATATATGAGTATTTTTATATGACCTCTGTCTGGAACTCAGAAAACAAAACTAAGGAGGAATCACAGTCTCCTCCGACAATATTACAAAGTGAGACCTTGATCCTGAAAATAAATGTGTGTCAGACTTAAATTCATTAATTTAATTTGTCTGAACACTGGGCAAATTAAGAAATAATAGTCTGAAGAGCAGACCTTGTTTTCTCATCAGCCTGTGAAATAGTCCTGTAGTGGGAAATTGAGACACGTTTTGTCGAATCAAAAATCCTAGAAACCCTGCTGTGATTATCAGACAATTCATCTATTATCAGTAATAATCTTGATAATAAAAGTGGTCTGAAACAGTGAGTGTGCCTAACAAAAGGAGTGAAGAATGTACGTAAAATTATTTTATTTTCTCTTCTGATCTCCTTTTCTACCAGGCAGGAAAAAAAATCAGAAAAACACTGGCAAAAATGTCTGAACAAAATAGCTTTTTATCAAACAATTAATCTAAGGTGCCCTCTAAAAGCCCAGACCATGGCAGGAGAAGCTGGCAGCTCTCTCTGTCCCCAAACTGGAATGTAAGGACCTGCCCTCTCCATGTGACATAGGTAATAAAGAGGGGAGGCACAGTGAACTGGGGAGGGTAGAGGTGTCCCAGGTGCTGCTGACAAGCCCCAGTCAAACATCCAGCAGTTCTTAAGCCATCATGTAGCACTCACCAGTCCAAAGCCAGCCCAGCATTTTAACCAGACATTTGCTTTGGCACCAGATGCTTGGCATGAGGGACTGCACATGAAATCCATGTTTTTGCTGCTCCTCACATATGGTAACTCTGGAAGAAGTGGGAAGAAGATATAGAGGATGAAGGGTGTGGAAAAGAGTAGATGAGTGTGGTGAAGAGGAATGATAGGAGCAGAGGAAGTATATCAGTGAAAAAACAGGAGACAATTGGACAGACATCCTCTGTCCCTATTTATCACAGTGCTCATCAATGCTTTCTGTGCCATGCTGCTGCTCCTGTGTGCCTTTGCCCAGAAAACTCTGCTGAACAGCCAGCTGAGTAGGCACTGTGCTTGAAATACACCAAGGCAGAGGCAGCTGCCTTTCCAGGCTCTGCTGGAAACTTGGAAAAAGGGGAAAGAAAAGAAACTCTGTTTCGCAAGACTTGACGTTATTCCAAGTACTTGAGGCAGAAAATAGGTAAAGGTAATGGGACTTTAATATCTTGCCCTCACCAATTAAAGTTATGCATTTGCCAGCAAAGCCATTACAGATCACCTTTTCAGGCACTTAGAACTTGGCTGTAATCATATATTCTGGGAGTATCAAATTTTCTCTACTTGAGAAACAAAAAGTTATTGTGGGGCTGCTGAAACAGTGGAAACTGGGATGGACAAAACATGAGCATCAGAAGGGGAAGATGGAAAGGTATGAGAGCAAGAGTAGTGTCTTCTCACAACACTTTTAGGACAATGAATAGTATGAGAAGAGATAAACATAGGACTCTAACTTAGGCAACTACCTTAAAATAATAAACTCTAGATGTTGCTGCAAGATTTAATTAAAGGCTGATATAAACAACAATGATTTTCACTGTCTTCTGAAGCTGGATAACCACAGGCTTTGGCAGATTACCAGAAGAAATAGTCTCATCAGTGGGGATCCCAGACCTGCCTAACTTCTGCTCCTGGAAGATAAAACACCATGAACCATGAAGAAAAGTGAATAAAGCTGATTGTGAAAGCTGTTCAGTGAGATAAAGCAAAAAAGGCACTTAAACGCATAGGTAGATGTGGGATTACTCAGAGATTGAGAAAAGAATAATCAATACTTTTTATTACATTACAGAACTACCAGAAAAGTGTTGAGCAATGGGCTTCTCCCTGCCTTAGATTAAAGATTTTTTGACAAAGGTTTATAAGTGGGGAACTGATCCTTCCAGATGTGTTGAATATCAGATATTAAGCATAAGATTCGTACACTTTGTGCTGCCCTTCTTCTCCCCTTAGGCAGGGCTGCAGATCACATGCCTTCACAGTACTGAAAAAAGCTTCATTATAAAACCTGACGTTGAAGTCCAGCCTCTGACATGACACTGACTCCTACTTTGGGAAAGGTACTCTTGAGCAGTGGAAAGCTCTTTTCCCACTGCATAAGACAGACTTTTCACAGAACATCTTAGAACCCTGAGATTGCAGCAGTTTGTCTTAGTAATCTCTGAAATAAGAACGGGATCATCCCTGGCTCATTCACATATTTTGATGTGCATCAGAACATTTCAGTTACACTGGTCACACTGCAAAATTTGAAATTCATGCTGGCTCCACACTGCAGAAGGGACTACACCTCATGGAGCACAAAGCCTGTGGTTACAGCATTAACATGGCAGCACTCCAGAAAACTGGGCCCAGTACTGTGAATTTTCACTGTGTCACAGATCTGCAGTGTGTGCAATTTTTGAACCAGAATGAGAAGCACTGCAGCTGGCTCTGGCTGGACCATGTACTGATCTATTAGGAAAATTAATCTACTGTGGAAAAGATACATGGGTCTAGTATATATATATATGTTATATACATAAAATATAGATGCAGAATGAGAGTGGGGAGGAGAAGGAGGTTAATAAGCTAAGGATTTTAAAATTAAACAAGATATGATTCACTGTCAGTTGGTTTCAGTAAAATGGCCAGACTAATTTAATGTGTTATACTGTATCATCAATAATCCATTAGATGACTGGCAATAGTTTATATGCAGCAACAATTTGTTAAAATAGCTTCATGTATTTCACAGTAATGGAATTTACAATTTTGTTCAGAGGTGAAAACAAACAACTCCTTTAGTTTTGAAGAACTTAAAAACATATGGTATAATCCATTGCACTGTCATGTGTTTGATGCCAATAAGAATCTGAAACAATGCCTCTAACTTGTGTTAATTGATCCAACTTGTCTTAATCCTGTTCCCCCAGGCTCAGGGCCCCTGTGCTCAGCCAGGCAATGGCTACATAATCTGGCATTTCATCAGGGTGCCACCAAATTCAGCATTCCCTCGTGGAATTCCCTATTTTGCTGCAGGCAGTTGCTCAACCTTTTGTTTTCTGTCCTCTGACTTGCCTCTTGCCTCCTCTCCTTTCCCCATAGGGAGGAGGTAATTGAATTACAAGGCATGCTCCCTCTACCCCTCTACTCCTCCGTGGAGTCACGCAGCAGGGGGTTGGAAAGCAACCATCTGAGCACAGCCAGCGGCCAGGGACCAGAGATCCAAGCATATTGGATCACATGCTGGGCCCCGAAAGGAGCAGAGAAGCTAGGGGACCGGGGCAAGGGCTCCTGAAACTGGCCGCAAGAGCCCTGCTTCACTCATGAGAAAGGAAGTTTAAGTTGGGTTTCCAAGACAACAGTATGGGAGACCTGGCATATAGGCTGGGGCCCTTTGAAAGTATGATAGAAAAAATCCCACCCTTGGGATTTATCGGGCAGGAGGGTGGTTTTGTAAAAAATCAAGTGTTGCCAAGTCCTGGTCATTTTAGCTCTTCATCCAAATCCTGACACACAATATTGTATCTTAGAACAATTATATTTGGTTTCTTTATATTTTTTTAATATCTACATAGATGCTTGCGTGTGGAAACCTGTTAATTGTCTCAGAGCTCTCTTGCATTTATGGAAGCAAGTGGTATTTTGGCTTGTGTTGCAAAAACTTAAGGGCTGTTTGATGATGCACAACCTTTCTGCTTGAGCCTCCTCCAGACCCTTCTCAAGTTTTCACTCTTTTCTCTGACAGGCACACACGTGCCCAGCCTCCATCTTAGCAATTACAGTAATGGGCCACAGCAATTGTTTTCCCCCAAACCTTCAGTGGGACTGCCCCACTCCAGCAAGCTGCTGGATCTCCTGCATGTTCTGTCAATCCCTCGCTCGGAAGACATGCAGTGTCACATTAGTGTTGCTTTCTCTCCCACTGAATGAGGGTCAAATGTGCCAAAAACTTTCCCTTCACCTCTGTTTTGCCTTCTCTCACACAGGAAACACAAGCTCTAGAGGACACCACTTGGGATTTCCTCAGCTTCAGGTCATATCTGAGACCCTGCTGTCCACCTGTGTCTATGTGATGCCATGTCTTGGCTCCAACATGCATCCTTGGCCATAACTGTATCATTCTTTCCAGACTTATAATGCTACTTTTTTTTTGCATGTGTGTGTGTTTTTGTTGGTTTGTTTTTTGGGGTTTTGTTTGTTTGTTTTTGTTAGGGAACAACACTTTGTAACACTTTGAAACAGCTAACACATTTTAAACTATTTAGTTGAAATAAATATTAGTAAGTTTTATGATGATGGAGCACAAGGAAAAAGAATTCTTGGGGGTCATGAAAAATGTTGAGAGAATGGTAAAATGGAATTTAGTCCCATTTTGCAAAGGAAAGGTTTTTCTTGTGGAATTTTTGCAGTGAAGCAATTTTGTGAAAAATTTTTATTGACTACAACATTGTCTTTGTGAAGAACCATGCTATAAGTAGGCCCATTGTTTTCATAACTACATAGTCATATTAGGAAAAAAAGTAGTTCTTGCAGCATAATCACGTTGTCTCCTTCTCATCTCACTGTGACATTATGAAATTGGAATTGAAGGGACAGGAGTGAATCCTGAAGGTCATCTCAGTTCTGCAGTTTCAAGCGTGGAATAATAGCAGAAGGTGTTTAAAACAGTACAAATTTTACCTTTAGATTCATCAACATTTAGGAGTTTGAAATCAGCTTTTAACAGATGGATTTCAATATAGAACTGTGGGGTGGAAAAGATTATGTTTGGGGGTTTTTTGCAGTAAATAAGTAAACATCTGTTGTCAGCATATTGTGTGTTTTCTGGGCAGTGGACTGAGGCTGTACAGGGGCTGTAAGGTGCATGTGGAATCTCCCTTCCATTTGACAATACAATTCCAGACAACTCTGTTGCCCTTGGCGGTGTCACTGTGAAGCCTAACTCAGCCTTGGAAGTCTCTTGTTTTTCTGTAGTAGTATAAAAGTCTAAACAGATGTTCAGACTATGTTTTGTCTGCCCTTAAAACTTACCACCAGTGTTGTTCATCTAAGCTTTCTTGGTTTGTGATTGCATCGTCATGTGAAATAGCAGAAGGAAAACAAAACTTTCTCTGGTTTTGCACATGTGTTTTTATGTCTATTTGCACACACCAGTGGCTATTCCCTGGATATCAACTCTCCTCATCATGGTAGGAAGTAGGCTTAAACACTGCACCTCGATAACATGAAAGTGGAGTCCCAGGGAATGCAGTGGTGTATTATGTTAGTGACCCATGATTTCAAGTACTTTGAACCAGAGTGCAAATCAAAGCATAGTTGCAATATGTTGCAGTAAGAATCTCTAGATAAGAAATTCCGTTTTGTGGCCAAATGTGACAACAAACTGTAGAGCTGTTTTGCATAAATTACCTAAGGTTTGGCTGCATCTGCTCCTGTTACTTTGATAAAACTTTGGTATGATGTTAACAAATGATAAATTTTACAGAGAAAGGATATGCACATAATTAACAGAGATTGTCTAGTCCTAACCCTTAAAAAGAATAGAAACTCTTGCTTGTTTCGGATTGTTTTACTTGTAAGATCTGTGTTCTGTAAGCAGTTCTGCACATGCTCACCTTCATTTCTGTCACGTCTCATGAACTTAAGTGTTGAAGTTAAATGTGAGTGTAGAATTTGATTAATGCTCTTAAAAATCTCAAGTTTAGCAAACAAAGCCAAATATAGTAAGATTAAGATTTATTCTGACAAATAGGATATAAATCTGGCCGGACTACATTAGCAGAAAGACTTTTGTTTAGGCACCTTCAATAAAATTTAGCAAATGTCTTGAAAGTCATGAGTATTTTTTTAACAATACAAATGTCATCCTTCTTGGGGAGAGAGAAGGGAAATGATATTCTAGTTTCTAGGATGTCACACTGCTTGTTTTTCACAGTATTGCTGAGAGGTTCTAATAGCCTCTTTTTCATTACTGTTTCTTTGTTCAGTCTTGAATCCATATAAACTGAACATATACTTCATAAGGTATCTATTTTCTATAAATTATAGTAACTACATTTGGTTGCTCTTTTTACCTTTCTATGAAGTTTGTTAGAAGTTTAATGCTGAGACATGTATGGAACAAACTTAAAGTGGAGAATTACTCTGAACTTTAGAATATCAGTATGAGGAAACACATATTGATGCTTTTAAATCTAAACATGTAATTAGGCTTCATTTATGAAAACACAGTCATTAGCCCAGCAGAAAAAAATTTAACAGTTGGACTTAATGAAGTTTTTACTACTTCAATTTTTTTCAAACAACTTTTAAATTTTTAAAAAATTGTTTAACTTATTTTGTAAAACATTGGCAGAAACTACACACTCACAGTGAGGTTAAGATGTTAGCACTCCCATGCAGGTGAAACAGAAGCAATCAGAAAATAACAGCTGCTCATTTAAAAACACTAGGGTGTCTGAGATTTCCCTTAATAAAGAATGGTAGTATGTAAATATAATAGCAGACTTTAGTAATGGTTTCACTTTAGTGACTATCAGTCAGTTTGTATCTTCTGTCTTCCTATGAAGGGCATAGAAATTAGTTGCATGAAAAAAAAAAAAAAGTGAAGTGGCCACTATTTCCCAAGCTTGGTATTTGTGTAAAATTACATTTTCCTACTTTAATGGGCTACTTAGATCTGAGGAAATATGTCATAAAAACCCCTGCATAGAACAGAGGTTTTTTCTCCCCTGCAACTGAGCAGATCTGCATAACTGCTGAAGACACAGTCATCTACTACCTGTACTTTACGTGCCAGTTGAAATACAGTGATGATGCTGATGTTTAATCTGGAATACTATTCCTTATTTAGAAGGCGGTGTGACAGAGTTCAAACTTTTCAGACTTAACTGTGATTATTTTTTTTGTTTGAAAAGGAAAAAAAAATAGAATTTTATAATAGGTACAGACTGTGTTAAATTGGCTCAGTGCAGCTATTTCAGACAATTGCCTATTACAAGGCAGAAGCTAATTTGTGTGGCAACAAAGCACACCTAAATTTTCAGATGCTTAAAAATTTCAAATGTTAAATTTCAGTTCACACACTGTCAGAGTTTTGCTTGTGGTGCTGACTGTAGACTTGAACAGCTATGTCAGCTTTGTGCTGTACCACTAACACAGCCCCAAATTAAGCTTCACTAACAGACAGGGAGAAACTCAGATTTATAACATAAGAATTAGTTTGGGACGTGAAGCAAATTTTACAAACTATCAGAGGCTGCCTTTTAAATTTGCCACTATTTCTAGGTTGCTGTAAATGGTATGACATGGGTGAAAGACATGGAAAAACTTGACTTGAAATTCCAGAATCAGAAGAAGAATCAAATGTCTTTTGCAGGATAGTCACCATCTAATGTCACTGCAGATGGAGCAAAAAAAAAAAACCCACCCTTTGAGTTTTAGTCTCCAGTGCCCTCCTTTATATACTACAAGGGAGAATGCATTGCGTTCACCGAGTGGGAGATGTATTACACTTTTAAAGAGTACTTAAGGGTTTTTTTTCTGCTCAGCGGGGTAAGTATATAACGCATAAATTGTTAACTCTGTAGCAAATCTTCAACTTGCAAACAGAAATAATCACTCAGAAGAAAAAAATCAATGCAAGCATCCCACAGACAGTGAGGTGATATTAAATGACAATATTAGCTACAGATGTTTTCACTTGAGTATAAACAAGTCTTAGTTTGACAGTAGCTCTAGGAAGCAGCTGAAAGAGAGTAAGGAATACTTTTCTCCTCACTTTTGGTGTTTAACGAACACCCTGACCATGTTGGGTTTCTTTGGATGAGGCTACTAATTATTTTGTAGTCAGAAAGTTCTCTATAAAAGGCGTAAGAGAGTAATTCAATGCAGTTTCCTTTTATCTGCCTTGCCAATTGATGTCTATACAGAGCAAGCAGGGCTCCCCAAACACATCAGTCTGTTTCAGATACACAAGATTAAGTAGCAAGTGACATTCAAGAGCAATCGGCCCACCCAGGAGGAGTGAAACCAGCGGAAAAGCTGTCAGATTCCGCCTTTTCTCCATTAATCTTGAAGCTTTTCAATGCTGCCAGGTCGCATCTCCATCAAACAAGCTGGGAAGAGTGTCAGGCTATTTCTTTCGTCTTACCCTCCCCTCCCCATCGCCCCATTAACCCCTGCCATGCCAGGTTCTTCTGGTTTGGGAGCAGCTCTTATGTTAACCCCAGTAAGTGGGGCAGCACACAGGGTTGGATGGAGCCCAGTGTGGACCTTGTTTTAGGTACAGGCTGACATTTAGGTGGTTGGAGAAGAATATGACAGGGGTTTCTTCTGCGATGGAATTGTTCAGAATGCTTATTTGAGAAGGTAGAAAATAGCAGGTCTGCTTGTCTTCGATAACCAGACCACATAATGAAGTACTCTCTTGCAGGTTGGTCTGGTTTGGCGGTGAGCTGTGTTTTCCATAATGTAGATTAGAACGAGGAGGCATTTACTCTTTCCTTCATTTAGAGGTAAATTTTTGCCAATTGCAGTTGGCTGTATTATGCAAAATCCAAGATCTGACCATGGCACAGATATGTATCTTATTCTTCCCTGGGTAGTTCCTATATGTGTTGGATACATTGTGTAGCTATCAGAGAGGAGGTGTTCAGGCTGGTGGCAACCTTCAGAAGCTGAATCATAGAAGCAGAGGATGGCTGAGTGGCCAGAAAGTGGCACAGATTGTGAAATGTTCATGTCAAGGATAAGTGATAATATATGTTACAACATGAGCCCAGTGACTGTGTTCCTCTGATACAAGGGGATGGATCTGAGTGGAAGGAAAAAGGCCTTTTTACTTGAGTTCTTAGGGGTTGCATCCTGAGGATAATATTGTGGAGGATGTGATTTTGAGAGGGAGGTAATTATGGTGGAGGCAAAATCCTGATCTGAGAAACTAAATCTATGAGTATAAATAATAGATGCAGCATGTAAAGCCAATGATCCACCTAGACTGTATCTGACAGCAAGTGTCTTGGGAATGTATGTGTTTCATGTTGTATGAAACACATAGGCATCATATAATGATAGCTCCTTGGATAGTCTTCTGTTTGCAGTAGCTTGTAGATAAGGGCTTTCCATATATTGAGGTGGCATCTCTCTCCCTCTACTCTCCCCTTTTTGCTATAATAATACAGTTGTAGAGTTCACTTTTCTATGTGCTTCTCACTCAATAAATCTCTTATATTTCTTTTCTACAAGTGATATTTGAACATTTGACAATCACAGACATAGGGACAGTGGATTTATTTCTACCCTAAATCAGAGAGTGAGCATTATGGAGGAAGTGTGCTCTGACACAAACCACTCACCACTATTCCTTTTCTCATTTTCAAGCAGAATCGAAACCAAGCAGAAATGGGCAGGGACTGCAAAGTAAAATGATTTCAAGTTTTCAACACATGAGGTGACTGTTCTGTTCCCAGGATGAGAGAGTACAAGGAGGAGGTGGCAGCAATGGTCAATCTCCAAGGAATGTTTCCTCGTGTCCTAAGCCTGTAGATGTGCCATGAATATGTCTACCAGATCTCACTTCGAATGTTTGAGGGGAGACACAGTTCTTAGTAATTCACCTGTAAGCTATCCACCTCCCAAACACCTTTTGTAATTCTCTGTCTGTGCTGCTCCAGCAAAAAGGAAAGTGATAAGATTTAGTTTACAGAGTTTTTCTTTTAAAGTAATCTTAGAAAAATTTTTTACTAATGCAATCTAGGTCACTCTTGTTTCTTCTTACTCACTACTGTTATGCCAGATGTATTTTATTTAAACATGCAGAAGCTGCATTATAAAATACATTCTTTGGTTTCTATTTAACAATGCCACTGGTGAATCTGTTTCAATATATGTGGTTTCTTAGACTATGTTTGTAGACAATAGGCCTTCATAATTTTTACAGAATTACGCCTTTAAGGGCTAGCTGTGTGTAGTTCATTTTGCTCCTGCTCTTAATCAGTCTCCTGCCTGAGTAGGCCAGTTGTTTCCATTGGTCATTCTTCCCATAAGTGCAACACTGCCTACGTGCTAGCCTTTGTAAACTCAATTTTGTATTAGGACAGTGCAATCTGCAGCAAATAGGCTATTCACATATCTAATGGTTGCGACAAAAGAATCAGGTTATTGGAAAAGTGGTTGTGTCATTATCAAATATGCATGCAGAAGGACAAATACTGTGTTATATAAAGAATAGTGTGTGAGGGGAAACAGCCAAAGGTGAGAATGGGCTAAAAATGGTACTTGGAAAGTAATAGCTGTAATAGCACAGGCATAGTGGGAGAAACACCATCACCATCACTATGATTTTGTTCAGATGGCACTGCATAAAGGAAAAACATGCTTCACAAAGCAATAAAACACTTCTGTGCTGGCTGCAAGAGCCAAATGCCCCGGTTCAGTATGACAGCAAAAGTGAGACCTGTCATTGTAGTGAAAGAAGCAGACATGAAGAGCTCTGTCAGTCCAAGAGCACTGACAGGATTAAAGACTAAAGACTTTCTACTAGAAGGCTGAAATCTTCCAGAGTGATTATCTGGCAAGTAAGATTTCACCTATTAAAATAATGAATTTTAGGTAATGAAAATTTTGTATGTCAGAAGAGATAAAGACTTTAACACCTAACCAATGTTAATCTATGAATGATTAGTTGGGGCTGGACAGCATGTTGTACATTGAGACCCATTGCAGTGTGGAGCTGTTAGCGGGTGTGATCACACAGGCCTTTATGAATGATCATTACATCAAAGGTGAGTCGTTTCCCCTCTGTCATTGTGTTGAACATGCAACACAACATATGGAGGTGCTGAGATAGTCACTAATGTACTTAGTGTTTACTATTCCTTGGTTTGTACTCCGCAGACAGAGCAGGAAAAAAAGAGCTGAATAGACCACTTGAATAAGACACTCTTTCCCAATGCTCACGACTCACCCACACACCTGGCATTCACCAAACCCACACAGCCAGTAAGTCCCACTCCTAATTTTACACAATAGCTAGACATGAAGTTTTTCCATTATGTTCATCTATAATTCAATGACATTTATCTTTACTTACAACTGCAACTACGGTAGCTGTCTGTTCTCCACAATGGATTACTGCCAATATACATAAATGAATGACCTTAAAATGTCTCCCTAAATATCTCTCTACAGTTTCTATTCCCATGCACAGACTCTGCCATACTCCCCACCTTTCAAACTGCCTCCCCACACTAGGCTGAAAAATAAACTGGTATCAGTTTCCTCACTCTAAACTAAAATTGTTTTCCCACCTTTCTTTTTCTTTCCATTTTCTACCTTCATCGCCTGTGTCCTTTTCTCACTCTTTTTTTTCCCCGCCTGTTGCAGTATCTATTTATTTTTTGTTTTCCTGTCTGGTTCTGTGTTCCCAGTTGAGGTTAACGGATCTGTTTATAGCCCTTATGGCGTCTATACTCACATTATGTCACACCTTTCTGTAGTCGTAACTACTTTTGTACTGCTAATTGCTCTAGTCTTCTCTCACCTACACTTCCATTCAGGCCTTTCATCATATACAAAGAGGTTTAAGCTCCAATGCTTTTACTTTCAGTCATGTGGGTTGTATTTCCCCACATCTCTATCTTTTTTTATAGGTATAAGTTAAACATGAGGTTTGGAACATTTTTTTTGTGCTTGCTAGGCTATGCTAATTAAGGCTACAAGACCTTCCTGACTAGCAGCCTTAAGTGGTGCTTCTGCATAATCCTATTGGATAGCAGTATATAACTAATTTTGGAACCAAGATTCTTTCTAAATTTCCATGCAAAATCCTGCCTTAAAAAAAGGTGGGGACACATACACACACCTTTAACATCATCTTCACGTAACTGTTATGAGTCCCAACTGTTAACCCAGCACTACCAAGTCCATCACTAAAACATGTCCTCAAGTGCTACATCTACATGTCTTTTAAGTACCTCCAGGGATGGTGACCCTGCTACTCCCCTGAGCAATGTGGTCCAGTGCTTGAAAATCCTTTCCAAGAGGAAATGTTTACTAAATTCCCACCTAAACTTCCTCTGGCACAGCTTGAGGCCATTTCCTGTTGACCCATCTCCTATCAAATGGGAGAAGAGACTGACCCCCACCTGGCTACAATGTCCTTTCAGGTAGTTGTAGGGAACAATAAGGTCTCCTCTGAGCTCTTTTGTCTTTTGCTCCAGACAAAACACACCAGCTCTCTCACTCACTCCTCATAAGACTTGTGCTCCAGACCCTTCACCCGCTTAGTCACCCTTCTCTGAACATGCTCCAGCACTTCAATGTCTTTCTTGGAGTGAAGGGCCCAGAACTGGACATAGTGTTCTAAGTGTGGCCTCACCAGTGCCCAGTACAGAGGGACAGTCACTGCCCTGGTCCTGCTGGCCACCTAAAGGCTGATACAGACCAGGATGCCACTGGGCACACTGCTGGATCATGTTCTGCTGCTGTTGTCCAGAATTTCCAGGTCCTTTTCTGCCAGGCAGCTTTCCAGCCACTCTTCTCCCAGTCTGGAGTAGCACTGCCAGGTCTGTTGTGACCGTTATGTTGCATTATGTTCCTCTATCCAGGAAGTTTATCTTCCTGGATAGACTCCAGTTTTGCATAATGAAAAACAACTAGAAAAATTCCAAAGATAGTGAAAAATAATTCATTATATTACTGACTCTGTTTTACTTTCTTCAATTCACCCCACTTCAATTCCTTCTTATTTAATCTTTCCATATACACAGAGTTCAGACACATGTATCTTTAGAAAAAAACTATTCAATCTAACAATCTGTGATTAAGAAGATATTGCTTTAACCAAAACGATCTGTTGAAACTCGCACTATTTTTCCAGAAGCACAAAAATAGCTTGGAAAGAGCTAAACTACCACTTTATTTTCTGTCTTCTACTGTTTCCTAAAAGAAATTCCAAATATCAGCCTTCACTGGATCAACAGATTAAGAAATGTGTTTTCCTGATAAGGTGAAGTTATTATCTAATGTGTGACTAAAATAATTGATGTACTAAGTAACTGCCAGCAATCAGTCCTTGGATCAGACCAACTCACAGATAAATAAGTGAAAATGATGGTAAGTTTAACATCTAATCTAGGTATTTATTAAATTCAACAATGTTTTCCTTACAATTATCAGGAAAACTTAAGCAAACTTTTGGCAGAAGAAAATATTTAGAAATAATCCAAGACCATTAATACTTATTTCTATTGGGGCTCATTATGTTCTTGCAATGATTCTTAAGGCAACATGTTCCAAGAATTTTTAATTTCTTGTTGAAAGCTCAACGGAAATTGGATTCCTAACTTTCATATGCACACAATATAAAGAAAGGGGATCTGAATTTTCTCCACAAACTCAAACAGAAAAATGAAAGTCATGAGTCTGCCTGAGAAAGGAATAAATTATACAGGGGCTGTGTGTTTCTCTGAAAGGCTTGCCTGTAATGCTTAAAGTTTGAAAAAAATTAGGATACTTTTTCATCTGTGAGGCATGAAGTTACACAATGAATAACTCCTCTAGTGGAACTCTTACCTCTGCTTGGGTAGAACTCTGGGAAAGTGAGTGTACTTTTGCTGGAAAAATCTAGATCGACTTCCAAGCAGGTTCAACATTTTGAAGGTTAATATTAGACCATTTTGATCTACAGTGAAGCTTTCTGGGGAGTGGGGAATAGGGTGGGGGAGTTTCTTTTTTTTTTAATGATCTTTTGGCCTTGTTACATGCATATAAAGTCAAACAAGACTGTTGTTTCAAAGCCAGAAAGGAAAGCATCAAAAGATATTAGAAGATGTAATACAGTGTCTATTTCTAAATTTCTCCAATATAGACAGACTTTAACATCTTTTTTACTATTAGATTAAAACAAAAATCGTGACTTTTTCATAAAATATTTTACTTTGTGGGCTGGTAACACCTTCTTTTTTAAAAAAATTATATTACATTAATATAATTATTATAATATTATATTTACATGTCTTAAAATAGTCTTTCTTAGACAATATAGAAAGGGTTACATTTTCCATCGTTCCACTGTAAGAGTGATGCAGACAGGAGCTGCAGACCACAGAATGGACAAAGAACAGCAGAGTTTGGCAGCTGTCTAACACTGGGAGTCAAAACTGAAGTCTGGACTTGAAAATGGAGGTTTCTGTACAGGTGTTCTTAACCACTTTGTTTTATGTTTACATTTCTAACCCCTCCTCTTCTCCCAGTTCCAAAAGAGAGCTCGTGCAAAGTAATAAAAGAAAGACAACTCAAAGCTACAACCACTGGGGTTTCAGAGCAACTGCTATATATTGCATTACAGGAGCCAGGAGCTACTGCAAAACTTCAATTTTCACATTGGATGTATTTTCTAATAGAAGAGTAAATTGACATTATTCTCTTGGTAAAGTGGAATTCTCTGTGTCACTTTGTAGTGGAGACATATGATGTGTTCAAGAATCCATACAGGATTCTTATTCTATACACACGCAGTGAAAGTTTCAATGAGTGACTTATTCAGAAATCGTAACATCTACACTACAGCAGTAATACAGTAGTAGAGTAGCTAAAATGACAGACCTGAAGTATATATCACTTTTTTTTTCAGAGTACGTCAAAGAAATAAGCCTTTCCCTGTCCAAAAGTTTTCTGTTTACTGAGCGCTGTCCTTCTCCTGAGTAAGCATGCCTGCTTTGTTATTCACATATCATCAGTCCAAAGACTAAGAGCATTTGTTGAGAATTTTTAGCCACAGTTTGATTTATTTCTGAGAAAGTGGATTTTAACACCAGAAACTGTGACAAGATCTTCCTTGTAATAGTAGTGCTGTGCAGTGGCACAGGATTCAACAGAAAATTTTGTAGTACAGTTGCAAGTCTGCGTGTGCGTGTGTATGTTTGTCAGGCAATGAAGGTTTTAAAAAAAACATATTGTGCAAAACAAGAATTGTATAGATTAGTCATTATACAGATAATATTATCAGGATGAGAACAATATGCTGTTATACACTGGAATGTGGAAAAATGTCCATTACCTTGTAACCCTCTCTTATGTGAAGTGCTCATCTCTGCAAGCTCCGGGACAGTCACTGGAGATGGCTATTGCACATGTACACCAATCCACAGCAACTGGCTAAAACAGTTATGCCTTAAAAACCCCAAAGTCTATGTTCTTGCAGCCCTCCACCAGGTTACAGCCTCCAACAATAAAGATTGAGCAAGGTTTATAAAACTCTGGTGGGAACAGTCTCTCAGGTAAGAGGCACCCTTTATTCTGAGTTGCTACATGAATTTTGCTCAGCCTATGGCCATTGATGAATTCATCCTCTTTGTGGGAATCCTCTCTGGCACAGAGCGTTCTGTAATCTTGTGCCAGGTACCTTACAACAATAATGCTGACTGGCATGTAGATTCTTTCAATTAAGAAGTAAACACACTCAGATTGATCCTTGCCTGGTTAGTTTAAGATCAATCCACCTTGCCATGAGCTTCTGTCATGCTTCTTGAGAAAGGCATCAGATACACTCAACAATGAGAAACACCAAGTGTAAAAGAACACAAGGCAGTGCTCAGCTGAGTTAACATCACTCTTTATTTAGTGGCTTACCATGCTGGATTGAAAAGATGTGCCTTGCTCCCTGCCATGGAGAAGGCACTCACAGGGTCTGCTTCTTATTACAGTATTGTTCTATTTTTTTTCTGGTCTGGGGCTTCCTGAGAATTTATCATGGCTCACAGTACCAACAATTAACTTTTTAATCACACATGACATGCATAAAGCTGGTGCACTGTTTTGAAAGGCAGTGCTGTCTTGAGGACTTAGACCAGATGCTTTCTGGGCAGATGATGTAAGAGCAACAGGATATACTGCGATGAACACGCTCCTTCTAGTCTACCAGTTCTAAATGCTCTTCAAGATATGTACAAAAACACAGCAGAAACTTTATCATTCAACAATGAACAGCCAGTCATGGCTAGTTTTGATGATTTCATCTGTACAACTTGGTCTCACTTCTGGAATCCTTCAGTTTGCTCTTAATGACAATGGCGAATTTGGCAGTGCGTTAAGGATAGGTTGGCTAACACAGTATATTTTACTCTTATCTTCTTGTTTCCATTGTTTGTATGCTGCTATTTCATATGATAGTCAAGGGTTGTTATTTCTGACAACTCAGATTATTAATCTCCCTCCAACAGCTCTTCCTGTGCCAGAAGTAGTAATTTCCTCTTCACTGGAACACCCTAAGAAACAGCATTTTGTTGCAAAAAATAGTCACCAGTTAAAAAAACCCCAAAACATCAAACTTCTGTACATACTTACTTCATAATGCATTTATTTCTCATTGTTTTTGAAAGTGGTCAGTGTCAGTATCATGAAACTTTGAAATGGCTTTACTACCTTACATCTGCAATAAGCAACCATTTAATTTCTTGACACAATTTTGAAAACTTGGACATACAGAATAAAAGTGTTGCTAATACCACCTGATTGATAGGTAGTTTCCAAAATCACTTACATGCCAGAACAGAATGGATCGTTTTGTGGCCACAGCCAAGCCTCAGCTCTTCACAGAATAGTTTAGTTTGGAAAAGACCTTTCAGACTATTGAGTGAGTCCAAATGTTCACACACTTCCCTCTCCCCTTCTCTAAGCTAGAATATATACCTATGTATATCTCATCTGGTGTCCCCCTTTGTAAAAAGCTACTCAAGTAATTCCATGGCAACATATTTAAAGAACTTGTTCCTCGAAGCTGTAAAATAAAGCAACTCTCTAATTAAAATAGCTATGTACTACACAGTAACCTATTCAGTATATCACTGTTACCAGTTTTTGAAAACTAACAAGTTCAAAGAATAAATTTTGTCACAGAACTTTGGAATTTTGAGCTAAAACTCACATTCTGTTTGGCAATCTGACAAAAATTGAACTTTGCTTGAATTTGGATGAAAAATTTGATGAATATTTACTTTGCTTACATACTTGGATTCTTTTAGAAGAAGCTGTTGTTTTCTGCTGTTCTGGAGGAAGGTGAAATCCTTATCTGTTGGAAACCAGCAGTTTGACATTTTAAATGAGTTGTTAATATTTTTTCATCACATCCTACAAATTTAATTATGGTGTTCTTCTTAGCTCAAATGTTAAGTTGAAGTTTGTTTAGCTGAATGATTAAAGAAATATGCTTTCAAAGAAAGTTTACACTTTTTTTTAGTTAACACATCTTTCATATGGAAGAGGACAGTAAATGTATCAAAGGAGTATTTTAACACATTGCCTTTCCTAAACAATTTGGGCTTAGCAAATCAGCATTTGTTTCAACAGTAGCAATCCTGATACACATTGGCCACTGTCACATTTTAGTTTGCAGTCTTGATGAATAACTTCCTTTTCTCCTTCATCTATCTTATTTGTGACTACACACAAGTAATAATCAGATCGGCAAACTGGGTTGCAAATGGAAGGTAAATACTAGTAGGCCAATCACCACCATGGGCACCATTGTTCTAGTAAGAAAACAACTCCCATTTGCTATTTATTGACTATATTCAGTTGACATTCTCCTTGTTGTTTTGGAGTTCATATAGAGAGGATTTTATAGTAGTTTGTAGAGAGAGGTGACATTTTTAGGTCAACTGATGGTTTTCTTTGAAAAAAATACCAAATCAACACAGAAAGTGAAAATGGAGATTTACCCTCTGTACTTTCAATGCTCTAAATGGCTATCTGTTTTAAGGTCTATTTATGTATGTGTCTATTTATTCTAGCCTAGGTTCATGGACATATCTCACATACTGAAATAAAATTGCTAAACCAAAAACATTTCAGGGCCATCAGAAAGCACTTAAAAACTATTCAATCAATGCCATGTTTGATTGCAACTTGTTAATGAGTTACAAATTATTTCCTCGAAAACAGCAATAAAAATCAGAACACAGTTTATTTTTACCAGTGTTTATCTGAAATTTTCAGTGTCTTCATTTGATAGATTGACCAGACTGGTATTCTGGACTCCCCATTTCAGAACCTGACTTGCAAGTCACTGCGAAATTTACAACATTTTCTATGTCTGGGAAAATTCTTAGGCTGTGATCTTTCATACTTACAACCTAATGCTGGTTGGGGTTAACTGCACTTCGTGGCAAACACATTTCTTCCATTTCCAGGGCATCATCAGCTCTAATGACAACAAACCAATTTCTACTCCCATTTTGAGTAATATTTTGGCTTAGCATTTGGCATGATTTATGGATGAAAGGAATTAAAGCAATGGCTACCAAAACAATTTGGCAAATGACAAGCCACTGGCTTGAGAGGAGATTAAAGAAAGAGTTTGTATGTTTACTTTGTAATTAAAGGCTAAAGAGGAATTTGATTAGGCATTTGAATTCAGAAAGCCCTTACCATGAGGGAATATTGGTTAATTCACGTAAGTGGAAAGGTACATGAATTGGTTATAAATAAAACCAGTCTGGAAATAAGAATGGAATTTCAGAAAGGAGCTATTCTGAAGCGGCGTTTGAAATAAGGACCACAAGGAATAAAATGTTTCATGCTAGCAACTCACAAGTGTTTAAGTGGGATTTGATGACAGGATGGAAGTGATACTGCTGTTGAAAGTTAGAACTGGTGATTTTTATCTTTGGGTGGTTAACTTCTTGTATCTTTAAGAGAGGCTTAAAAGGAGTCTGCATTTCCATATATCTTTTTTGCACCATATTTTAAATACTTTAATCCTGCCAGCTGTTTACCTGCAGGGGCCAGATTTACATTTGCCCTTAGTGTATAATTTGGCTTTTGGGGAATGAAGGTAGACAGGGTTACTTTCCTTTGAAGCATCAGAAAATGGCCACAGAAAGTGATGGGATATTGGGGCAGAAAATACTAGTATTTTCAAGATACTGCAAAAACCCTTACCCGCTTCTCCAGATTGTTTAAGAGGATCTTGATTGTCGTAACCCATTTGTAGTCACAGAGATTCCTGTCCCCAAATTCAGTGTATTCGTAATAGAGTTAACAGTCCTTTCTGTTTTCTGCCTTTCTACATGGGTTTAGGCAGTGATTACTTTCTACGATCCACTGTTTCTTTTCACAAATGTCCTATTGCTAAGGCCATGGTTGGGACAATGATGACACATTTAATTTTTCCTATTTTATTCTCACATACTATCCTCCATTATAATGGGGTTTGGTTTTTGGTGCTTTTCGTCTTTAGATTGAATCTGCAGTCAAAACAGGTATTTTTGTAGACAGCAGTGAAATATCAATCCATGGTTGGATGTGATTTATTCCAGGTCCCTCAAAGACCTATGTTTCTTATTAAAGTTCACCAGTTGTTGAACTTCTGTGACTGTGACTAACTGGAAAATGTTTGATGCCCTAAGGAACATTAAACATACGGAACTGCTCCATATGTCCTTTACCTGAACATGCTGAGAATGTGTGGTTTGCAGTGGAGATAATGATTTCTTTTTTTTTTTTAGTGTAGGTAATTTATGCTCTTGTACTAAAATCTCCTAGTCTTCTTCACCAGTTCATCAGCTAGAAGAGTAAGTTCTAGCTTCTGGGGATGCAGGAATATAATAGTCACTTGATCTAGGTTTCCATTCTAACTCCATCATGTAGGCATGTTGGCAGCATAGCAGGATTTGTTCTTTGGAGAATGATGCTGAAGATGTGATGTTAGAGTCATGGCCTTCTATGCCAGATGTCATAAAAACCATCTCTGCAACTTATCTATCATTATTTTTGGTACCATTTGGAAAGCAATGTAAGAGTTCAGACAACCTACAGTAGGTACCTTGCTCAGATTTGTAAGATGTCAGTCACCACCTCCCATCCTTAGTCTTGACACTTTGAGGCTACAGACCACTTTTTTATTGCTTCCAGATGTATGAAGTCTACCTCTAATTCTACGTTAGATTTATCATGAGTAAGCCATTTTTGGAGGAAGAACAGTAACTTCTGCTCACCCAGCTCATTCTGTGTGTTCATCTGCACCTTGATGATGCTGCCATGCACAAAGCAATGTCTTCCCTTGAACATAGGAAATTCCAGCAATAAAAATACTTTGCAATATATTATGAATTTTCTGTTAAAGTTACTGACTGACCAGAACAGATCTGTTATTCAAGAAAGGATCTGTCTCGGAAAACCACCATGAACCACCCTGCTGTAGCTAACGTGATACCCATTCACTGAGCAGAACAGATCACAAACCCCTGAAATGAAGAATAATCTATGTATCCTTATCTGTTACTGGGTGAGTACCATCTACTTCGAATCACAGCTCAGCTGTGGATAGAATGGGATGGGATGGAGAGAGAATACTTAGGGCTGGTTGACAGTATGCAGACATCAAACCAGTTGGATGCCCTCAGGGAAACATTCGAACATAAGCCTATTAGATTAAAGCAGCATTTCAATCTTTATTTAGCTAGATGGTAAGCATCTCTTCCTATCACAGGATTAGCATCTGCAAGGTACCAACAGTGAAATACGTAAACACTCACTCAAAGGAGACCGCAGTGTTGCTTCTCCTATGACTGCTGTTTTCTAACACCTATTTGTACAGTAAATCTTCACCTGCTGCACATACACCATAAATTCTGAGTTAGAATACTTAATCCTGAGCTATTAGATGGCCTTCATTGGAGTCCCAGATATTTCCTTCACTTATAAATTTGTTAAAAAACCCTTTTTAATTGCAGAGTACAGTGTACATGTATACAATACAATGAACAGTTAATTAGTGGAAATTGAAACAAGAGAGAAAACTATAATGTATTTTACTTTTGGACATATCTTCATTGGCAGGAGTTAGTGTCTGAAGATTAAAGTACACATTTATCAAAATAAGCATACAACCCAGACTTGTCCCGCAGGGAGCAGCATTTCATAAATACATAAACAGGTGGAATAGTGCATACTCCAAAGATGGGAATATTTCCAAAAGAAGTTGCAGAAGCTTTTATGAAGTAAATCTTTATCTGACTGGGGAGAAGGTTCTCATTTTGCTATCTGTTAATGTACAGTATTTGAGTTAGCAATCCATATGGATTCATTTTGGGAGAAAATCTGCAGCACTGCTTGCAAGATGGCTTGTTCTTTCACTTTTTCAACAAAGCCAGTCACCTCAATCAGTTTGGAAATGTTTTAGGAAGATGCAAGTCATTGTAAAGTATTCTAACCACAGAATGGTTTGGGTTGGAAGGGACCTTAAAGATCATCTAGTTTCAACCCTGCTGGTATGCGTTTCATTAGAACAGGATGCTCAAAGCCCCATCCAGTCTGATCTTGAACACCTCCCGGGTTGGGTCATCTACAACCTCTCTAGGCAACCTGTTCCAGTGCCTCACCACCCTTACAGTAATTTCTTCCTAATATCCAATTTAAACCTACCCCCTGTCAGATTGAAGCCATTCCTCCTTGTCCTATCACTATATGCCCTTGTGAAAAGTCTCTCACCAGCTCTCTTGTGGACTCCCTTTAGGTTCTGAAAAGCTGCTCTATGGTCTCCCCAAAGCCTTCTCTTCTCCAGACTGAATAGTCCCAACTCCCTCAGCCTGTCTTCATAGGAAAGACTGGGATTAAGGTGGACTTCTATTGGTTTTCAAGAAGCAGAATTAAAAATCTAATAAAGTATTCTATATTCACACCAAGATAGTTAAAGAAACAAAAGAAGTCAAAACTCAGTCCTTGTTCATTGCACTTATGATGCTAGAAATGAAGGCCTCAATAACTGCAGAGTACACACAGAGTAGTTTTTTGGAGACTTGTAAGAACCTAGGTGAATTGTTGCTAAGTACAAAGAAACCCTGTTACTTGCTCAGACTACCGAGGTCTCAGGGAAACAGCAGGAGAGCTTATTTGGATGAACATAAGATTGCAAATTTTTTTTATCAGCACCACTGCATGTGAAGGTTGTGAGAACAGCCTTACATATACTGCCAACAGGATTGCTCCACCAGATATGCTAGAATATTATAGTCTCTGAACCAGGATGCCAGTCCAGAAATTCTTGCACATAACAAAGGTAAAATCTGGCTTCAAGAGAAATGGATGCACCTAATGTCATGTGACTAAGTATTCTCAGACTCAGGGTTATTATTGCCCAGGGATTTCTAAAAATTGAAGCAAGTTTTAACTGATTCCTGTTGATGCTCTGAAAGCCAAAGTTTTCATATTCTGTTCAGCAAGATGGTATTAGAAATTGGATTTCTTTTTCATTCTAAACCAAAATTTGGCAGAGAATTGTGAGGCAGCACATTCTGTCTGGGATCTGGCAAAGAAGATACTCTAAATTAATTAGAAATGGGTGGGGAAATATCCCTGAGGACCTTGCCTGGAAATGAAACCTAGGGCTTTTGAAGTTCCTTGTAAAGAAAAAAGAGAACTAAACTAGAGCAAGTAACAGTCACAGCAGCTACCTAGATTCAGTCTGAATAAGATTCAGACTGAAGTTCTGGCTCCAAATCAGACATTTGCGCCTGGGCCATTCCTACATGAGATGAGTATCCTATCAGTATCCAGACTCCTCGCTTCAGTCACTTCTTTGAAGCAGTCCTATTTTGTGCAGATAACTGCATATTAGTTGGGTCAGCAAAAAAAGTGAGGAATTCCTTAGCCTAACAGTTAGGGGATTCACCTAGGATGTAGCAGCAGCACAGGCCACACTCCTGACTGCACTTTCTCAGACCTTGTATTTTTCCTGCTACTGGCTGCTTTCACGCAAGTTCCGTGGCTTTGTCCTGAAATCATGCCTGGGCTGCAAAATATTTCAAAACTAATGTTTACTTCAGCCAGAATTTTCCCACAAATCACAACAATTTCAACAACTAGACATTTCCCAATATTACTAATTTTTTTTCCAAATATTTCCAAGCTGCCAAGATTCAGAGAACTTTTTAAGTTGCTGACAACTCAAACAGCAGGGCTGTAATAGGTAAAAAAAAAAATAATCAAAAACAAAGCCTAAAAATAAAACCTTTTTGAGTTAGGCTGCTATTAGAATAGTGATATGCCACAGATAAAAAGAGTTAAGCACCTAGACATGACTAGCAATTCTAATCACAGATGAGACAGTTGGCTACACTCTGCCATTTTATGCCCTCAGGAGATGGTGAAGGTCATTTAAGTGCACAGATGTGGGATGCTGAGCCTACTGGCCAAAAAAGAAATTCCAAACTCCAGAAAATGTAGCACCAGGATGCAGCACACATAACCACATCACTCAAAGACTGACTGTGAATCTTTAAGGCAATGTCTATGGAAAAGAATAAAAGGCCCAACAGGCGCCAGTAAGAAATGGATTTCTGTTTCTGTGACACCATTTGTTTTCTATTATGGATATTTGCGTCTTAGGTTAACATTCCTCTGAGATAAGACCTCCTACCTGATAACATTCATCCCCAGGCCAGGCCATGGATCTATGTCCCTGGCACCACACAACTGTTTCTGTCTGGAATCCAAAATACTTCCAAGAACCACATCACTTTGTGTTTGTTTTTTTGTATAGAGAAGTGATCAGAAAAATTGTCCAGCCAGAGAAAAATGAATCGTGATCCTGGAAAGAGACCCTGAGCACGTATGAAAGACCATATGGTAACGATCAAAGTTGAGGAAAAACAAAAAGCTGCTTTCCACCTGCAAAACAGAATTGTCTGAAGATAGTGAAATGGGAATGCTTTGAAGATAAGCCATCATGTAGTGTGGGAAAAGGAGGCAAGAAGTGAAACCTGGTATTGAGACAATTTCCTAAGGTGCAGTCTGTGATTGGTGGGTGGCGGAGCCAGGTGCTGATTATTTTCTACCCTGTTCTAACATGTAAAAATCAGCAAAAGAAGTGGCAATTGTATTTGTTTCCCGCTTTTCTGTGTAACCTGCTTTCCTGTGTAGAGAAAGCAGGCAGAGAGGAATCTAAAAATGATCTCAGCTCTTTCTTTCAAAATATTTCAGATGGTAAGGTAAGTCATCTGTCCTTCCTGAAATGAAATTCCTGTATTATCTTCCATGGTCGTCTGGATCTCTTCAGGAAAATAAAGGTTTAATTTCAAATATAGGATCTGCAATTTCTCTCTCCTGTTCCTCTTGATCCAAAGATAGACACTGAAGTGAAGTGAGAATGCTATTATTGAGATCACATCAAGAGAACTGAGTATACCTAACTCTCTCCACTCCTCTCTTGCACTCACTGGTAGCATCTATGCCTCCATCTATGCCATCCATCACCACTGGAATCTTAAGACACAGACAGGACTTCAATACTGAACCAAACTACTAGTCTGGAGGGGAAAAAACTGGTAAAAAAAGCATTTTGTAGCAATTCTTTGTAACAGCAGTGGATGCTTTGGCCATTTCTAAAGCAGGCAGGATAAAAACCTGAAGGAACTGGAGATAATACAGAAAAATAAAAATATGTATGTAATTCAATCTTGAGCTGTGCAAAGCAAGGAGCTTCAGATACAGGGATATGAAACGAACAGTTTCATCATCACTCAGATGATATTTAATTCATCAGAAATTCATGACCTCTCAGACATGAAGAGTGGTATTGATGATTGAACTTCAGGTGTTTACAGTGATGGCAGTTGTTTAACTGGTCTCTGTTTACAGGCATATAAGAGATTGTAACAACATAAGGTGGTTATGGTGGCTCTGTCTAGCACAGGTCCTGTTCCTGAAGGGGAGCAAATGCAGACATCCATCTAGCTTTGCAGAGGTGCCTGCTGAGTCGTGTTCCTTTGCTTATTCTGACAGCCTTCAGACATTTGTGCTTTAGGGAATTCTATGCTGAAGGTGGCTGCTATGTGTTTAATAATCCTGAAGGTATTTTTTCCTTCAATAACTTGTTTAGGCTCTGAGATATGCACTTTTAGCATTCATTCACATCACACCCATGGCAATAGATAAAAAGGTGTTTCTAAAGTTCTGTGCATCTCACCTCTTCAGATTTCTACACTGGCTAAATTAATCAACATCTACCAGCTACTAAAGGAACCCAGTGTAAGTGGGGATATCCTTATTGTGGACAGATGGGCAATTCTCATATCACCTCATTTTAAAACAGATAGTGTAAGATGCTGCCATTTGCAGTTTTACTCCAAGTTACAGTGATGGGCTGCAGCAAAGTTGTTCCAAATGTACCGTTATTTTTAAAATTTGGATTATATTCACAATGACAGGTTTTGCTTTTTATAGCCTAGTTATTTAAAGTAATTTTGTTTAAATAATTTTACTTACATAGTTATTACACCTTCACAAGTGTAGCCTGTGAAATCTATTTACTGCACATTCTCACTGCTGTGGTTCTGTACTCTCTGTTGAGGCAAACACACATTTTGTTCTGAAGTTCTGTTTTATGCATAACTGCAAAGAGCAGTTGCAAACTAAGAATCATGAAAGTGGAAATTAAAAATAACTTACTTAGTAGTTTATTTCACAATGTCTCTGTGAAGCTCCTTTGTTTGTTATAAATGAGATTTTATGTCTGTTCCAGCAACTGGACACTTTATATATCCGAAGGCTATATATTAGGGTGTTGACTGGTAAAGGAATTTGCTATCAGTACCACAACAATAAACTGGAAATCTGTCTTGCCAGAAAGAGAGAAACAATGCACCATCAGAAAGCTAAAACCTGAATGACCCATGCAAGAGTAATGAATAAGATAGTGTGCAATGTAAAGGACACTGTAACTGCAGCATTTTCCCAGTTATGTGTTACTCAGAAGTATTTTCTCAAGCATTGTGCAAACATTCCATGTCAACCAATAAAAGTGGTCAGGTGGGGGAAAGGTTAAGAAAGCAAAAAATAAATTTCATTTATAAGCAGCTTGTAATTTTGACAAAACAGCTATCTAGCAATGACAGTGGACTACATGTAAACAAAAATAGTGAAGAATCCAAGAACTGACCAAAAAAGGTACTGTAATAAGCAGGGAATTTATTAGGCGCTGTTTGCAATAAGCAGTGTGTCCTGGTTTTAAATTTACAGTACTTCTCAGTTTGATGTTTTACTTCCCTTAGCTGGTTAAGGAAGAAAGCAGCAATGACAAGCTTGCATTCAATTAGAGAAATCATCTCAGTAGACTGACTACAACTTTGCATATATATTCCTGTAACAGACAACCAAGGCATGCCAAAAGACAACTGCTTTACTTGATAGACATGATAAGAATTTTCTCATCATCTCTACCTAATAACAGAGAAATTAAAATATCTTTCAGTATTTATAGGCACAATACCAGAATAAACAATTTTCTTCACTTCTTCTTAGTGATTTCTTTTAAAGAAAAATTGCCGTTATTTATCTAGTCAAGCCATTGTTTTACCAGGATGTTTTAGGAGTTAAACTGTACACATATCTTCATTAAAATATTTCTGTAGTCTTTGATAATAATTTTGAATCTGTGGAATTGAGTCACATGTAGAAAACTGAGTATGATAACCTGTTTTAAAAAACCTGATGATCACTGAAGATAATGATGGTCAGCAGTAAATCTCCTTCAGCTTCAAGGTGGAAATTGTTTGTGGTCATTTCTTCACTATAAACTATGTATTTAGTTTTCAGAAAACACTAACAAAACACAATAGCATGCAATGTTGGAATGCCATACTGGCATATAGTACAAAGAGCAGCCATTCTGTGCTAGATCAGTATATCCACCTGAACAAACTCACCTCTGGCAGTGGCTCATAGTGACTGACAAAGAACATAAAATTAGGGATACTCCAAGGATACCCTTTCCCAGCTGTCAGCAGCCTTTAGCTCAGGGCTTTTTCTAAACACTATTTTATATTTAATGCAAACTTTAATTGCATGCATTTCTTTTGTTGAATCTGAGCTAGTGCAAAGTAAGTTTTGGTAGTCAAAAAGTTGCCAAGGAATTTCAAAATCTGTTGTGTGAAAATATACTGATTTGTTTTTCAGCTGCATTTTCATGAGTTTGTTGATCTGCCTACTTAAAAAACTAAACAATTACACAGTATTCTCTGGATTACTTATAATTTTAGAGAACTGAGGATTGGAATGGGTGCCTCTCTCCTTCACACTACAGATTTGCTCCTCAATCTAAAGACACCCGTGTCTTCAGGTGTGCTGTTGCCTTTCTATGTAACTTCACAAGAGACCTTTTTGAAAATCCTCTGTAAATCCAAATGGATTCAATCCCAATGGATTCAATACTTGAATCACCCTGTCCCCATAATCACCAACTCCAAAGAAGAATGTGAAAATAAGTACCATCTAAAATTGCCAAATTGAGACATGGTTTTAATATCTTACCTGTTCACAGCACTATTTATAGAGATCTTGGAGGTGTGGGGAGGAATGACAGAAAACCCACTAAATCAAAAATGAAAACCTGTCATCTCTTATTCAGATGAGAGGGTTTTAAGCAAAATGCTTATGCCACAAATAACAGTTCGATACAGTTTCAAATTTTAATTCCTTCAGGACTCTCACAAGACTACTGTCTGACTTTTGTGTTTATCTAATCAACTTGTCCAAAAAAGTGTTAATTCACATTTTCTGTCCAGGAAGGGTTTGTGACAGGGACCTTTCTACCTTCCTTCATGATGAATGTGGATATGAAGAATCAGTATTTTACATCCACTGAAATCCACATTTTGATATAATTTCAAAATTATTTGCCTTTTTTTGATATTAGGTTGCTCTTTTTTGATATTAGGTTGGTGATATACTCCAGCATTAATCAAGCACCAATTAAATATAAATCCCTCTCAGAATGTAGGAATGAGAAAAAGTACCTACCAAAGCAAGTTGCCTTACCAGATATACAATAACTTACTATACTAAACTGTTTAAAATTATTTTCTTAGGTTGTTTCAGGTTTATTTGCACCTTTTTTTCTTTTTGGAATAACAAGGTATGTTGGCATCCCCCGTAACCAAACCTAGTCAAATAATTGTATCTGGCAAAACAAAACTACACTAGTTCCTGGTGTGAAATTACAGGCAAAAGCTAAAAGCAGTGCATATTAGCTTCTCATTTTCTACCACATAGCTAACTCTGCAGATATGGATGCTTACATCTGCCATTTCACAGTATCCATTAACAGTGTGATTTGTTTTATATTATCCAAGAAATTGCCAAGTTAAGGAATATTCTGCTAGAAATCTGAAACTATGCTTTTAGATTCCTGACAGTCTTCAGGTTCCATTACAACATCATGATTTTAAGAACTTAAGAATTGCAGGGCCTTTATTATAATAAAAATATTGTTAGTTCACCGGAATTATGAATGCTGCCAATCTTCAAAATAACTAGGTGTCCTGCAAAGGTCATTTTATCACAACAGAACTAAGCAAAATATATCAAAGTACTTGCAGGTACGCATCCATATTTTTTAGGGAGTCTTATATTGCAAAGTAGGTATTGTTATCTGTAGTCAGCAATAGAACATGGAGGATTTACTTTCAGCATTTTGATTTGACTGAGCTGAAAGATATGCCATAAAGATCAGGACCATTCTGAGCATTCAGAAGACAGCTAAATAGGGTTGGTTTTGGATTGTTTTGCCGTGGCTCATCAATGAATTGATGTAAACAGGCATACATTTAACAGAACAGAATTAATTGCAAGGAACTTGGAGATAAAGTGTCGAGAAGGTGGAAACACAAATGTTGGATAAAATAAAGAAACTGCAGTTTATCGGTAAGTTAAAATTTCACCAAAATGTTCTTGGTTTTACACAGAAATTATAATACTGTGAGTGGCCAACCTTTCAAAACTCATGTATGAAAATTTTAAGTGGACAAGAGACTCTGTAAGAAAAAAAAAGTATATGCTACATACCTTGTAGAGTTAATGGGAGTAAAAGTAGTACATATGGAAGGAAAAATATTATGCTGCTGCTTCTTTCTTTCTTAAAAGAAGAAACTTACACAAAGCCTTAACAGAAATAATTCAAAACTCATTATGATGTAGCTGGCTGAGACAGCAATGACAGATAATAAGCCTTCTCAAAAACCTGATGATTCTGTGGACTAATTTGCTAGAACTGGGAAGGGACTGTGTCCAGCAGCGGAGTTCTGCCTCCAGTACTTCACACAGTATATCTACAGAAGTTCAAGCATAAACTACTTCACATCAGCCCATTTTTGCACAGGGCTTTCCACAGCAATGGAAACTACAGGATTGGAAAGAAAACATCTCAATGCTATGCAGCTCAATGCAGGAATGTAAATGTAGCATCTATGGTACGTTATTCTGCAACGCTGGCATGCAACTTTAATATTCTTTTGGTTGTTACTGCCATGTAAGGCGGAAAGACACCTGAGGTACTAGCAGATCCTACTTGGTAAAGAACATGTTCTCTTTACTTGGGAGCTTTACACTTTTTCTTTACCCAGTAATGATTTTGATACAGGTTTCAAATGTTACTTTTATGAAAACCCTGAATTAGCTGGAAAAAGCACAACTACATCTACTACCAAGATGAATTTCTAACCTCACTCATCATGAACGACCAATTATGGTAGTTTACCTGTTGTGCCCTTTGTTTTGACACATTCGAGACTCAGGAGCAATTTTACCCGTCACAACACATTGCAGAGTAGATAAAAGCTGGAGTTCACCTATAAAACATTCACTTCTGAAGGTACTCAACTAAAGACGGTCAGATCATCTTGTAAAATTTCAGTTTCCGCCTACAGTTGTAATAATCTCGTTAAACTACTGAAAGAGTAAGGAAGTTTAGGTTTTTATATTTTTTTTATCTCTAAAATATATTCCTGCTGGCACTGATCCTCTCCAAGCTCTTGCCCTCAGTATCACTTCTAGGGTTTGAAGACTGTAGTGACAATAATCCACTCTATTCCACTGTCACAATGATCATCCTTAAGAAACCATCCAACAGGATCAAAAAAATTCAAGTCCTAGGAAAATGATCAAAGGAAAAGAAGGTCTGGGCTCAAACACAACATAAAGACTTCAAGGTGGCATGCACAATACAGAATCATAATGAACTTAGACATCTAAAAAACAAAAAAACACATAAAAAACTTTCTTACTTAGAAAGCAATTTCATGTGTTAGGTGTCCAAAGATTATTAGGCAGCTAACACTTACCACTCATTTCCCTGGACTATGTAATTTCAAAAACCAAGCTGCGTCTCTGCTGCATTAGATGTCTATGGACTTCTCATTTTGACAGTCTGACAAAGTTTGAAGACCATTAAATTAAGACCTTGCTGCTCTTTATTGGAAAAGACAGAAAAAAAAAAAGAATGGCTTTTCTTATTACTTAGTAGATCAGGGTATTAACCTTAACTGGGATACATAAAGATGCAGGAAATTCTGGCCTGTTAAGATTCCAGTCTGGCGAACTTGGGCATTCCTGGAGACTCAGGACTTCACTGCACAATGCAACATTCGAAATTCAACCAAAGCTGAATTGGAATAACAGTTCCTGTCTGTGATAGGAAAATAGCGACTTCATTCAACTGGTTGATTATGCTGAAACTGGGTCAAACCCAGTGCTTTAAACAAATGTTAGCCAGCATATAAGGTAGCTGGTTAAAAATGAAACGAGAGAAGATGTTATATATAATAAAACCTGTGCAACACAACATAATTTTATGCCTTCTTTTAACCAAAATTCAGTGCACAGTATTGTTATTTAGGCCTATGTGGAAAGGCCTGTCTCAACTGTATCTTTGGTGACAGTTGCGACAAAACTCTCAGTTGCAGAGGAAAAAGGTGGTCCCTCCCCCAGTTCGTGACATATTTCACTTATCATAGGTCAATAATCATAGGCACTAATTTGTTAAGTGAATAAAGCAACAGCCATAGATACGTAAGGAAGAATTTAAAATATAATACTGTACTTTTCAAAAATTAATAATTTAATGTCATGTAAGACAAACTGAGCTTAGAATATAAACTTGATGTTAAGCCTAAGATGCTATCACCACATCTTCTGTTAAGCAACAGGAAACCTCAATGCAGATAAACATGTAACTAGCAATAAAAAACCCCAGAACTATAATTATGTAATTAGTATATGCTGATACCATGTGAGGCACCCGACACTATTCTGACTTCTGACTTCATTTGTGAATGTTTAACTGGCTTAGTTTCACTTTTCAAGAACATCACAGAGAAACAACTGCAATCTCAATCTTTCGGACTAAACCTTCCCCATATTGAAACCAAAATCCCGTTTTCTATTCCAGCCTTGAATGCTTCTGGAAGGATGACAGTATTAATTTGAGCAGAAAGGAGGTTATATCATATACATTTATACAGAATTATCCATCTTCTATACCCCCCATCATTTGTTCTTCAACTGACGAAATTGTCATGTACACAGAGAAAAAACCCTCACTTCTCTTGAAAGAACTTGTATATGTAAAGCTTAATAAACTTATTAAACCTCAGAAGTTTTAACAGGATAGTGGATATAAAATTACCATCAAAGATCAGCCATAATCTCTAAAGTTGCAGCTGATTTCAAACATTTCTTTTGACAGATTCCTAGTACAGCAATTTTTTAGAAGTATGAACACTCCAAATCTCCTCTATTTATAGGGAAGTTTGTAACAGGTTCAATTGGAGACATCAAAAACATTTTAAATAGACATCACAAGATGCATCTGTAGTTTAAAGGTCAAATTTATTAGGAGATTAAGAGATGTATTATACATGAACTATAAATATAGCACAGCTGACTTTATTCACAGTCACACAGCCAATGCCAACCTATTTTGTAGACACTCTTGTTCTTTTGTTCCAAGAAAAGTTTGCACCATAAGACTTGGATTTAGGTTTTGGAATCTTCTTCTCTTCAACATCGTAACTCCAGCCTGGATGTTACAGGGGTAATGGCAGGAGGAGACAAGAAACAATGGGAATTATAAACATTCTCAGCATACAATACAGAGCAAAGGCAACTTAAAGTTTTTAACTTTAATATCTTTTTCTCCACATAGACATCCACTAATGTATTCCTTTCTAGTTGGCAGTAGAAGATACTGAAATGCTACAAATGTGGCAAATGCCCACTCTCTCAGTTGATAAGACTTCACCATATTACAGTGAAATGCAAAAACCTTGACAGTCTTCAGTGAAAAGCTCAACAGGGAGCACAGACTGTCCTGCAAGGTAATGGTTCCACAACTCTATAGCATCACAGAAGCAATAAGGCTCTGTGTGTGCTGGCACAGAAAATGAAAAAGATAAGAAAATGGACAAAAAATAACATGCAGAAGATCAACCCCCAAGGCTGGGAGAGAATGGAGATCTTGGAAAGCTAGAAAAAAAAAGAAGGGTGGGAAGACCCAAAAAAAAAAAGGAAGAGTGAAGAAAAATCTTCAACATTAGAAGGGAGTTTAATACTTAACATTTTTGTAAGAACATAAAAAATTAGGAATAAAAAGGAATGAAGTGATAGAAGACAAGTAAATTATGTGATAGTTAAGCAAGAAAAATGCTTAAAAATGTCAGAAAAGAGGAGGTGGAGACATTAGTGTTTATGTAAATCAAAATGCAAATTGGTTGCAGCCTCCAGGTGCCTGGAAAGTTGCCAGGGCAGCACTCAGTATTCCAAAGTTTGGTCTCTTTAGCTGCAATATTTCACTCAAAGTAGAGATACTTGAGTTGAAGACAGAAGTGGTTAAATATTCAGTTTTAAGTGATACTCATAACATAGTACTTTTCTTCCTTAGTTTCAAGCCCAGAACTTTAAGTCCTAAAATGTTTAACATACATCTGAATTTTTCTATGTAAGATGATCACAGAAAACACTCAATATAGACCTCAACATCAAAATGTTCTGTTAGATTCACAAATTGTCATGTCACTGCCTCAATTTTGTGTATTCACAAACATTACACAAACATTTTCTTCCTGTGTATTATTCTCAATTAGTGTTAATTTTCAACTTAACTATTCTCCATGATAAATACTTAAGAGAGAATTTAAAAACATTTTTTTTTCCATCTGTGAGAACACTGGCTTTTGTCTCCTGTTCTCATTAAAAATATAAGCTTGAGTAAACAGCCAGAACTAGATCCATAGACAGACTTCAGTATTGCAACATTCAGCATTATAACACCTAACACTGAGGCACTTGGCTGCTGGAATGGAATCTACAGCCCCAAGGTATTGCTTCATCTACACTAGATGGAGAAGGGCCAAGTGCCTCTAGAAGAGATTCATAACTGCCAGCACAACGACTTGTACTGACACAGTTATCCAAAATGCGTAAGGGTAGTTAGATCTAACTAATGATTCCAAGGGGCCACCATACGTGATTAGGTTTCACACTTTGGAACAGACTCCTTCAGTCAGGCACCTTGAGTTGCTCATGACCGAGTGCAGAGGTCACTTTTATAAAAATATCCCAATGGTGGGGGAAGCTATTCTTGCCCAGAACCCTGCCACACAAGCCAAGTAGACAGAAAACAGATTTCATAGTCTCCGGAAGAACACTCTCACCACTTGACTAAAGGTTATTGCGGAGTAGAAAAACTCTTCATCCTTGTTGTTTAAGTTGTATGTTTTTAAACCACTGCCTCAGTGATGTCAAACAGGACAAAAAAAGAATTTAGGTCAACAGGCAAAATTTTTAATTTCATCCAGTTAAAAGTGTTACCTCCTTGCCTTGACCTTAGACCATCCTAAGCTGTAATTTTTGGACAGTGATCTCTCTCTGTTACTGTAACCAATGTTGTTATTTCAACATTAGAATATGTGTCAGATGGGTCAGGCAGAAAGATAGCTTGCCTTATGCTCCTGAAGTTCTTAGGTGAGAAGGAACTTTTGAGTTTACAAATGTATCAAAAGAATCTGCAATATATAGAATTTGCAGAAACTAAACTTAGGGTTCTTAAAGAATTTTGTAATGGAAAATTCGGGTGGTTCATTCAGGAACAAGAGAGAGGTAAGTATCTGTGTTCCCAGGTTTAGATTTGTCTCAATAATACCTCAGTTAAGAAGCTAAATTCCAGCGTAAGAGCGTGCCTGAATTTCTAATTTCTTTTTAAAAGCAGAACTAAATATTGTAAAATTTGTATTTCCAGCTACATCTGATACTGAAGCTATCACTACAGAAAAAAATATGCTCACATCATATGCATAAATAAAAATGAAACCATAATTTAGGCAAGCCAGTATCTCCAGAAAAGTCCACCGCAATTATGGTAAAATTAAGAGTGCAAGATAAGTCAATATTGAACTACTAATACTAATACCAAGTCACAACTTTGGTATAGTTCGTAGAATTTTTCTGTAGGTTTCATACACAGTGGAGTAATTTATAACTCAGTGAAAGCATAAACTTTCTATACTGAACAAATGTATTTTACAACTGCATTTTGAAAGGACAAAATGTAACACCTACAAAGAGATGGCATAAGCAGGTCATTATATTATTTTTTCTCTTACAGGCTGAATTGCTCAAGAAATAACATGAACAATACAGAAGGATAAACGAAGCAATACCAAATTCTCCCAAAATTCATATTTGTTCATAAAGCAATACAAAATACTAATAAAATTGCACTGTAATTTGTATATCCAATGCAGATATGATAATCCTAAAAATTTCTTGGTGAATACCATTTATTTTTCAATAAAATTAAGATTATTAAGCCCCCCCCAAACTCCATTCAAAGAGGAACTGACAGATTGAACACTAGCCTTACTAGCCTTTACCATTAAAACCTGCAAATTACACATTAAATGTCCTAGTTTCTTAGATGTAAAAGTTAATGGACTTACCAAGTTTTTTGGGTGTACACCAGACATCTAAGAACGCTGCATAATTTCATCTGACCAAGAAACTTTACTATTTACCCCAGACTAAACATAGTTGAAAGCTGGAGACCACAGGGAAGACTTCTGAAGAAGCTTACCCTTCATGGGCATTATTCCTGGCTTTAACTCAGTGTAATTAATCTTCTTCACACCCACAAGCACTAAGCATCAAGACTAACTCTTTAAGGCAAATGCAATTGATTTAAAAATGAAAAAAAAAACAAAAAAACCAAACAGCAAACATCCCCTCTGCCCCCAAAAAAAAGAAAAAAAAAAGAGCAGCATAATATTCATGCCAACACAAAAAAAGACTGCTGAATATTCAAAAGGCTGAGATTATGGATACTGCTTGTGGTACTATTATTCTGTGTGAAAATACAAGCCTAAATAACTAAGTAAGTTTATAGATACATCCATTCTGATACATCATTAGCTTAAAAAATATTAAGCAATATTATACTGGCTTTTCTACTCTCTTTTTCCCAAATGTGAACTATCATCAAGTGCAAGTGTTCAGACTGTAGTGCTGGGAAGAGTTAGGCAAAACATCCTCAATCTATAGCTCCCTCATGGGGAGCAGCAGAGGGGGTGTGCTAATCTTTCCCTGGTGACCAGCAACAGGACATGAAGAATGGAATGAAGCTGCATCTGGGGAAACTCAGACTCAACATCAGGAAAAGATTATTCACTGAAACAGTGGCTGGTCACTGGAACAGGCTCCCCAGGAAAGTGACCAGGACACCAAGCCTGTCAGAGTTCAAGGCACACCTGGACAATGCTCTTAGTCATATGGTTTACCTTTACGTAGTCTTGTGAGGAGCAGCATAATCCTGATGTGTTCCTTCTACAATAAATCTATACTGCAAATCAGTCAAAATTGAAGTCCAACATGCTTACTTGGTAGTCACTTAATTCTAGTTTTTCTGATTATCAAACATTCTCAAGGGTTCTGACAGTTTCCCTAAGAGGCTGAAACACCTTTCCAGAAAGTGGAATGCCTCCAGCACCCTTGGAAATATGCCCCCATTCCAGTTTTCCTCCTCCTCACGCAGAACACTAGTGCTCTACAAATCCTGTGGAACAGAGGATTAAGGTACTTTATCCTGTACTTCTTCTGTTGTCAATACCTGGAGATCAAGATTGCCTACGGAAGGATGAATCCTTCATACCAATACGTACCATTTTTTTCAGCAAAGGCAATGGCATCTTCTTTAGTAGCAAAAGTAAGAACCATGTTGGATAAAGGATCAGCTCTGTAAGAAATCAGATGACAAATTTTAGGTATATTTAAAATAGAAAATAATTATATCTGTACTTCAAATGTCAGTCAAATGCTGTATTGCACAACTCTCTGTAGTACACCACCTCACAAACCATTCAAAATACCTTTATTTTTAATTATTTTCAGGATCAACACCTACTTTCTGCAGAGTATTGTTTCACTCCTTTAGTCTGTTAAACTTCCCTTACAACTACTTGCAAAAATTCATCAGGTTTTTTGTTAGACAAACATATCTAATGACTTTCTGTGGTTATAATAAGTGCTCTGACACAATCTTTTTAATTTTAAAGCTCTTTGTGGAAGATCAGGAGGCTTAAGGTAATTCTGAACATTTCAAAGAGACCAAGAGTCTGTAGAGCAGCTAGGGGAAGAATAATCTCAAAGAGAAAAAAAGCAAAATACTGAAGTGAGCAAAGCAGAAACTAATCAGAGACTGACAAGTACATAAAAAAGTATTAAGAGTTCTGCTTTGGCTGAGTTCACATGACCTCAACAAATTATTTCAGCACAGCAAGCAGATCACAGGCCACCACCAAAAATGAAGGTCCAAAACGCAAACTGCTAGCTAACTAAATACACAGTGGTTAATTTTAGATGACCAACTATTCTTCATCTGCACTTTTGAAAAGAATCAAACAGCAAAAAGCTTTTTGAAACAAAATCTCAGTTAAAACACTAAACTGCCTTTTTTGTTGTATGGAAGCTCAATTTAAAAACAATGACGAAGGATGGGGAAAAAAAAAAAGGGGTTCTAACTTTTAAAGAAATGAGAAAATGAAATACTGGTTGCAGCAACACAAAGATTAGATAAAGTTTCCCTGAGACAACACTGCCTATGAGCCTGGGAGACAACTAGGATGACAAGACCAAATTGCAACAAACTATTGCAGGACCTTGCCTCTCAACTGTTCTCTCTTTGAAGCTAGAAGGATAAATGAAGAAAAAAAAGCAACCAAAGATACACTGAACTCTCTACAATAAAGGACAAAGCCTGTGACTGGCAAAGTGGGAGGGGAAAAGGGGGGAATCTAGCTTCCAGCAAAGACAACAGTGTAATTTTATCTGATGTTCACATGGAAAAATGGAGTTCACTATATATCCAATATATTCTCCAATAATAAAAAAAAACAAACCAACAACAAAAAAAATCCCAACCTCCTCCCAAAACCCCACAAAAACCAAACAAATAAAACAGGATAAAGGCAGAATTACACTTTTGCAAGCCACTGTGATAGGTTCTCTTACAGACATTTAAAAATTTCTCCTATACAGGCAGTAAGGAAAACTAGGAACTAAGAATTCGTTCATGACATGATCAGTGGAGAAGCAAGTGGCCCAAGTATATTGCAAGATTGTGACAACTTTCCCTAATCGTTATTCTCCTCCATGACTGTGTTCGGAAAATCTTCTCAACACTACTAAGTGGGAACAAAGAAGTTTTAAGTTTGAAGTGTGGCAAGAGACCAGTGCCTGTTTTGCAAATTTGACTGCAAATTTGGCAAATCCTTCTAGGACAGAGGCAGTTGGAAAATTAGAATTGTGCAGAAATTATTTGTTATCTTTTCATGTGAAATCATCTTTGATTCCATCTAAATACATTTCTGATTTCTTCTATCCATATGAGCAAACTGGAGTTTAGGATTTCTGGCATGATATTCTGAAAGTGTCAGCAGTACCAGTGCTGCAGGATTTCCTATGCCTGCCTCCAATTGTTCTATCAGGCATTAGAAATTGGGATTCCACATTTTGTTCTCTTATGAGATCTCATACAATGGATACCCATGCACTTCCCATGTCTCTTTGTTTACAGCTTTATATTAAAAGGTGTACCTAAGAACTAGGCATTCTTGTAATAAACCCTCCCAATTAAGGAAAAACGCCATGGGTCCATGCTTAGATCTACAACTGGACAATTTCCACTGAGAAGAGTCCCAGTATCCGATAAACAACAAATACAACAAAAACCCCAAAGAAGATTGTAACATGACAGAAATACAGCAAAGACAGACAGGTAAATAAGTATATCGAGTTTAGAGGAAAAAGGGCTTTAATCTCTAGAGCCTAAAGGGCTCTAATCCACTAATCCCATTATATTATTCAAAAGTAAACGGAAAAGTGTCTAAGAATTGCTATTTGCAGAAACTAAATCTCAAAAGAAGAAACTCTTCTTAGGTATTTCTGGGTGTTGAATGGTAACATCAGAGTGTCCACTAACAGTTTTTGCAAGAATGCCTTAAAAATAAATGGATACAAACTAATTCACAAAACCTTTAACCTAGTAGTGTCAATTCTTGATAGAGCACTTCCTTTTATCTACCTGGAGCTTGCCTACACATGAGAAATTCCTTTCCTTACTCCAAAATGAAAATGCATGTTGAGCCTCCTCAAATTTTTATGAGAAATCCATGTAACAGAAAGACTTGATTCCACAGTTATTTTGATCTAATATTTATGGATACATTTATTTTACAAATAAAAAAAGAAAAAAAATTCAGTGACTGGATTTAGAATGTTAAAAAAACTCAAAAAAATGCATCTTCAAGTTATTTCATATTTAAGGTGTTAAAGTTTTTCATAGAATTTTTACATTCTTAGATCATAAGTGCTAATATGATTGCAGCCAGGTTTTTTCAATAACATTGTATCCTTTCTGAAGTTTGAAAAACAACCTCTAGCGGTTGATCTTGGTTTATGTATAATAATTAACTATTCTGACTATGCCTCAAAAAAGACAGCTTCAAATCAAAATTACAATATCGTCAGAGGAATTGCTGGCATAGTCCTCACAGCTTACAGGAATTCTAACCACACTGTGAAATGTATGTAGTGTATTTATATAGGGAAAAAAAGAATTAAAAATTAGAAGCATCCAAGTTATGCTTACATCTCCAAATTACAGCATACTGAGCTAAGAGTAGTACTTTCCTGGATTTTTTGTGTATTTAAGAGTTTTTAATACTAATATTAGCAATGTTTAAACAAACAATGTAATATTTTCAACTGCTGGATTTGTTTTTTTTTTTTTTTTT
>VXAY01001197.1:339201-377773 GCA_013399855.1 Oxyruncus cristatus | reverse complement strand
TTTAATTATTTATGACTCCTCATTTTAGATCTTCAGGACATTTATAATACTTTGTAAAGAAAAAAAAAAATCCAGAAGTTTTGTTGTTTATGTTTAAAAGATGCAACTGAGAGCAGAGATGATTTATTGCTTTAGGTAACTAAGAACCTTCTGGCCCTGCTGATGCCACACAGCAACATAACCACAAATGTAACTGTTGAAATTTTTGGTTGTTAACACCTTTTTTAAACTCTTCCAGATGATGTTGTAAGCTAAAATCTGCTTTTAAACCTAACAGATCATTAATCATACAACAAACTTACTGTAAGTACTGTAAAAACAGAAATAGATTTACAGGTAGAGATTTCAAATTTACATGACTAATAAGAGCTGAATACAGAAGAAAAGTATTTTCAAATTCAGTAAGTACTCACGTAGATGCCCAGCCCATTAAAGGGTTCTCCCAGCGCTCCCTGTTATCAAATTCCATCTTCCATTTCTTTGTATTGTTAAGTCCTGACTGCATTGCATTACGTGCTGGAACAAAAATGTGAACTTTTCTGGTTTTGATGTGCTCATCTGGAACACCAGTTAAAGCAGTGATATCCTAAGAAAAACATAATGGGACTTGTTAAAAAATGGTTTAGGTAAGAGGCTTGTAAAATAGTATTCCTTATGCCTTTTACATAAAGTTACAAAAACAAAAAAAAATTGCAGAGAAGTACATTATGAATTCAGTTAAATATAAGTGAAGCCAACAGATATTGAGGCTGCTATCATCCTGCTTCTCCTGGTTGAATTAAACTTTGCATGGATAAGTTACCTGAACCTTCTCATCTCCCAGCTACAAAACATCTAGTGCCAGAGGAGGGACACGACATTTCCCCACATCCTTCTCCATCCACAGCTGCAAGGTCAGGCCTGCTTCAACTTGCACCAGCTCAAGCAAATGCAGATATGTGTAAACTCTTACTTATTCCTTAAAGAAAATATTGGAGCACAGACTGAAACATCAACCAATTCCAAAATTTTACATTACCATTAGGAGCCTAAACTTCATATGAACAGAACTAATCACCAAAATTATAGTCAGTCAAATATATGCTGCAGTGTAAGTGCTTTCCCTTGGGCTTTAATTCTGTATATAATTAAGAAATACCAACATCCATGCTGACTTTAGAAGCTGTGCTTAGCATGAAGGAAGAGACAGACAGTAGTATCTTTTACACAATAGTCTACTGATTGTTTGAGACTGCAGAGCAGGTACTAGAATTCAGCTCTCTCATTTAGACAGTAGTTATTACAGAAAATTGAGCCCCTCTTCATGTTTCAAGCTATGACTATAAGCTTTTGAGAGTCAGTTCTTCTGCTGATGTTCAAGATCAAGAGAGGAACATTTGATACTGATAACATTCTTCAGTATTTTTGTGAAGGACAAAAGGATTCAGGAGATTCTAACCTTCAAAGAGAAAAAAACGACTTGAAACATTGTATATAGGCAGTAGTAGGCTGCCCCCCTCCATTAGAGAGGCATGAGCCTTGTTGAGGGCCTCCAGAAATAAACCTAACAGAGATTAAAATTGAAGCATCACAAAACCAGCCTAAAAATATTAACTGACTTTAACAAAGAATAAGATAGGGAAAAGCCTCACAAGAATTGCTGTGAAAAATTACCCTCAGCAGCATCTGATATAATTAAAGTGAACATTCTCGCTAAAAACTAAACAGTAATTATATAAAATTAACCTGTCAGTTCACACTAGTAAAGAGTGAAATCAAACATCAAATCCATCTCTAAGGAAGCTAAACTGCTCCTTTTCCTTACATACTTAAAAGGCCAGTGGGAGCTCCTCGGTCTCTCTCCCAGCCCTCCCCTCTCCTTCTCTCTCTCTCTCTAGGAACAAGTAGTAAACTGGTTAAAGTCCAGAAAAGTGCATCACAACTTTAGGCATACTGAACTCATCTTGGCAGTATTGCCACGACTTGAATGAATAGGCAAACAAGTTTAAATAAAACACCATGACTTTACATAACTGTACCTACTAACTTTATGGGATTATGTTTTGTGGCGAACTTAAAAAACCTCTTGATGTGATCATCCTTTGAAATGTGGCAGTTCTCATTTTCCATTTTATGTCAGAAAATAAATTTTGGGAGATCAGTCCCTGAAAGCTGCAAAAGGGAGCAAGTTTAAAGCATATGACTTGTATTTGCAATAGGAACTGTAGGGGTAACAAACAAGCATGTATACAGGTTTTCCAGCTTCTGACATTTCTACTTACACCACCACAAGAAACTGTCAAAATATCTTAATAATTCCATTATAAAGACTTTCATTAGAACCAAGTCATGCTTATTTTCAATCCAAGTCTAGCAGTGATATGAAAGAGAAGCACTACCAGCCATAGGAATGTTGCAACACATATGTAAAATACCTTCTGATAGACTGGCATTTCTCACTGCTTAAGCTTAAATCACAGGTTTAGGAGGAAATTGCTTAAAGTTTTCTGATTTGAATTGGCAAAGTGCTTTGTTTAAAAGGGGGTTTTACCTGCAGTAAAGTTTGGTGGAGATTCAATGCTTCAGCTTGCCTATATATAGGAACAGGCTAAAATATTAGCTTTTATTTCTGAATTTAACAAACGTGACTATTGAGAAAATGCAATACTATTGACAAAACATCTCTTTCTCCCCTCTCAAACAATCCGCTACATGCAAAAATTCTGGAGTTGTTATCAAATACTTTCAGATATGCAAACTTTAATATACCTCAAAATTATTTCTTCTTAGCTATTACTATTCTCAGCAACTTTAAAGTCCATTATAAATTTCTTTATGTTTGAGATTTAGAGGTTTTTTAATTCTTCCTGAATGATCCGAACTACTAAAATAAGATACTCTGTTAAGTAACATTATGGACATATACAATTTCCTCTTTTGAAGCCTTCACACCAGAGAATCATAAAAGAACTACATATTAGTGCATACAGAACACAATCTAAAGAGAGGGTTAAAACTAGCAAATGCTATATTTATGAGGTAACTATAGTAAAGAAATGCCTAGACTTGTTCATCTGGATGAAACTAAAACCAAAATCCCAGACAAACCCTTCAAGCCATGTTTTTTCAGGCATTCAGTTGGCCCCAAATCAAGGTTATTTCACTAATAATACAGGATTCATCCCATAAAAATCTTTTCAAAATGAAAATTAAAACCTGCCTGCTTCCCAAAACGAAAATATCTATGTGGTGTTGCTAGCTCTCCATAGACTCATTATAGCTAGAGTTTCCATGCCTTCTGGGAATCTAGCAATAGTTTATTGATATCTTCCCCTTTTTAAAAGCTGGCAATTGAACACACAGTTGTTAGGACAATGAGTTTCTGGTTGCTGAAGCCCAAGTTGTCCTGACATAAAATCACTGGTTTTGCTTGCTGTAGAAATGTAAGGTACTGTAGCATAGCTGAGCTGTTGCCAAAGATATGGAATAAAAAGGCTTGGCATCTATCACATACTTGACACCTAAAGAGCACAGAAGCTCTAAAATTCCTATTCCCTGTAGGCGTACTCTTAGTCTAGACAAACTGATTTCTCACACTTTTAAAATGCATTACAACACTCTATTGTGATCATTTCATCCACACAGCTCCAGCTAGTGACAGAAGAACCTGTCCTTTAAGCGACATTTCAATGGGCTAAAGCTCCCGCTCCAAGATGCCATTAAAACAATATAATACTTGAAAAGAACTATGCTGCACTGGGTTGAACTCTTTACTGGGTCTTCAGTGCTTTGTTCTGAGTTCAAGTTCTCATTGAAACTACCTGTGAACCAACTTTCCAAAACAAAGATATTTTTGACAGCTGTTTTTCACACTACTATCTTTTTTCTTTAAGTGTTCCTTAATGAATTTCGCTATATTAGCATATTAAGATACTAGTGAAGTGTTCAGCATGCAAAATCTTAAATATATTAGATGATACTATAAAGGATTTGAGATTTGAACTGTATTTTGCTTTACTAAAAATTAATGACTCTGGTTCACATTTTTAAAACAGGCTATCACATAAAAGGTGTATTCTGACATTCTGTTGTTCTTAATATATATAAATGTGTATATAAAGTGGGCTTTATTTCAAAAGGAAAATGATTTTTTTTGTAATTCAAGAAAATGTAAACACATTTTGAGGCATTTTGTCTCTTCTTGGAATAAGTTGAAAGGGAGAAAACACTTTCTTTTAAAACAGCAGAAATCACATAAAATTGCTTAAAAGTATAGGTGGGTTTGTGTTCATTATAACTTACACTACTCAAGAATATTTGTCAGGCTGGAAAGCCTGCTAAAACTGATCTGGAAAGGGTACTAAGAAATTATAAGTGTGCTACACGGCAGAGAGAAAAACTGATTCACAGAGGCAGTGTCAATGAAAGTAGTATTCAGCATGAAGATGACTTTGAAAGGAAATGAGAATTTCCTTCTTTTAAGTACTCCACTAATAGCACAAATTCCAAAGGGGAAAAGAAATGGAACTCTCTAATTAATGGAAAACAGACAAAATGATTGAAAGTATCTCTGAAAACAAGTGTTTTTGAATAGATGGGTCAGGTGTGCATAAAGGTGTCATGTTTCTTCTATGGCATTTCTTTCACCACATAGACAGAAACTGTACATAACCACTATTAACTATCTACAGTTTAGCACACCCTCTCTTTTTTTTTTTTAATAAAGGAAACAGGGAACAAGCAATGGGAAGTTGATGTCAAAACACAGAAAAACCTCCCAGCAAGCTTCCAGCAACCACCCAGGATTTAGAGTCTTGCTAGCCGCTCTCTTTTCAATACCAGAATTTCACACATTTCAATGACCATTATGACTTCAAAGAATCAAATTTTCATCATTGTCCGTCATCTGCCGGTTGATTTGTATAAAGGAGTTCTTCTGCATGCATTCCAGACAAAGGGCTCCTTACTTTCGTGGCTATATATCAAATATAAAAGTTCTGTTTGTGACAGTTGTGTCTGTGGTAAATTAGGGTAACACTGAAGGACTGCAGCTGCTCTGCAGGAACCTCCTTTTTGGCATCATTTCACTTAAATAAAAACTGAATAATTAGCTTCTGCCTTTACTAAACCACAAAAATGCCACTGGCCTTCACAATTACTTCCGGTTGCCCCACCTACTTAACCTCAATAGTTTTACACTTGTTAGAATGTGGGGAAAGTAGAAGTTTTCTGTACTTTATAGGAGTTTACAACAGCTTGCTCCCTTCCCCACCTCCAACATGTTTTACTGACTAAGTGCATAAAGTTTTGTTATAAATTCATGCTGTAATTCACTTTATTTAGAAGTTGTTACATCAAAGCACAGAACATCTTGCATAATACCCACAAAATAGCTGCTGTGAAAGGAGTTTTTTATTTAATGTGCTCAGCTGCTCAGACTGTAAGTCAGGATGAGAACATGTTTCTACATTTCAATACAGTATTTTTGAAGGAAATGTAAGAGGACAGAATCTACTATGCAAATTGCAAGTAGAAAAATGGAGCAGAATGAACTAAATGTGGTCAGACAACATTTATCTAACAGCTACAGACAAAACAAGGGGAAAAGCATATTTGCCCTTAGGAGACTGTATCACACAGGATACAGTTTTCTATCAGGCGTCACAATCATTCTGCATTATCACAGTAAACAGTGTACAACATGTTCTCCCATCTAATCATCCAGCAGAATGATTAATAAACATTAATAAAGAAAATGAAAAAAGCAGTGAAATAACCATACTTTAATAAAGAAAACCAAACATTTTAAAGATGAAACAGGATTTGATAATAATAAAGATTTTGCGAAAGCTTCCATTAAAGAAAACATCTTTCCCCAGGGTAAAAAACTACAGAGAAACTCAAAATGAAAAAAAAGTGGTTCTAACAGAAACAGAATACATCACACGGAATCAACCTAATTCGACAATAATACTTTTTAGATTGCTGACTGACATTATGCAAAGGAAGTGTCAGCATCCAAAACAGTCCAACATTTGCAGGTGCTAGGAGTTTCAGCAAACTCTATTCATCTGTTTGTATTTCACAGCTGAGTAGATACTACTCTAACAGTCACGATGGATGAGCATCCACTGAGGTTGCAAAAACTCCTTGAGAACTTCCCTGTTGTCCTGTTGCAAAGGTTCACTCCACTTTGCTGATATTTTACACATCTAGTATTATTCCATGCTTGCTTCCATAAGATACTACAAATATAATGGCACAACACATTACACACACCACTAAACCAATGTCACTTGGATTTGTTCAGAGAAAACACAAGAGCAAACACAAAGAATTCGAATTCTAAAAACCCCAGTTGCTCTCTACCAACTGGAACATGACTTCACACCAGTCAGTAGAAAACTTTCTCCTCAGGAGTCCTCCTTTCACATCTTTAAGATGCTTTACTTACAGTCTGCATTACATCCCCAAATTTTGTACTAACATTTTGTCTCCTACAAAGGTCATAGAAATATGGTATTTATAAAAATGATTAAAGGCAAGTTGTGGCAAAAGTTTCTGAGTTGTGTTTTTGTTAGTTTAAACTACAACACAAAAATCTGAGATTTTGCACCTCTCACTGCCCTGACAAGCCTCAAAACAGAGAGCCATTTTTCTTGACACACTTGCAAAAAATACTTGTAATTTAGCCTGCACTCTGATGGACAAGTAAATGACATTTTAGAAATTTAACAACGAAACATTCAAAACACCTAAGTCCACTTTCACAACAAATAAATATTTCACGTTCAGTATTGTTTTTCTGTCAAGAAGTAATCAAAAGCAACAAAAAATTATTATTTATTAATACCGGGGTTTTTTTCTGTAATGGTATGTCTTAGTTATGTCAATCTTGTCTGGGTAAATAACATGAAGTTAAAGAGAAGGGAAATCAAGTATATCAAGTATCTAGATTTACACTTTTCTCCATATGACTGAAATTAAGGAAATCATTATTAAATGGAAGAAAGCTGGGGCAGTGACGGGCAAAGAGTATATTTCATAGAAGTAGACTGATGTTGCTACCAGGACTCATCAGATACTTCAGTGTGGTTGTGACATTCTTCTAACTGAGGAAATGAAGAACAGCATGCTTACCTTAAGGTGGGGAAAAAAAGTCTGAATTACAGCAATCTAGTAAACTACAGCAGATCTTGTAAACTACTTTTTCTTGTAACAACAGTATTTGAAGAAAGTATACTTTCTAGAACTCATCCAAAGCATATGTCAGCAAATCTTTTGCTTCCACACGCACAGTGGCTGGGTCTTTTTTAAGACATTTTAAAAATACAGTTTTCTACAGTGCACAACTTTCAAGCTTCTAAAAGAACTCCACAATTCTCAGACTAAAGAATGTGCAAGAAAATCAGTTATTTAAGAATAAGATTACGGCAACGTTTTTAGCCTATTAAGTTTCAAATCAAAGAAGAGGTAGCCTTAGTTTACCTTCATTTAGAAAAACAAAGAGGATAACCAAACAACTGAAAAAAACATTATTTCTCTTAGTATAATTTACAGTTACAGCAACTCCTTACTACCATAAGCAACTATTCTTAAAGATACTATTTCTTAGCTGGAAAACAAAACCACCAGAGAAGAGCTTTAAAGGAAACCAGACAGAAGTACTAGCAGCTAGAGCCTACCTAGAATAGACAGTTTTGTACCAATTCCCCTGATTAGTTCAATTTTGTGTATACTATTAAATAAACAGTGTATTGTAGTTCTATGGTGGTATATTTTTCAAACACAATTTATTAATTTTTTAGTTCTGATATTTATACTATACACCCAGCATAAGTCACAATACCAGACTGTCTTGCAAAGGTAAACATTGTATTTCAGTAATACCTTGGTGAGCTATTCACTACTCTTGAGCTTACAGTCTATAAAATGTAGTTTTGATCACAGACACCCAAAGCCTTAACCAGCAGTTCAGAATGAGGTCTTCCTATCTTTAATGAAAGCCAAAATTCAGGCTACTCTTATGCACTGGGAATAATTTCTGTATTTTCTGTGTGTTTCTGATGCAATTTTAATGAAGTCCTTAGTTTTAATGTTCATTAAAAGTTATGTGTATTTACAAAATAAACCATAAGCATATGAAGTGAATTTTGTAAAGTTACTGTTTTTCAGGAATTCTGTAAGGAACAAGAAAATCAGAAGTTATGATCTGCTTTATGCCCATTTGAAAACCTTACAAAGCCTCCTAAGTACCAATTAAGAAGATTTCCAAATAAGGCCCAGGTAAAGTTCCCAAATTTGAGTACTACTTGTTTCATAATCTTCAGTCTTTGCAGGGAAAGGGGTCAAATAGATGTTAAATATGGGGCTGAGGTGCATTTTCTCAAAGGTCCCTTATCCATTCAAGCTGCAAAACACTCAAGGGAGCAAACACTTAGAGCCTGGCAGTGAACCGGAACACTACATACACACAGGCAGTGGAATTTTTGCTGTGAAGCAGGAACACCCTGGCCAATTCCTAATCAAATCTGGACAGCAAATAAAGTCTGAGCTGTTGAGTACAAATTTGGATGTACAGCAAAGTCTTAAAAATTGATAGCTTTGGTAAGATTTCCTCTGATGAAGTCATAAGATTGATTATCTCTACATTGTACGAAACAATTGTGAATTCAGTTTTAACTAGCTAACAATGTTTCTGGGCTAGCAGCTAGAGCAAAGAATACTAAAGTCTAAATTTCATTATCAAGCATTCTGGTGTTCTTTTCCTTTCACCTCACAACTTCCAAGTAATTAATTCCCAATTAAATGGTAGCTATGGAACAGCATTTAACTTTAAGGGTTAAAAATTAGCAAACTTTTTAGGCTTTCGTTTATTAAAAAAAGGCATCCATCAAACGTGAGGGGGAAAAAAAAAGGCAAAAAGCAGTGGTTTAAGTGTAGCCTGACAATACTGTCACACTAGTGTATGGTCTGCTACTAAGAACACTATCAAGAAATCCAACCAGTGCCTGCCTTTATTGTCATGCATGTTCTCTATTCTTCACATGTCCTTCACAGAGAAAGTGACTGCTGTAACAGAACTTTGCCCACACAGTTACAAGCGGTGTGAGACACAGAAGAGAAAAACGGAAGCAAATCCCCAATCAAGAAATGCAAATTTAGAGCAAAATTCCTGTTGGTGAGTGCTTTTTAGAGGAAGAAAAGTTGCACTTAAGAAACTAAAAGGAAGTCAGACCTGTTAAAAGCTGTCCCTTACCCTAAGATGTAATGCTTCTATGTAATATGCATGCACTTTAAAGGTTGAAAGAAAGTGCTAAATAGTGTACATAATTTCCATACACAGCAGGTAGTGAAGCAAGAAAAGAACTGACACAGTTACCCTCATTAAAGAGATGCACAATAGAGAACTGTTATGCAGTGTTAGCATATTGAAAGTCTATGCATCAGGGATGTTGCGGCTATTAACAGCTTAAATCTTCACTGCATTTAGTTAATTAGTGCATATAGCTTTTAAGCCTTAAATGCGTTTTAGAAGGTTCTTTTCTAACACTACCACACTGGTACTCCCTGGTGGGGATGGAAAGGGTTGATGGGGCTTTGACTGTTTTAACATTATCAACTAAATACACAGCTTAATACGATTGGACAACACTGGTTTCTTCACATTTATCTTTATGATCAGTTAAAATAGTTTCAAAAATCTCTCTCTAAAAATGCTGAATCATAACTAAAATGTGGTGTTACTTCACAAACTGTTTTTAGCTTGCTCTATCTAGAAGTCCATTCCTGTAATTAATGTTTTGGCCTTCATATGCTTGGCCTTTAAGGTTATTCATAGGACAGAAATCACGGTCTTATACTTTCTAACACAATAGAGAGAAATCATCATCAATTAAATTCAGTAATTCAACTTGATACATTACACGTTCCTTTCAGTTTCCTACTGCTGTGGGGAAAAAAAAAAAAAAAATCAAAGGAGATTATGACATACAATCGTGTTTACTAAATGGTGATAGAAAAGTAAGAATTTTTACTGGAACCGGGTATTACAGAGAAGATATTCACCTTCTGACTTAGAGAACCAGAATGAGCTGACCCAAAAATGTTTTCAAATAGAGTTGACATGGAAACAAAATGTGGTTCTAAGAAAATGCACCTAAGAAAAAATACAAACCAGAAGACTAAAAAATAAAATACTGGTCCAAATTATAGTATTTGCCTTAAATCAGCTTCTGGTTGGATAACATGCTACTCAGTGAAAACTTTAAAATACATGATTTACACTGATGTTGGTCTATACAGAAAAATGGTTACTTATTTTTATACATGAATTTATGTACACATGTAGAAAATGAACTGGTTATGAAAAATTATCAACTTCTTCAGAAATTTTAATCAGAGTTACTAACCACAGACTTAATTTTTTTAAAACATCTGCAATTTAATTAAAACATCTTTAAAAATACTGCATTTGGTACGTCATATCAGCATTTTATAGAAATTCCTTATAGGCCAACTTCTTCTCACTTTTTAACCCAGTTTTCAGGCTAAGAGGTAACAGGATAAAAGTTATTTTCTCATCAATCAGACTTTCTTCTGCACTAAACTTAAGTCAATGGACTTTTATAGCGGGTAGAACTGAGCAGGCCAGAAAGATACATAAGAGACTAAGCACTTTCCCTACAGTTTATGCTTCACAACACAAGAACTAAATTCCGTATTAAAACTCTGGATCTGAACATCAGCTGCTCCCTCCATGGTCCCTGTCCCCGCTTAACATAGGTTAACTCTGCAAGTTTGAGAAAACAGACATGAAAGTAGTTCAAAGATACCTCGCAAACATGCCACCAAGAATTTGAAAAGCATCTGATTCCACTCTGATTCCACTTCATCACTGATGATCTCAGCAGAAAAAGGAAATACTGAAGAAGCACCAGGCTCTCCTGCCTGGTGAGCAAGATGTTCAAGGATTCCCATGGGATTACTGAGCTTTCCAAACAAGGAAAGCTTTTCCTTTCTTACTTGATAAAACGATTCAGCTAGAATTTCATAATTAGAAACAGCTTTCAAGTCTGTACACAGAACTTTGTTAGTTAGGCTATGATTCGCCGTTTAAATCTACAACTTAGATATACAACAGAAATGCAGAAAGACACATTTGAATGGATAGAAAAGCAAGCTCTCTACAGGGAATTGTGTATTCACTATTCCTGACATGACAAAAAGAATTAATGTCATCTACAGAAATACTTCGTGATGTGGGATACTATCTTAGGTGTTCTAGAAAAGGTTCAGATCTATCTGGTCTTTAAAAAGCAAAACTATTGAACAAAACAGCTTCAAAGAACGAAGTTACTTCTCACTCCTATAGGTTCCTTGACTGTATCAATTACTTTATTTTTTCTAGGAGATAAGAAACATGGCTTGCATATTTAGACCTCCAAAACCAGAGAAGTGTTTGCATGCTGAATAACCCTCTGGCATCCAGAAAAACTAAACATAGCCCAATGATACTCCTTTAATTTGTTCTGAGCAGCCATCACAGCCAACTCTTCAAAACAATTATTCTTGGTTAGAAAATTAAACACTATGTAATGAAATGGAAAAAAAAATAAATTGCCTGCATACCCTTCAAAGAGACATTCTTTGACCCAGTGCTCCAGATTGAAGCCTCGAAATTTTTGCACAAGAATGCTGCATGAAGGAAGCCCAGACAGAACAAACACTTCAGATGTTAGAAGGTTGTGTAACCTCAATCACAGACACTCCCCCTTCCAATACTCAGCAGAGATAGCACTACCATGCACCAAAAAAGGATTCTCAGACTAAGAAATCCAAATCCTTTACCCTAGTCTACAAAACAAACCTACACAGGGATAAGAGGGTAACTGTTCTCTGGATACAATGATTATCACTTTACAAGGTTCTGGGTTACTTGCAAAATGCACAGTTTTCTCAACTGAAAACCAGAATTATCTTCAGCTGAAATTTAGTAATACAACAATATTTATTGCTCTTAGAAGACAGCTTAAGGTGATGGCAATTTCTTTACTTGGACTGTCAGAGTTATAGAAGGAGCTTATCACGGGGAGTAACTTGTTGCCTGCAGACATTCTTACAGAAAGCTCTTTATCAGACAACTGGGTTTTCTAAACCACCGTAAGCTTCATCAAACAACAACTGCTCATGACAACAAGTTGTAGCAAGTACTACAGGCTGAATTGAACTAGGATATTCCAACTGAAGCGGGATTTAATTGCCAAACAGCAAAATATAGTGAACTTGCAGTACGGAAAAATGTGTACATAATTGGATAAACTGGTAACTACACCTGAGCTTGTACTTTAATTAAGACCAAATGTAACAACCAGCCATAACTATGAAGAAGAAACTGTCAAATTATTTCAATGAAAAGCAAAAATATAAAATCATTGTTTAGAAATAAATACATGCTCTGGCAGACCAGCATGGTGTACCTAAGAGAGAAATATTATCACCATCTCCAGAATCATTAAAACCTTTAAATATTAAATTTCACATTATCTGGTTGTTGAAGTTATCCAAGAAGGTTTTTTCCTCTTCAAAACATTATTTCATAATCTTCACCTGGAGGGAGGAAGGGGAGGTGTGTGCAGGATAAAACAAAGATATAGAAAAAGAATTTTTTAATAGATTATGTTTTGCAGCAAAGTACTTTCAGAAATAAACTATTAGTGACCACAGTGTAGAGGCCTTTAAGTATTTAACTGTATGCAAGTCCACTCTTAAATTAGACACTTTGGTTAAAGCAGATGTAGTTGTAAAAATACACAGTATTTTTATGTGCTAACAATCTTCTCTTTTTAATACTTTTCTTGAAATAATTACATGAATTTTGAAATAATTCTAGAATGTGATTTTATACCTTAATCAGCCTCTAGTATCATTCAAACATCAGAGCAGTCAAACATCACAACTGCAGATGACCAAATGCAAACACCACACTAAGTGTTGCATATGAGGTAAAATGAGAAGCCACAACATGCTGTATTAAATATTTTATAAATCAACAGCAAACTACTTTGTTTTAAGCTTGAATCACAAGTACAACACAGTTCAAATAAGCTGATCACCTGCTTACTTGACACAACTGCTATCAAAGAAAGTACTTCTCCAAATGACAGGCTTCATACATAACGCCCCTTTGGTCAAAGCTAGAAGCTTTCTCAAAACATATATGCCAAGTAAAGAATGGAAAAAAGCCTTTTATAGACCTCATGTTACATAACATCTTTATTAATTTTTATTCGTTTTTCACTATTCTGAAGCAAAATGTAAGCCACTGATCCAACTTCGGGAAAAAAAAATAAATAGAAGGAAAATAACCCAGAAGACGCAAATTTGAGGCTAAGGGGAAAGAATGGGTAACTGTCTGAACCCGCAAAAAGATTTCCATCATGGTACCATGTACCCTCTGAGTATGACAAGTCCCTTTCACAGAGCTATACATATAAAGCACAGAAAAACACAGAAGCACAGAAGTTACATTCCTCATCTAAGGAGGAATGCTGTCCTGAATTAAATCTTCATGGTAGCCACTTGAATAAATATTGCAGCTAGAGTGGATTAAACGAAGAAAAGATTATTCCAAACTCTTTTATTCCATTAAGTTACTTTAGGAATGGTTTGAACTCACCCTCAAGTAATAACCCACAATGGGTTAACAGCATTTTGAAAAACCAAAACACAGAACATCCACCATATCCTTATCATCTAACACAGTGCTAATGCTTGCAAAATTCTTGGCTGAATAGTAGTTTCAATAAAAGGAAATCTAGTAAGCCTATCCTTAATAAATGCATACTTTGCCAAATCTTTCTCTTTACAGAGTTGCAAAAACAGCTCCTCTACACAGTCTTCAAATGCAGTATCACACTGTCTCACACATAATTTTATGACGTTTTACTGCTTTTGTTTTCAGAGTAAAGTAAACTATATACTCTCGATTTTTAGGGAAGCAATGATCGCACTTTAAAATTCATGTTAAAGCTTGATTTGCCATATCCTTTGTTTCACAGCACTGTAGACTATCAGACTGAGATTTGAAGAAGTTTCATCATTCCAGACTATTTTTCACTTGTTCGTATATTTTACTTTGAGCTGCAGTATTATCACTGTTTATTATAGTAAAGTCTATGCTTCTTTAATCAAACAAAGATTATACAATTTCAGTAATTTCTAATCCTAGCCAAAATGGGGATTTGGATGGTGAACAAACTATGACTCAATTCTGAAAACACCGACTGATGTTTGCTAATAACGCAGTCTTCTAGAAAAAATGGCCTGGAATGTTTCCACAACTTTTTTGCTGAAAAGGTTCACCTTCTGAGAATCCTATTAATACACTGTTACTCCTGGATTATCTAGTAGTAAACACTTAGACAATAAATTCTACTTCTAGACAGCCAAGAGGTAGCTGCTGAGATTCTTGACACAGATTTTAGAATAGTTATTAGAATCATAGAATCATCTAGAAAATAATTGGAAAGACCCATAAAATCATTTAAATCCAACTGTTAATCCAGCATGGCCAAATCCATCACTAAAACATGTCCTCAAGTGCCACATCTACACATCTTTTATGTATCTCCAACCACTTCCCCAGGCAGCCTATTTTAATGCTTGAGAATCCTGCCTGTGAAGATTTTTGTCCTAATATTAAAAGCATTTCCTTTTCTCCTGTCACTTGCTGGAGAATCCCCCCACCCGGATACAACCTCCTTTCACGTACTAGAAGGAAATGATAAAGTCTGTTCTGAGCCTCCTTTTCTCCAGGCTAAACACACTGAGTTCCCTCAGCCACTCCTTGTAACACTTGTGCTCCAGACCCTTTGCCAGCTCTGTTACCCTTCTCTGGACACCCTCCAGCTCCTCATTGTCTTTCTTCCAGGGAGGTATCCAGAACTGGACACAGAATTTGAGGTTTGGCCTCACCTGTGCCAGTACAGGGGGACAATCACTGCCCTGGTCCTGCCGCTCCCACTATGGCTGTTCCAGCCAGGATGCCACTGGCCTTCTTGGGCACACTGCTGGATCATGTTCAGCTACTGTCAAACAGCACCCCCAGGTCCTTTTCCACCAGGTAGCTTTCCAGCCACTCTGGCCCAAGCCTGCAGCACTGCCCCAGGTTGTTGTGATCCAACAGCAGGTCCTAGAACTAGGTCTTGTTGAACCTCATACCACTGGCCCCAGCCCATTGATCCAGCCTGTCCTGATCCCTCTGCAGAACCTTCCTGCCCTCCAGCAGATCAACACTCTTGCTCAAGTTGGTGGTGTTTGTGAACTGATTGAGGTTGCACACAATCCCCTTGCCCAGATCATCAATCAGGATATTAAACAGGGCTCTGATACTGAGCCCTGGAGAACACCAGTTGTGATTGGCTGCCAGCTGGATTTAACTACATTCACACTACTCTTTGGGCTTGGCCTTCCAGTCACACAGTCTTTCAAGAAGTGAAAAGTACACCCATCCAGGCCATGAGCAGGCAGTTTTTCCAGGAGAATGCTGGGGGAAAGCATTTACTAAAGTCCAGGTAGACAACATCACGGCCTTTCCCTCATCCACAATGTGCATTTGGCCTAAACTGCTGCAGTATATGGCATTCACTGCTCATCTTGAACATCTTTTGAAAAGTATGAACTGTTCATCCTTAAATAAAGGTTCAGATTTTCTGTGCCAGGTTTGGTGTATACAAGTCATCTTCAGTGAGTTATGCAGAGTTTGTCTACAATCTAAAGGGAAATGGCCCTCTGCTGAGGTTCAGTACTGAGATTGCTGAACCATTACTGAAAAAAGGTTAGCTAACACTGTAGACCAAACAAAATAAGTTCAGGACAGGTGATGAAATGTCAACAGCATCATTCTACTCAGCTTGTCAAACTCGTAACAGAGTCTGCCCCTAAATGTTCGCACAATGCTGCAAAAACTAATTCAGTACCACTTCAACTGCACTTGATAGCACTTGTCTGGAATGCTTACTCTGTGTAGCAACTCCTATTTCATCTTGGCCTGGTACAGAGTAAAAACATCTGTGAGATGACTACAACTGATCCTTAACCACAGTTCCACAACTCTTCTAGTGTCTCCCCAGTGACCAATTCGTATAACTGCTCTTGCAATAATTTTTGCTTTGAGCTACAGCATATATATTGTCAGCGGAATATTCTGCTTTAGCAATGCAAGGGATAATTTCTGGCAGTAGTTCTAATTTTGAAACATTCTTTAAGTATTGTTATCATTTAAGCAACACAAAGGTCCTTTTATTGACAAATATTTGTGGATACCTTTCAAATGCAAAGTGCAACCCACACCAAAGCGCCCAACTCCAGCTAGACACCCAAAATGAAGCATTACCAGCACTGGCTAGGAAGGCTGCTTAAAGCACTCATGCTCAACTGGAAGACTTTTAGCTACAACAAAGAGTACTGACACATCCTACTCTCGATAACTGAAACAAACTGCAGGAATTAGGACAGTTTAAACCTCCATTTCAGGCAAAACCACTTCAACTTTTTATAATAATGATGGAAGCTATGTTATAACATACACACGAACAGTTGAATAATTTGGAACACTATCTGAGTGAGATTTGCTGCCGACAGCCTTTGCCCTCTAAAGCCCAAACTTCCTAATGGAAGAAGGGTCTTGAGAGTCTACTTTTCACACAGCAATTTGTTCAGACTCTTGGAATACAACCTAATTGGTGGCCAGAGATTCAAAATGTCATGCAAGAACTGTATTTCCGCTGAGCTTTGTTCATTTTGTATGTTATTTTCTTCAGATTTTACTGTTCATTAGAAGTTATTTTATTCAGCATTCACTGAAAACGGCTGGTAACTGAGACAAAGATATAATTTCTTGGATGTGTTCTACACAAGTTGAGCACTTAACTCCTTTCCCATTTAAGAGTCCCAATTTTTTTCTAGTGTGAAATGAATGTGGACTAAAATACTGGTTTTTCTACTATTTCATTACAATTAATTTTTCTATTGTATTCGACACATTCTAGGCTGCAGTAAGCAGGTGACCAACTACCGCTTAATTATTCAATGTCAGGATGCTCATCCACTTTCTATTTGCTTTTGCCAACACAAAGAGAACCCAATCAGACTCCAGGTAATTCAAAGGAATTCCTGTTGAACAAGGTCTAGCATATGCATGTACACATACGAACACAAGGTCTACAAAAGCACTGGAAATAGATTCATTCCACTACCATATGCAGTTAAAAATTTTCAACAACCACAATGTTACTCTTCCAGCCTTGTAAACATCAAGTCACAGAAGAGTTCAGTTTTAAAATAAGTTACAAGAGGAGCAAGGCAACCAAGGGCAACCATATCCTACTTGCCACCTGTTCTTGCTGCATCTTCTGATGTGCCATGTAAAAGTACCTATAAGGTGATGTTGAGCTTTAAAAAAAAAAAATACATACATTTATATGACCAAGATGACAAATCCATCACAATATGATTTAAGGATTTCTAACAATCAGCAACGTGAAAGGAGGAGTCTTTTGAATGCTTAAATGCTAAGTATCAACTTCCAGAATACAGTTTAATTACAATCTGCAAGGAAATAATGGTTTTGTTATGCTGTGCAACATTAATTAAAGAAAATTTATGTAGTGTCTCAAATCAGCTTTAATGGGTTGTAATTAATCCTACTTAAAATTACGAAATATACTGCAGCAACCTACAATAAGTTAAGACGGTACTCTACTTTTCCATAAAGTCTAACAAATATCTAAAGAACTTCTAACCCTGAAAGAGAGTTGAAAACCACATAAAACCCTTCTATGAATATTTTCCTTGCTAACAGGATATAATTTTTGTCAATTAACAGAACATGAATTATTGGTTACTTTATGACATTATGGAAACTACTCCAAAAATTTAACTAAATCTACAAATTATTCTAATTTTCTGTCATTTTGTTTCAGGTCCTACAACAATCTAAAAAAAAAAGGTTTGTGCATTTAGAATGTGGACCTACATGCATAACATTGTAGGAAAATACTACTCAGTTTGACATTTAATCTAGTACTCGAAAAAACTAAAGTAATAGTTTATAGAAATTATATACATGAAAATAAAAATATTCGAAGGCTGTAACTACGAGATTGCAAAGAATCACAGCAACTATAATATGAGAGTCTTCAACTTGATGACAACATACAACGACACTAGAAATAAGCATTTTACTTACATTCGTTTACAATGACACTACAGCAAGGTAATAGTTGTATTTCAAATTAGTTTTACTTTAACTCAACTGAAAGAATAAACTCTCACAGCTGTAGATAGTACAACCCTAACTTTGGATAATGTACATTTAAACACAAAACGGAAGATAGAAGAGTATTTTGTGTATCTGTTTTCGTGTTGTTGTCTCTTTCAGATCTGTGCATCCATCACCTGAGGCCACAGTAGGGAAATGTGATATTGCAAATTCAGGCATTACAAAACCTCTATTTAGATATAAATTTTTTTTACTGTTAAAGAACACTGCATCTAATACTCATTTAGGAAAATGTAGGTCTGTTGAATCTTATTTACACAGTGACTCATGAACTCTGCAGAGATTTCCTGAATTCTCAGTTATGCAAATAGATTATCAAGATAATCATGTTTGCTACAATAAAGTACTAATTTTTCCCCTAATTTCTTAACCTAAAATTATACTGCTACTTCTTAAATTCAGAAAGTTTATGAAATAACTTTTTTTTCCTGTATGTAGATTATTATTGTTACATCTACATACAAAACATACAAGAAAAAAGCCCAAAAGAGTTGTTAAAGTAGGTGTGGGGTTTTTTTCCAGTAGCCTGTTAAACGTCAGCTGTCTCAACTTCTAGTCATCATTGCAAATGTACAATTTCTAATACAAATTCCAAATATTTCTTAGGTAGTTAACATAGCTTCAGGGATAACAAAAAAAAAAAAAACAACCATACAATGTGAACTGCCTGGAACATACAATAGGAATATTTTTTTCCTGAAGATTTAAAAGTGATATGAAACCCAATGAAAAGCATGCTTCTGCTGTGATGCATTCCCCCCCCCGAAGTCTTACAAAAATTATACTATTGAATAATGTAAACATAAGTGTCAGGTTGCATCTAGAGTAACAGACCACACATTATGGAAGAACTTACAAGCAAAGATTGCCAAATTTCTGATCTGCTACTGATTAGCAGAAGAATGTTACGCATTTGTGTCTAGCTGTAATCTAACCTTCATGCATATTCAAAAGCTAGAGTGTATATTGCGTAGTAACAACAATCTTCCATGATGTTTCCTTACACAGTATCTTCAGTAATACGGGTCCTAATGAAGGAAATTTTAGGAAGCTGGCAAATTGTGTGTAATTTCACTACACAGAAACTACATGCAAATTTCAGAAAGAATAAACTTGTTATTAATTACAGCTCACACTGGTCCTTGACCAAAATATAAAAATAATAATTCAGGTACTCATCACTTTACATTACTTAAGACTTTTAATACCATATTTTGATCACATACTTATGTTTTACTGATGTTACCCTTTTAAAAATGTATGAGGGACTGTTGCTTTGTAGTTCAAATTTATATGGCTTTCCTAGAAGAACACAGAATACCATACTGAAAGCCTATTGTGCAGAAATAACCCTGAAGGCTGTATCATAGCAGTATTCAGTAGAAAACCCTTACCAATTTTTCATCAACTGTGATGAGTTGCGTGTCTCGAGTTTGGTCCTGCGCCAGCCGCCATGTGGAAGTGCTCAGTGACCTGCAGTGCAAGACTTGAAGTTAAAAAATGATTCATGCAATGAGAAAATAGAGGCAGACAAATCTTACATAAACAAGTTACTTTAACAATATCCGTCTTGTAAAAAAAATTGAAGAGGGAGAGATGAGGGCACAAAAATCCTTTTTCTCCCCAATTAGTTCTGTCTGCTGAGTTTTTGGCAGACTCCCACTTAGCAGTTCACAACAGGCTGCACTTTATGTCAGCCTACAGGCTCTCTGTCACAGAGAGACTGCCAGTGGCAAGGACTGTACTGCTCTATATGAACGTACAGTAGCTGGTTTGTCACGAACAGACAGAAAAACACAAGGCTGCTGCAAGCATTCTGGAACTCTGATCCTGAAAATGATGGCATCTGAGGAAAAAAAATCCTAAATCTATTTGTAATGGTAAAGCTCCAATTCTACACTTTATCAGCAGAACACTACCAATTAAAAAATACCAACAAAACCAAACCAAAACAAAAAATGACTAAACAAACCCTAAGCTGATACTGCAAACACAATTTTCTGGTTTTGAGTGGGCAAAAGTCACAACTATTTTGCTTACTTTCTAAATCAGTTTGGGTCAGCTTATTCATTTCCAAGAAATACAATTAATCTTCTTGCATAATTGCTAAATCTGTAAGGTACACATGGAAACCCAGAACCCAATTCCACATCACTGAATTAACAAGTAAAATTTGACCTTAACTTGCATTATGTCACTAACATCAGGGTTCAGCCCTTTGAGTACAAATCATCTTTTGGCAAAATAATGCCACAGCAGGTGAACCAAGCCAAGCAGCCTAATTCTCTGAGCTAATCATAGAATAGCAGGTTGGAAGGGGACCTCAAAGACCATCTGTTCCAACCTTTCTTGGCAAAATCACAGTCTAGACAAGACGGCCCAGCACCCTCTCCAGCTGAATCTCTGAATTGTCCAACACTGGGGAACCCACCACTTCCCTAGGGAGACTGTTCCAATGGCTGACTTACTATACTGTGAAAAATTTTCCTCTTTTGTCTAACCGAAATCTCCCCATGAGTAACTTGTATCATTAATTCCCTTTCCATATGACTCGTGTAAAAAGGGAGTCTACACCTTCTGTGTAACAATCTTTTAAATACTGCAACATGGTGATAAGGTCTCCTGTAAGCCTACTCTTTTCAAGACTGAACAAACCCAGTTCTCTCAGCCTTTCCTCATCCAGCAGGATTCCTGGTCCTTTGATAAGCTTTGTGGCCCTTCGCTGGACCTTCTCTATCTAGCCTGTCCATATAGTATTTCAAGTATGGCCTGACAACTGCTGAAAAGAGTGGGATAATAACTTCATCTCTGGTGGTGATGCCCTCGTTGATGCAACCCAACAATCTGCTGCCCTTCTTTGCTGAGTAGCAACTGATCACTCACACTGAGCTTGTTTTCTTTCCTGGACCCCTAGGTCCCTTTCCCCAGAGCTGGTCCCCAGTCACATAGAGCCCAGACTATGCTGCACTCCTGGATTACGATTTCCCAGGCTGCAAGGACAACAACTTGCCCTTGTGGAACTTCAAAAGGATCTTGTTAGCCCACTCTTGAGCCTGTCTGGGTCTTCCAGCAAGGCGAGTCTCCTTTACAAAGTGTCTAGTTCCCCACTCAGTTTGGTATCATCAGCAAACTTTATCAGGGTACACTTGAACCCACCGTACAGATCACTTATGATGGTATCAAACAGTTCTGGGCTCAGTATTGATCTCTGGGGACCCCACTTGTGACAGGTTGCCAGCACGAAAAGGAGCGTTGTAGCATCACCCTCTGGGTGCTGCCTGTCGACCAGTTCCCCACCCACTGCATGGAACACTTCGTTAGACTAACACATCAGTTTTTCTGGGCGAAGGCTGAGAGAAACCATATCAAAACCCTTGGAGAAATCCAAGTAGACAATAGTGTGCTTCATATCTAATTAAGGTCATTTTAAACAAATGAGAAACCAAAATGCAAGAAGTAAGTCGTCTATACAACACAAGAATCTTATAAAATTAAGCAACTGGCACAAAGTTCAGTAATACTGAGTCTTCTAATGCAGATTACACTCTACCAAATTACCTTCCATCTGCCAAAATTCTCCAAAGCACAAAGTTTATACAATCACCCAACTCCGACATAGACAGATACATCTATTACTATTCAGAGTGACAAAATCTGTCTAGAAGATTACTTTCTTTGAAGAACCAGAAGAAATTTTCAAGTGCAAGGAAGGAAAACAATTTAACAAATATCAAAGGTAGCTACTCCGTTACCTCAAAAACCTCTGTACCAGAGAGCTTCTGGCTCAACAGAGCTACTATTTTTTAATTTTTACATGTAAAATAATATAGCATAAAAACAGAATAGACAGATACCAGAGTTCTAGGATAAAAGTCTGTTATATGGTTCTTATTCAATAACACACCATGACAAGAAGTTATCCTAAGAGCGTTCTGAACAGCATTACACCCGTGTTGCAGTCCTAAGTAGCTGAAGCCACAAAATGTCCAACCTTAAATAAGGCAAAAAATACTGTTATATGGAAATTAGTTTCTTCCCTGCTTCAGTAGCTTTAGTATCAAAGTGGTACTTTCTGCAGGTATTCTGGAACTTGATGTGATACAGTGTTCATTACACTACTTAAAATACGTCCAAAGAAAGACATCAGATTATGCAATTTCATTAATCCCTTCTGAAAATAAAAGTAATATAGACTACGAATCAAGAACTTCTCTGACCCTTGCTCTGCAAAGAGATCTGATCAATATGTAAAGATCTGGGTACACAAGGATTGTAATAAGGATGACCATAATCATACTTTTTCTTCTAATGTAAGTCTTAATTTGGAACAAAGTTTAGCACACTTCAATTTGAATATGGTTGTGTGGGGGTTGTTTGTTTTAAATTGGAAAAGCATTAATCAGCTTTGAGAAGTATAAGTGCCAGGCCCTTCCAAAATTATTTCCACTCAGCATTATGTCATTTGACATTGTTTTTACTAGTACCTTTATAGTTAATAGGGAAGAGCAGGGCAAAACCCCCATCAGATTAAAGGTGGGCAGAAGAAGTTCCTTCTGAGATGTCTCCACATTTTATACAGGAGGAGCTGATTTTTTTGCACAAGGTGTCTCTGTCAGCTGGGGTAATTTGAAAGGCATCACACCTTGCAGCTCCCCATGATTTTTTAGCTCTTCTTCAAAAACAGATGGACAGCTTACTAACCTAAGTCATTTTCTACTCCTCTTCATCCCTTTTTAAAGCTGTTTCTCTTGACTAAGTGGTTCTGGAACAAGCCCAATTGTTGCTGGAATTAGAAACCTTGGACATTACTTACATGTGTTGCCTTCTGTCCATCCCTGGATTGTAGGGAGTTGGAAAGAACACACTTTCTTTCAGGACTTCCTAATTGAAAAGTGCTTGAAAATTGGCTTTTGGACTAGGAAAGTGAATCCTAAGTCTGTGAAGGAGAGACTCCCAAGTGAAAATGCATTAAATACCAGTTTTGCTTTGAAGATGACAGGTTGTTGATTCTTCTATTTGTTTTATCTCTTACACAAAAGTAATCTGGAACTTGGAAAATACCAGCAGCTCTGAAATTCCATGTTTACTGAAATACTACCATTTGAAAGTCACTAGAAATTGTTGCCTGATTCCCAGAATGTTTGTTTAATTTTCAACAGTCTTCATTTCAAGTTTGTCCCTAATGTCAGGCACTTAACTGAGGAGAGAACCAGGAAATGGACCTCCTTCACACAATCCTGTCTTCTCAAACTCCCACAATGGCAAGTATCATTTCATCACTCAAGTTTCCCCTTAGAAATTGTATAAACTTTACAACACCAATTCTACCTTCAAATTAAATGAATATGCCATGTAAATCATTAAAGCACAACTCGATTTAAGCCTTTTATTATGTCCTGTACAGTACAGTAATTCTCACAAAATTTCCCATTAATATTTGCTTCTGCCCAAATCCACCCTGACTTTTAGACAGCTTTTGTGATGGATAAACTTGCAGAAGTATAAAACATAATTTGACAGTTTTGTTCTCATGGAGTTCTACTGCTTTTTTTCTGCTACTGACCTCTTGAAAGGTAAGATGTTTTCTTCCTTTCTCTTTGTAAGCAATATGAGTAAGCATTACCCTATTTTGCCTCTTTTTGACTGCTTATGTTTTTTTTCAATCGCCTGCTGAAATATCTTGTGATGAAGCCTTAAGAGCAGGAAGTTTCATTTCTACCCTCTTGAAAGACTAATCAAACTCTCATTTAAAACTACTATACAGAGAATACTTCAAATATTCATAAATAGACCAGTAAAATAATTCTAAATTTCAGAAATTATACAGAGTTTTATTTGTAGCTAGCAACAGTAAACCCTGTTGCCTTCTAGGCCCATTAATGCCCTCTTCAAAACACATATCAAACAAACTTCTTTCACAGTTACTATCTAATAAACAAAGTGTGACAAGACTCCAAGCACGCCACAGCTCTGTTGTTGATCTGCCCAAATGTTTTCCTTATAGCGAGCTCACTAGTGATGAACAAACAAGCTTTCAATTTTAAAAGCCTGGGTTTATTAGAACAGCTAGCCTTTTAAAATAAGAACCCTTGAAAATTACAGAAAACAAGAGTAAAATTAAGGTTTAAAAAAAGAAGTCACCTGTGTCCTTTATGATTTTGCATATACTTTCCTACAGTATAGCAGCTCCTTTGCCTTCTGAGACCACCATTCAAATTGTCACTTAGCTTGTACTTAAAGTTTTCTGCCCACCCCATGCTGCTGTATCGGGCATATAAATTCCTTAAAGTTGATCTAGTTGATCCTGTTCCATTATTTTATACTATTGTAAGTTAATATTTTCAATAGATTAATTATGCTAATTTTTAAAGTTCACTTAAACTGCAATGTTGTATAACAAAATTTTGTCTTTACTATTAATCTGATCAGTTCAGCATGAACTCTGCTTTTATATGTGTTACAAAAGAATATACTTTAATATTTCTGTGTTTCAGTGTTAGGAATTTTAAAAAGGTTAAAGACACTTTTTCTTCCACAGTGCATAGTTCTTTACAGCAGCATAACAGAACTGAACATTGCATCTAGAATGAGTTACAGCTACTGTTTGTCATTTTAGAGTCTCACAATAAATTTAAATGTCTTTTATACTGTATAGAGAAGACAGGAACAGAAATTTGGCAAAGACTACACTACCCAGTCTTCTTATTTAATACTCGTAAAGTCTTACATCAGCTCAGTAGCATGGAATGAATTAATGAGGACTACTAATGAAAATGTGTATTTGTAGAGTTCAAAACTTTCTGTAGGTATAATTTGCCCTGGAAAAAAAATGGCTGTGATCACCTAACCACACATCTTCCAACAGAAGTGTGTACTCCCCTTCTGCGATTATCTGCTGTCCTAGCCAAGTCACAAACAGGTTCCCCATCTCTCTACACAAATGAAGGGGTTCTGTGAGAAGCCATTGGAAATTCTCCAGTCTGCAAGAGAACTACAATTTCCATACCAGTATCAGGTCTCTCAACCATCTTTTCCCTCTGTGGGATAAGGACACAGAGTTCCTTGTTGCAGGAAACCTACTTAGGTCTCCTCTTTCCTTCTTACATTGGAGGCCCCAGCTCTGCTGATGCCATTAACCCGTTCAGGAGAGCAGGAGAAACCAAACAATGAAAAAATGGACAGCGGATGTCTTTTGTCACATCAGGATAAAAGATATTAAGGCATCTGAGCTGAACATATAACCTGGTAGTTCTAGGTATCTGTATTCAATCTCTAAAATTCAACAAATTTGAACACCTTAAATATCTGCTAAGTAACCCATGCTTAACCCCTATATGGTAAGAAGCTGCCATATTTACATGGCATGAATCTCCCTTCCATGGAGAGCAATGCTGTGATCGGAATGTTACACAACACCCAGATGTGAAAACTGGTATTTACCTGATATAACTCAGTAGCTGGGACTTGATCCATTCCACAAAAACATCTCCTTAACCTCTTTATGCAACACATCTGACTGTTTGATCTATTAGCACCCCCTTTTGGTCAACTGCTGGAGGTATGTTAAAGAAAACCAGGTATCACAAAACAGGTGATCAGATCACAACATACAGGTGAAACAAAGTCTTGAAGAAAACCTCATGTGCCACATGAAAGATCAGGATAGTCATTAAAAAGTAAGTCTAAATGATATATTCTGATACTGAATGACCAGGGCACCAGGAGGCGTGAATATACATATATCCAGAAGCAGAAGCAATGATTCAATACGTTGAATAGATATTAATTCTTATAAACCAGCCTTTTTGAACATTACTGCATTTATAAGGAATAATGTAAGCTCTACAATGTACAGCTACCATAAAACCATTAACTTCTGAACAAAAAGAACATAGAAACTACCAGCTCAACTTCCACAGCCTCCAACCTAGTCATACAGTGTGATTAAATAGGCTAAAACCAAACCAGTATAAAGTTCTTGCACACAAAACACAGACATTAATGATTGGCTGTTATACAATGTTGAATATAGGACAGATCACAGCATTCAGCCCAAATACATTTTTATAAAAACAGCTTGTAAAGTAGAACTTGTGAGAGATGAATTCAAATACAGTGGAATAATGCTTCCTTGGTATTAAATTCACTATCCTAATTCAAGTGACTTAACAGAGTCCACAGTATTTTATTTTTACCCAGATTCATTTAACAGTCTTACTACATCCCAACAGAGGCAAAAGATGGAATATAATGCTAAACACTGCTTGTGGAGACCATGTAGTTCTATTTTGTAGTAGGAACTGCATGAGTAACTTTTGTGGTTGGAGGAAAAATAAGCTTCTCATTAATATATACTTTCATACTCTGACAATATTGGCTAATCATACTTTTTCCTTTGCCTATAAAATGTGAAATTGTAAATACAGTAAATTATGTTTCTGAATGGATAAAAGCAATACCATTTAAGCTAAACTACTGAAGTTTCTGAATTAAGTGATAAAAATGACCAAAATGGAAATATAAATATATAAACCCTGCTCCTACTAGCTAAAAAGTTTATATGAAATATATTTTTTTTTCCTTTTTCCCAGGTATGTGTTTGGAAAACAGGGCAACAACTGACGATGTTTTTTCGTTGGGCACGCCTTCTGAAAAGAAACAATGGTTATATAAATGTACTGAATAAACATGAAAATAAGCATTTGACTTGTGTTTGGAACTTACAGTGTGCATCTTCAAAGCTAAATGTTAATTAAGTTCACCTGCCTTTATAAACATTAAACTACAGGCCTGTCAGTCTCACTTTAGTGCCTGGTAAAACTATGAAGAAGCTTATTCTGAGAGTTATTGAAAAACACCTGAAGAACAACACAGCCATTAGTCACAGCCAGCATGTCTTCATGAGGTAACAGTCCTGCTTCTCAGTTTCCTTCTGTGGCAGGTAACTAGCTGATTATGACAGGTTAACCAGTTAAATAAGAGAAGCCAGTTGATGTAATCTTTTTGCATTTCAGTAAAATTTTTGATACTGTCTCTGACAGGATCCTTCTGGACAAAATGTCCAGCCCACAGCTGGATAAACACATCATGTGGTGGGTGAGCAATTGGCTTGTGGGTCAGGCAGAGGGTAACAGTGAATGGGGTGACACCAGACTGGTGACCTGTCACTAATGGGGTTCCACAGGGCTCCATCTTAGGCTCTGTGCTCTTCAACATCTTCATAAATGACTTGGATGCAGGACTGGAAGGGATACTAAGCAAGTTTGACAATGATTGGGAGAGCTGCTGAGTCCCTCAAAGACAGAGAGGCTGCACCAAGAGATTCTGACAAACAGATGGGCAATCACTAACCAAATGAAGTTTAACAAGGGCAAGTGCCGGATTCTGCACCTGGAAGGGAAAATCCTGGATTGACAAACAGACTGAGGAAGGAGAGGCTAGAAAGCAACGCTGCAGACAGGAAACTGGGGATCCTGGTTGACTGCAATTTGAAGCCGTATATTCAAACAAGGTATCAGCTGACCCACTGCACAAGGTAAAGACAGACATGGTCCTCCAGAACTACCCCAGGACCAGAGCACTGTAGCCACTTCTGAACTCCAGTTAAGCCCCCAGGACACAAGTCAGCTTTGTTAAGACATGACTTGAGTTGCCCACCATCAGCATTTCTCAATGTGCCTGGACACAAACCAAGTCCAGGTTTTTTTACAACTAAACATCTGGGAAAAGTCATGCCAGTTCTCCTAGACCCTCATATGCATGACTCGGAGTATGCCAGTGGTCTCTGACAGATAACAACAGACTAGAAATGCTTTTGAGAGAGGGGCTTAAAATGTTAAAAATAAAATAACCCAAAATTACTTAAGTGGGTTTTTTTGTAGAAATCATAGAACTCATTATGAAAGGAGATCTGATGTAACTACTTTTACAGCAATAGAATACATAATTTCTAAGCTGTCCAACTGCTCTCAGTGACAGGAGCTCTCAACTGCTGCCATCTGTACACTTGCTGATAAACCATTTCCTTACGTTCTACTCTCCAAACCAGAAGACCTAATCTTAGGAATTAACCTCAGTTCACAACCTGAGAGCAGCAGGCTCCCGGAGAACCAGAAGCCTCTTACAGGCAAGTCAGTCTGAAGACTAATAATGCTAGAAATGTTGCACAGCCCATATCAATTATCAACTGAATTTTACATTCTCTAGTTAGAAAGCCTAATAAGGTTAAAAGGGAGAAAAGTTATACAGGCATTAAAGATAAAATACACAGGTAACACATTTGCTCTGTTTGTGCTTTCTAAATGTCAAATTCCCCACACATACACATTCAGGCATCCATATAACTTGACAAAACTAAAAGTGCTCTTTATAAAAAGAACAACAAAAGTCAAAGGGTTTAATTTCAAAACCGTGAGGAATGAAACTAATGTTCCACAACCCACCTCTGTCTTAGTTTGTGCATTTTGAAAAAGAGCCTTTGAATCATGTAAAATTAACAAAAAAAAGAGTAAAGATTCCTCTGTGTTTGCCAGCTGATTTCTGGCATAGCATGGTCCTCCTGTATTTCCTCCCTATCCTTTCCTACTGATTTAGCCTTTTCATTAGACTGCACTTACAAGCTTAATTAAATTCTTATTCTAATAATACAGGGTCTGTAAAATATGGCATATATACAAAGGCAACTTCTTGCTTATTTAATGCTTTCAAACATTTGAGCTGTAAACTACAGCACAAAAAAAAAGTCATTTAAAGTGTTTCTGGAAAACCACATCTTGGTTTACAATGGTTCACAAAAGTCAAATAAGCTATTTGGCTAGTAGGCCTCAGCTGTTGGGCAGCTATAACAAACTGTTTTTAAAAGATATCTATTAATTTATGTTTGTAGTACAAGTCCCTTAGAGACAACCAAATGTTCACAAATGGAATGCGACATACAGAGGGTCACTTTTCAGAACTATATGCTCTTGCCAATCGTTCTGGATGAGAATGGGACAATGTAGCTAATATTATGTGTATGATTTTATATCACAGTTGATTTGTGAACTTTGCCTTGCCTCAGCCACCTTACTTTTCCATTTCCTTTCTGACATCAGGCTTTCGTCACCTTTGAACTGTTCCCATTCTGCAGTTATCATGTACCTTAGGTACTCTCCATTATGCCACACACCTTAATCACATCACTTGACCTGTCTGCCCACATCGTTCCTTTGCTGACATATTTCCAACTTCCTTTTCACACACCTCTGAGGGAAACAGCTCCCATGATATTTCAATACATTTTTGACTGCAGAGTTACATGCAGAGAAGATACACCAGTGGTGCCACCTTACAAGCAAGAATATAATTTGAGTTTTCAAATGATGTAATATTAACAGCCTGAAGACAAACTCTGTCAGACCATGCATCACGATCCTAAGGGCACTAACACGTGTTAACAGCCATGATCAGCCTCACACAGGATCTGTGCCTGTGGCCCTGGAGTTCCATTTAAAAGCTCAGTTCTAGGTCTTCAGTCCTTGGCTAAGCGACATCATTAGTGTACCCACCTCCAGGCCTGGCTCTGGCTCTTGTCCTCATTAGTAATGGCACTGTCCTTGCTGTGGCTACCTTCAGCTCCCGGCTTGCCTTACCTGCAGGAGCAGACAGCCCTTGCTGCTCGCTGACACTTTGCTACATTAATTCCTACCAAATACAGATTTTTTTCCCAGTGTATATAATATTGCAAGGTGTACTTGTTTTTCAGCCTCATTACTTTGCAACCAAAGCAAAGGACTTAATTTCTATGTAGTCTCTCTACAATGACTGATTTTAAATCTTACTTTGTTTTAAAAACATACTAACTACACAGGTTTTAGTTGTGGGTGCCAGTGTGGTTAAATACATTCTACATCTGTCTTGAGATGAAAACAAATAGTTGGCTGAAATGTAAGCAACCCACGTAAGTGTTTCCAACAGAAGTTTTAAAAAAAATTATCCCACCAAAACTTTAACTTCTGTTCTACATACAAGTGCAAGCAACAACCACATGGCATCAGGTAAAAAAAAAAATTCCTTTCTTTTGTATCTGCATCTGCAATCTTAGGACAACAATTTTTTAAATTGTTGAAAGACAAATTATTTAGTGTTACAGGAGTAATATAATGAAATTATCAAGTTCCATAAATTAAGTCTACTTTCAAAGAAACTTGAGTGTCCCATTTTTCAATAATTATATGACTTTTCTTTCCATTTACCATTATTTATTAATGTAAACACATCTTACAAGCATTTTTGAGAACTCACCTTTGAGAATTAAAATAACCTCATTAGCTATCCTATTTGTGTGTTCCCTTGTACTCATACACTGATCCTCTCCTCCACTAGTACTATTCTTTCTTTCTTTTCATACTCTTACTGCCTAAGCACCTGTTAGCTCTCTGAATGGAGACTGCTAGTCTTGATATTACTCACCCTTTTCTAAAGTGGAATAAACCCTTCAGGTAACACTGGTGCTTCAAACCTTATTCTTGAACAACATTCAAATTATTTATCTCTCTCTCTGGTAGGCACAAACACTGACATATGACAAAACATCACTGCTGCAGAGTTTTCCTTCCTATAACTTACACAGCACATACAAATACTCTTCGATTACGTGACAGAACAATCTTAGGTACTGCATGAAGAGCTTTCTCGTTTTTTCCTTTGAAATTACTGGAAGATATAAAAAGACAAAAAATTAAACAGCCATCCTCTGCAGCAAAACTTTAGTCTAGACTTCAATACAATTAGCATTGCTAACATTTAGTAGAAGAGTACTTCAATAGACTTACTACAAATGACACTATCAGAAGTATTCACATATAGAATATACATTCATAAAAGACAGATCTTCAAATATCTTATAAAAAATACATTAAATCTGATTTTTAAAAATACTGAATAGGACCTGTTTATGAAATCTTTCATGTTAATACTCCAAAAATAAGCAGCTGCAAGAATTGTTTGCCCACACACATTCTGGAGCTGCCTACAGTCTGTCTTACTGAGTCAAAAGTTAACTTACTTTCTCATCATTACCCACGGGTCAAGGGAAGATTCACACAGAAACTACTGCAGCTAGAAAGTGGCTAGTGACATAATGGATATATAAACACACTGTCACACTGCTAGGAGAGAACGACTACACTTTTTAAGTCAGAAAGAAATAATGCATTCATTTCTTAAGAAATATGGAAATACACATTGTAAAGAAGGTAATGTTAACTGTTCAGCTTGCCTCTTGCTAGCTTAGCCGTACCTTTTACGAGAAATAATAAAGGATGTGATCTTAAGACAGTTTGGAGGTATACTTTTTAATATGCTCAGGATCAAATGCTTCCAAAATAATTTTAAAAGCTTATCCAAATCCAGCATATCATCATGAGGACAAAAATATGGGTAAAACATATAAAACGTTAAGCTCTTAAGGATTATACAAATTTACTGAAATGTATCCACATGGCATTTCACAATCTTAATTTATTTATTTGACAAAAAATGTGCTTCAACTCACTGCAACAATTTCTACAAGTATATTTCTCAAACTTCAAGATATCAAATATCTAGCATTAGGAAATACCAACCTGAAAGCCTTTTCCATAAATAATGTTTAGTGGATTGTCTCGAAAACAAAATGTAATTTTCAAATGCAGTATCAGAATCTATTTTAAATAGTGTAGTCCCTGAAGGAAAGTATTATGTCCTTCTGTTTTAGGATACTATTGGCAACAAACTTCACCACTAGCCTCCAAAGCTTTTTTGGGGGGTTGCTTGGTTTTTGTTTTGGTGCAGTTTTAGAGTGTCATTTGTACCTCCACTCCCCTTCAGATCTTCAAAGGAGAACAAAGATTATTAGGTTCTCAAATCACTGTATTTTTGAAAAAAATATCACACGTAATAATGCCTTTTTAAAAGTATGCCAAACTTTAGGTAAGTTCTGAGCCCACAACGACTAGTTGCCACAGAGCTGGTTAGAAGAGCTTAAGCTGTTTCAGTGGAGAAGTAAGCCCATTGCTTATTTACCAGTTATCTTTCAACACAAATATACCTTAAACATCTGTTGGTTAAACCTTCACTTGCTGAAAAGATCGTAGTTCCTCCCTCTTCGGGTTTCTAATCCCAAAAGTGAAGGAACTGAATGTAATTAAAATAAGGCACTCAAAGTTTTATGCCCAGTAACTAACAGCAATTTAAGAAGCTTTATCAGGAACATTTTGCTGTCATGATGCCTGCTCCACTTACTTCTCTATAATCACATCAGAAAAACGGCCATCTTCAGAACAATGTATCTCTTCCTTGCCCCCATTCTCATCTTTGGTTATCCCATCCTTTTCCCTTTCTGCCCCTCTTACTTGCACAACTTTCTACCTGCCCTCTTCAACACAGAGACCAATACTGAAAGTACTTCTACTTTCACAAACATTACAGGAATCCCATACAGCTTTAAGAACTAGAATGATCTTATCTGAGCTCACAGCTAAACTACATGATACATGGTATTTCACTTTTTCATTGTTACAGAATTCACATTGACAACAACATCCAATTGCTCCCATATTTCCTTACATCCAACACTCTTGCTACTCCATGGGGGCCTTCCAAAGCTTGCTCTTTCCATTTCAAAGGAAACAAGGAGCACTCCTACGCTCTACTTCCTAAAATGCCAAACAGAGAAGGCAAAAGCAGGAAATCTGGTTCACCAGAGTCACTCTGACATCCTAATAAGGGTGAATATCCATGAACAACACAAAAGCCCAGAATAAGACAGTATGCTGTCCTGTTGTAACTATTCAAGTCATGGTGGATTAGCAACTTTGAGATCCTACATAAAAGACTACAAGAGGGCTCAAATCATCCTACTTGTCAGAAATATCCTCTTCTCTCCCTCAAAGTATGCAAAACTGATATGGAAAGAGGGCCTTTCTTCACAAGAGCCAGACACCAGCTTGTCATCAAAGGACCTGTGACTGCAACAAGTAATCACTGATGCTGCTTTCAGACACTGTGAACATGCAAGATTTGGCTCCTAGACTCTCTCTCTACCACAAAATAACTATTTGAACAGTGCAGACAGAGTCAAAGGGAAAGGATTTTAAATGAATTAAACACTTAGACATACGAAAGACCTACTCCCAAACCACTGCTTGAGGGTGTCTACAAGATCAGACAAACACTCACTGCAGCCTGGAGTCTTATTTTTTAAATTGATGCTCATTAAGTGTATGAACTACAGTGGATTTCATCTTTTTCTCTGCTTGTCTATGTCCTTTTGTCTCTCCACATCTTTTCACCTTGAGCCTGCTCCAACTCTCCATGTCACCACAATTTCATGTCCAAAAATGCCTTGGAGTTTCATTCCAGACTTCAGTTTACAGTTGTGCTATTGTGTTGTAAGATAACGTGATTCATTGTAGCTTCTCTGATATGTACTCAGACCAAAATAGGTATTCAAGATAAAATGGTAAAATTCCAGCTAAATATGTATTTTAAAAGGTCTTTTCCCTCAGTGAATAACCAAAATAAAACTATCTATAAACAGCACTTATACACAAAAGCAAGACTGCAAAAAATTTCTTCACCTGGTGTTATCTTCAAATTTTATTCCAGGCACTCTATGCAGATGATATTTATCACTGGAAATGATTTTTACAACATTAAATTCTACAGACCTATGGTTTTTATTAATGAAAACTGAAACTTCTGATGTGTCTGAATCTGACAACACCACACACACTCTCCTATATTGTGTGGAGTAATGTAAGTAGGAGACATGCAGTACAGGTGGATGAAATAGTAAGTACTACAACTGTTGCAACATGCTACTTATTCCAAACTTGACAAAAATCTCACACTGGCTAGCACTAACACAGGCCAAATTGTGCTTCTATTAACCAGGTTCAGTGAGAGGTTTGTTCCTCTTCATACAGCTCCCCGTACTATGCAGATTGAGCTCTAAGAAGTCTACTAAGCCCTGTTTTGATGTATGCCTTGGTAAGGACATGCAACAAAACCCGCAACATTATTTGAGGAAAGAAAAAAAAACAAACCAAACAATAACACAAAAGCATAAGCTAGTTATCTTGCAGTAATTTTTTTTTTAAAGGTTAATAAACACTGTCTCTACTTTTCTGGAAAGCACAAGATAAAAAAATTAAATTTTTTTCCATGTTTATAAGTCCTTTGTTTTGCCACAAAAATGGTTTCTTTTTTTACTGTGGGGGTAGCTTGCTTAAATAGACAGTAATTGAAAACTGAGATTTGTATGACATTCCAGGTTTCCTCAGTTTCTTGAGTATGAATGGAATAACAGGCTTTGTACTACACGTGTCAATAATTATTTGCTTTCATAACCTCAGGTATCCATTTAGGATGAACTAGCAAAACATTTGCTATTATACTGAGAGTCTTTAACAGAATTACAAGAGGAAGGTAACACATTTTAGACAACCATCTGAAAAGTGACACGAAAAATCCATTATCATGAAATGTACAGAGCATGTGGCGAGGTATTACACCTGCACATACAAAATACTCTGCTTCTGCAACAGAATTAGTATCTCCATATTCTGACTGCAGATATAAAGGGCTTTACATTGTGATATAAAGGGCTTCTCTGAAATACTGGTGGTTTTGAAACAAACATATGATTCCCAGGAGAACAGAAATTTGTTTGAAGTTTCTTTTCCCAGCTTCACCTGTCCGTATTTTCTAATGCAAGAAAGCACTGCAGTCTTTTAGGTGAAACTCCAGAGAGCGTGTTCAACATAACTGCAAGCTCCCTAAACCTTGATAGATCTTGCACCATGAAAGCTCCAAAATGTAACTTAAGCAAAGGATGCACTTCCGCTTTCTGAATGAGCTCAAGCCATCTGCTGATGTCTGCTAGGCTCACCACCAGATAAAATGAGGGCCTCAGTAACCACTGCACAAGTGATTTAAAACAGGCACTCAGAACTTCATAAAAATAAAAGGAATACTGCTGCATGTTCTCTTGAGACCGAATACTTATTCCCATGTTGTGCTACCAGTAACCAGTTTCTAATCAGCAGGCAGCTTGGGCATGCATATGTTAAAGTGCTTAAACATGTACTGAAAAATCAGTATTAGAAGATGTCATAAAATTTCTAAGAACCAAATACCACTGGTGGAAATCAGAACAGAATCTCTCTTGTAACTCTTGGAAAGTGACTTTGGGAATTCTATTCAAAATCAGAGGGCAGCTATATTATTATTTAATTGAAGTTTTGAAAACTGGAGAACTATGAGAAGTTTCACATGCAAAAATCTGAAAAAAAAAAAAAACAAAACCACTGCAAATGAAACTATATCTTGAAGGTTTAAAATGTAATCCTACAATGTTCAAACAATAAGCTATATTCCCCTCATAACCTAATTGCTGGAGATAGGCTGAGGACTGAAACGGACCTCGGAGTGTGGAAAGAAGAAATCAGTAAAGACATAAATGCCTGAGTCTTCCTCCTGAAAGACTGTGTAACTGCATTGTAACAAGGGCTTACCTAACTGTAGGTAACGCCCCCATCCATATCCCCTCTCCCTTCAATCATGTTACCCTACCAATCGCCAGTCCAGGTATCCCCTTTCCAGAACCTTTCCTTTCCCGCCCCATATATAAACCCACCATTTTGTTAAAAAGCCAGATCAGCTTTGACCCTCGAAGTGCATACTGCGTCTGTGTCTCATTCCTTTGGGGCATAGCCGTGGCAAACTGCAACTTGGGGAGCAAGAACCCTCTGGTCTTGGATTTATCCCTTGCCCATAACCTGGCACCTAATGTAGGCAAATACCGTGAAACTGTAACTTAATGAAGTTTTACCAACCAAACTTTTCTCTGAATCTAAGTAAACAAAAGCAAACTGCTGAAGTGATGTAAAAATCATTCAAATGCCCTCACAGTTGACAATTCCAGCACCTTCTTCAGTCATCTCCTAAGAACAGCAATAATTTTTATTGTTAGTAATTCTAATGCTTTTATTTACTTTGTTTTCTTTAAGACCTACGTCTAGCATACTAGTATAGTACATTCTTTCTACAGTTTGACAAATGCACAGATTACTCCAATAATAAATTAGACAGACAAATACTTTAAATATACTCTGAAACGAAGAACCTACTCATACCAAACTGTATCTGTCAAAATACTTTTCTGAAAGGAAACCAGTATTTCAGGATCTATATATCCAGTTGCAAGACATGTAGCAAACCACTAGCTTTTGGACACTTGCTGGTCATTATAACTGGAAAATAAGCTTAAGTGGTTTGCAGAGTAAGATTCGATTGTATGAGGTTGGGAGATGTTAGACACTAAAGCTGGAAATAGGACTTAAAAACTGCCAAACTTTGGGGCATCTATTTGTACATTGACACTTATCTAGATTTCTGTTAAAATACGAGGGATTACATGCTCTTTAAGAAAGGTTATGGTATGTAACAAAGGAAAACAAACCCAACAGTTGCTTTCAAGAAGCAATACAAAGTACAAAAGCAAGAGACGCACTTTCTCCCATGCACTTCCATCTAATTTTTTTACTGCGAGAACAGGAAGACACCTTGAATTTATAATGTAGAGCTCTAAATCCTTTTCTGTGATTATGCACATTGATTCTCACTTCCAAGCAGGGAGACTACAGACGCTGGTTAAAAATTCCTTTCATACAAAACAGTAACTGAGAAGAGGAACAATGTAAGTTTCATGCCTATTTAATCAAGAAAATAATTACTTTACAAAAATTATGCAATGGCTGACAGCCTCAACCATTCCTTCACAGTGCCAAAAGCATCTTATTTGAAATGTCTTTTCCCCATTCCACAAAAATCTTTATTCTCCCTCTTCCAACAAGCAATGACTGCAAAGCTGTGTAAAACTTTAGGCTTGAGAAATTCATAATGTTCTTCCCTCCTGCTTCTCCAAGAAACCTGCTGTTTTATGATAAGGTCACTCTCCTATGGAATGTGAAGCATAAGTTCCAGTCCCTCTCAGGCCTGGAGTATGTTCCCTCTTACTGAAAGCACTAAGGGACACTAATTCTTCTACTCCCTCTGTGGCAGGGAAGGAACCTAAGGCACTGTTTCAAAAAAGAAATCCCTACTTAAAAGTTCCTACCTCACATTTCCATGCTGTTCATACCCACCCCTGCTACATCCTACTATATTTTCTGAAATAACTACTTCAACCATAGAGTGGTTAAACTTTAAAACAAACAAACAGAATTATTTTTAACCTGAATCACTTGACTGACCCAATTTACCACATGGCAACAGTTCTGTCAAAAACACAGAGGAGTAAAAGATGGGCAGAAACAGGCAGTTGAACATGAACAGTAAGTTTCTGCACTAGCGTAGAGGAATTCTGAAATTCATACTCACAGATTCCAAAGCATATTTAGGAGACTGAGAACTAACCTTCAACGCAATAAAACACAAGCCATTTTAAGAGGGAGGAGGTAGAAGGAACCAATGGGACAATGAGAGCATAAAAACGTGAAAAAATAATATGGCTATAGTTCTTCTTTCTCTGTGTATGCATATATAGCTTTCTTTGTGTTTATATATACACACACACAGATTTTAGAAAAATTACTAAAACTAACTTGCATGTATTTATATACAGACCTGAGCAGTACTGAAAAGCAAACCCTCCAAATCACAGTTAATGGCACTGAACTACATTGTTTCTGGCTACCATAAGGGAGTCTTCTAGAAGCCTAAGTCCTGTAAGATGCACAGCAGGAAACATATGCGTGCATCTTCGACGGCACGTTAGGTCATGTACTGGGCTTTTAACACACATCTCTGCATTAAAGAAACAAACAACAATGAGACACCAAAAATTACACAGCTATTTCCAGCATTATTTTCAGGAGATCAGTGAAGAAGCAGCTATGCACCCCATAAAAAGGTAATGCATCTGTGAGAGGGGGTGAAGAGAAAAGGCTACAGGATACAGAACAGGTCAGCGGAGTGCAAATCTCAAGGAAGGGCTGCTGTCGAGGGGAGGCTCCTCGGCAAGGAGGCCGTGTCACCAGCTCTCGACCTCCTGGCGCCGCAAGGACACTAGGCGGGCGGTCACCGCGAGCCGGGAGGCAAGGACAGGCAAGGTCACTCACGGGCAGACACGGACACGCAGGGCCAGACACGGACAGACACGGAGGAAGGCTCTGCCCACCGCCCGCCCGGCCGCCCCCCGCCCGCGGCCCGGCCCTGCGCAGCCCC
>VXAY01001197.1:326718-339162 GCA_013399855.1 Oxyruncus cristatus | reverse complement strand
CGGCCGCCCCGCTCCGGGCGAGGAGGAGCCTTAGGGCCGCTGACATTGAGAGAGACGCCGCCATGACGCTGAGCGAACCCGCTCCGAGACGGCGGCGCTGTAGGGTCAAATCTCCTCCGCCCCGGCAGGAAACGCGAAGGCGAGGGCGGAAAGAGGCGGTGGGAGGGGCGGGCAGGGACGGCGACAGATGCCTGGGCAGAGGCAGGGCCGACAGGGCTTGCTGGCAGAGAGGGAGGGCAGGCTTCATACCCGGAGCCCCTGGAAGGAGCCGTTCACGTGTTTGGGGCACAGACGCCCCTTTTCCTCAGCCACACGTTTGTGCCTGAAATATTTTGTGGCAGCTTTGGTTGTGAAACCATCTTCTTTATGGGTACGCACTGAAAGAAGAGAAATTTAGATTAGATGTTAGGAAGAAACTCTTTACTGTGAGTGTGGTGAGATGCTGGAACAGGTTACCCAGGGAAGTTGTGGATGCCCCAACCCTGGTGCTGTTCAAGACCAGGTTGGATAAAGTTTTGAGTGGCCTGGTCGAGTGGGAGGTGTTTCTGCCCATGGTAGGCAGGTTGGGACTAAATGATCTTTAGAGTCCTTTCCAATCCCTTAATAATTAATTCTGTTGTTCTTTGATTCTCGATGGCAGGGGACAAGCCCAAGGGAGCACAGGTGTCTGGGCTTGCTGGTGATCCTTGGGCATGGGTGTCCCCAGCGCCTGGAGACCTCCTGCTTGGGCACAGGGAGAGTAGGACAGGTATTTCTGGCCCTATTCTTTCCCATTGTTTTTCACAGACAAAATGGTGCACTGTGTAGAAAGACACAGAAGTGTTGGTACATCATGTTGCACCTGTTTTTAACATACTTCTTAGTCTCTAACATATGGTGGTACTTTCAGGAACTCTGTTCTGTTTTGAAAACAATTCCAGCCTTATTTCCTATATTCAAGCAAGGAAGGCTGGCAAGACCCCATGTCTCTTAGAGTCGTATTTTTAATGCATTAACCATGAACAGAAAGTAAATAACAGCACCTACACCCTGGAAGAATTGCAGTGCTGTGTACGTGGTTAAAAAAGAGAGGTTGCTCTAAATCAAGAGTCGAGTATGACTATGTTCAGTGCCAAAAGCTCAAATGAGTTTCCAAAAATGCATGGTGTTACAGTAGGATCTGCAACATTGTGAAGTACTGAAAAGGTTTTCGTTCTGGGGGTGAAAAAAGATGGTATCCCAAAAATTATTCTCATTATTTTTATCTTAAAAATCTGATGACATTTTGAAAAAAAACACTTAGATAAAGTTTGAGTTTCAATTTTACTGAAAAACTGAAAAAGTACTTAGAAGTTTGTTAAAGGAAGAAAAGTGATGTCATTCCTACTGGAGGAAAACCCTGTTGGTTTTGACTGACTGTTTATGCGTTCCTCCAGGAGAAGCCAGTCTTGTGCTCAATTTTGACAGAACAGTTTGACAGGGTCAGATACAAAAATTCTGCACAAGCAAGTAAATTCAGTATTTTCATGCCCTAAATAAAGGAAGATGGAAAAATAGTTCTAATGAAACGCTAAGCAAACTTTTAACAAATGTCTTCAACGGTATTAAATCAAGAGAGCATTAGTTTCCAATGAGAACAAACAAGCAACAGTCTTGTATTATATAATTCTAGTGAAATGCCAGACCTAGAACCATTATTTCATAGTCCTTTTATTAGGCAACTGCAAGTCATCCTAGTCAAACTTTCCACTCTGAAGTATGTAATTTTCTGTGCTTTCTTCCCATTGAATTTTTCTGAATTGTGGGAAAATGAAAGTATATACTTCTTTTCCCTTTCAAAACAACGAGAATGTTGCAAAAAAAGAAGGAAAGTGAAAAATCTGTCTAGCAGCATAATACAGAGAACCAATAAGAACACTGATTTACAAATTTGGTGGGTTTTACAGACAGGACCATATAAAATTAATTTTTCAATCATTAGTGAATATGTTCAGAGTCAGATGTAGTAAGACAGACAACAGGAGTAAGCTTGTAGCAATGATGGATTGAAATGGTTTATTATGGGACTGGGGTGTCTTTTGGTAGGTGTAGGTGGCAAAATGCCCCAAACTTTTGAACTTACCAGTTTGTTTCCAGGGAGTTTGAGAGAAACAGTTGAAAAACTGTTTCCCCAAGTTTTCTGTGATTTTTTTTTTTTTTTTTGAAACTGTATCGGTTATCACATGCATGTTATCTAACACCAGAACTTCAGTCACATGCAGGTAAGACATAGTGAGAATATCTGCATCTCACACAATTCATTAATTTTTCTCTCTTGTCTAAAATCTTCATCCAGTGCATGAATGATGATAGTATTCACACCAACTCAGATTTGCTTCATCTAATCCAAACTTTCCTCTTTTGTGGTGCTTTAGCTAGGACAAATGTTCTGTCATTTCCAGAAGCAGAGGAACATTTTATAGCTGTTCAAAGGCACCAGTGGTTTGGTGAAACCGGTTGCCCTTGAGGGCTCCTTTGTAAACAGAGGTAAATTGTCTGTGTCTTTCTACTTTGTACCAGCTGGCAGATTATTGTAGCTCAGCTGAAGATCTCTTGTGTAGATCCAGCTTTGTATCTGTGTCTTCCCCTGTCATAGATGGTGTCAGTGATTTGGGCATCACATGAAGGCTCCTGTGCTTCACATGACCCAGTTCTTTGCACTTCTCTCTCCCTGCTACCTGTTCCCTGGGTGGAGGAAGCACAGAGGTAGCCCACGGCAGCTGGAATTTGAAGATGCCACCTTATTAACTGAATCTGTCAAAGGAGGGTGCCAAATTCAAGATTTGCCTATGGTAGCAGAGACGGGATAGTCCTGTGCTAGATCACGACTTACAGGCTCGACTGTGTGCTTAAGTGAATGTGCTGCTAATTGCTAGCACAGTCCCTGGAACCATTTTGACCCTGACCAATTAGCACCATCCCGAACAATGTCTGAGCACAGTCTGGGAACGAGCGTGGGCCTGGGACTGTTCCTAATAAGCCGTGTGGATGAGGCCATTCTGGGTTTTAGGTTGTTTTTTTGGAGTAGGGGAGAAGAGGAGAAAGAGTTTAGCTCCATGGATGTGAGCGGTGCCACGTAAGCTGAGCTGCATCAGGAGTACAAAAGGATCCTTAGACTGTTTGTTTACTAATTTAAAAGTAACCATAGCATTTGTTGATGAAGTATTGTTGTATAGTAGTCACAAAATCATGAGAGACTATTACGAGACAAATAACCGTAGCTCTCCAGAGACAGCATTTGTGACAATTCCAAGCACACAGTTTACCGTGAAATTAATATGCACCAACAGTTCCTTGCAGTCTGGTGTCTGAGAAAGGGAGAGACATGAATTATTCTGTCTCCCACTACTTCCTCGAGTTTATAAGAAAACCTGTAAAATACTCCTGTATAGGCTGAATGTAAACTGTTTTATCTGATTGGCTTAAATTTGTGTAAATGTATTCACCCGTATAATACAACACCTTTTTTAATTGTCCTGTCTTAGGTTAAACTAATGAATTGGCGTGCACAGCAGTTTTAGAAAATGAGGTGTTAAATGCCATATTCCCCAAAATAATTCAATACATCAATTTTTGAGGTAACTGCAGAAGTATCATTCTAACTCAATACTTTCACAAAGGCTTAAACTTTTCATTCATAATTCTGGCTGCAAGCTGATCTTCTGTCACTGATATACTGTGAAACACTGTCCCTCAAGACTGAAATAGTTCATGTGCCAACACTTATTGTGCTGTACAGTATGCTCACAGTTCCTATTGTCTCACTCTATGAGAAAGTTTATTAGCTTAACTATGCAGAGTTAGAGTCATAGTCTTTCTTCAGATACGTGAGAATTGGAGAAGAAAATTTAACCTTTTACTTTTTCCTGCAGGACTGAAGTAGCACAGTTTTACTCCAGGCCCAAGCAAATGAATTCTGGTACAAAAAAATTCATAGTCTCAAATAAACTGCAGTTAGCAGTGAAAAGCAGAACTCTGGAGCTATTCTTTAGTGTATTGTTGCTTTGAATTAGTTTGTTTTCTTCTGGGTGGCATAGAGGAACTATGTAGGAAACAATAGCATCACTCTCAAGGATCTGAACAGTCTAATGCGGTGAAGAACTGGTAGAAAAGGGATACAACATACAAGAGAGCTGATTATACTGGCTATAGCTGCATGTATTCCCAGTTCCATTTTGCTTGTTGGTTGCATTGATTTTACATGCAGAAACTGTAATTTTAGTATTGAATATCTCTCAGGTTCTGACTGTTCAGACATCTAAGCATGACAGCTTAACATACACTAAGTAATTCACATTAATTAACTCTCACAGGACCAAAAATTAGTTTTTAAAATACTATGTTTTAGTTTGAAAATTTTGTTTTGAAAAGTTTATCTTTGTAAAGAGCTTCCTCTGTAAGTAGTGATTCTTTTGGCTTCATTCTGTCCAAAATAATTTATTTTACTGATGAAGTATCAGCTGCACTTATGCTTGCAGGTTTTTTTTTTTAGTATTTGCAGTGGGACAGAGACTACTCCTATGTAGTCCTTTGCAAACCTTACAATGCTTTAGGTGTCAGGGTAAATTTAATGGTGGAATTTACCCCAAATATAAGTTTCTGCATTAAAAGATGAGTTAGCATAAGAACATGATGTTTTGGGATTTTAGTATTTATCTACATTCTCTATATGGCAGGCAGGTTGGTAAGGTAGCTGAGGATATTCTCAAAGTCTGTTTGATAGCACATGAAATGTAAAGTGCAGTTGGAGCTGTCTGGATTTAATTTCCACCCCCAACCCCCCTTTGGTACGGGGGAAGAAAATATCTCAGCTCATACAGGAGAAAAAAAATTAAAACCAGGCATAGCCAGCCCCATTGTAAGCTTCACATGCAATCAAACGCCCTCACAGGGAAACTCCCCTTCCTGGCTGCATTACTGCCACTGGTGAAACACAACTTAAAAAAAAAAAAAATCACTTTTTATACTCACTGCTTTCAAGTTAGACATTGACATGTGAACCAAAATCTTCTTTTTAACTATTGCCCGGGAGGCCACCAAAGAATCCCAGCTGACCCCCTGCCATCAGAGTGAGTGATGGTCGGCTGCTGGTGTTGCAGCTCACTTCCCCCAGGCTGCCACCCTGAGAGATCCCACCATCCACCGTCGGTGTGAGTGACATTAGCCCACTGGGCTTTGAAAACACTTTTCAGGTCGGTCATTGCAGAGAGATAACTTCCTTCACACACACCATCAGGGTGAGTGACGTCAGGCCACTGGGATTTAAAATACAGACCCTCAGGCTTGCTAAGCTGACACTGCTGAGAAAACTGCTTTTATTGTTGTACATCAGCAGGGACCTCTTTGTCTTTTTTTGCATTGTTTACTTAGAAGCCAGCCTCCCTGTTCCCCGACTCCCACCCCAGACAATTATTAACATCTGTAGGCTAATTTCTGTGTCTTCTCTCTCTCTTTTAAAAAAACTCAAAAACCAAAAAACCAACCAACCAAAAAAAAAAAAAAAAACACCACACAAAAAAAAAAACCAAAAAACCACCCCCCCCCCCCCCCAAAAAAAAAAAAATCCCCAAAAACCCTAGAGGTAAAGCAGATTGTAGTCTTTGAATTTTTATAGCCATCTGCTTTCTTATACAATTTTTGAAAGATCTTAGGTTGTTGTTAGTGGAAGAGTCTTAAGAGGAGAACAATTCTTAGAGATTCTTTAAGCTGTCCAGGTCAGACACTCCTTGATTGATAATGATAGACATTCTTCTTTCTTAGCTTTTCCTGAGGTTCCTGGAAAATTAAGATTTCAGGAAATGTTTCCCTCCAGTGTTGACAGAGTAAGACTTCAGCTGGTCCTTGGCCTTACAGTTCATGCTGCAAAAAATAAAAGACTTCTCTGTCACCAACCGTTATAGAAGTCTATAACAGACATTTTGCATAGTTTTTGAACCTTAAATTCAGATGATGAGATTTTAGGAGCTTTGTGAAATATTGCATGGTAGTTAGGATAAAAAAACCCAGCTAAACTAGTTAAAATGGAATAAAATAATTTAAAATCACCATTTTATAATATTTCTGGAAACACTATATTATATAATAGTATGTATTGCAGTAGAAGCACCAGTTTTCTGAACTCTATTTCCCCTTCGTTCAAAATTAAGAAATGTTTCTTGATATATAGCTGAAAAGTAGTGATTTATTTATATCTATGGAATATGTATTCTATATAAGTGTACTATAGTTCTATATTTTATCTAGTTTTATATCTATTTATACTCTATATATCCCATATATATGTAAGATTTACATTTATAGGTAAAGGATCCTAATTCACTATAAAACAGGAATCATCGGTAAGCTAAAATAAATATACACATTTAAAAATTTATGAAAATAAATTCTGAGAAAGGTTACTTGGTTAATTATTAATTTATCTAAAGTTATAGAATTGTCTTGAAACCAACATTTTTTGTCTGATTTGTGACTTTCTTTTCTTTGCTCTCTACAATTTGAAGCTCTTCTTTCACTGATCTGAGTTTCATTTGGATGCATAAACTCATTCTGTAGTCATTTTTCATGAGAGGTAGTGTGCAAAGTACCACTACTCTTTAGGAGAAATTTTATCGTTTCAAATAGTCTCTTATCTTCAGCTTGCCTATTTTTTGAATGGCATCAGCCACAGATAGATACTGAATGACTCCAATTTCACTGAAGGAAGAGGCTTCTTAATTTTTTTTGAGAGATTAGCAGGAAATTATTGAAAATATGTAATAAAAATGTATTTTAGTGAAGCAATGGTGCAATCCAGTAAAATGTACTTGAAGAGAATTTGCTTTAGACTTATGAAAACTAAAATATAGAACAGATGTATATTAACAGTGCAATGCTAGATCAGGCTGAGGTCCTTCTATGTTAGCATGAAAGTAGACCCTAATAGTTACCACTACAAGATGCTTCTGAGGACTCTGGAGGCAAGGACGACATTCAGTCTTCCGCACTGAAGTTCTTATCTTAAGTAATATCCTTGAACATTAAAGTTTTTCCTAATCAAAAGAGTTCTTTCAACGTTTGAATGAGCTTGATAATATTCTGTGGTAGTAAAAACCACAAGCTAGTTAGGTATTGTGTGGGATTTTTTAAACTGTTGCCCTAAGTCTTGAATAAGCCCCACCTCTCTTTTCTATTAACAAGACTTTCAAGGCCAAATGTTTGTTTCCTCACCATACAAACTGAAGCAAGGATTGGAGCCCAAACATCTTCAGTTGAGAACCACAGACAAGGCTGGGGATCAAGCTGCTGTACCATAAAATTTGCAAGACATTTCAAGGAGTGCCCTTTCTTTTTCTCCTGGCTGCAGCAATCTATACATGATTTACTCTTGTATGCCTGTTTTCTTGACCAGGCTGAATAAAGCACTACTTCTAACTATCTTTGTGCTGTTCGCAGGAGTTCACGTGTGGCTCCAAGCATGCTGGTGTGCAGGCTTTCATGGTACCACCATATCCCAACCAGCTCCACTGTCTAACATCATCTGGGAAAGGGCAATATATATTCAGTGTTGTGCAGCTTCGGGATCCCCCTGCCACGGAAACCTCCAGGTCAAAAGACTGACCGTGCTACCTCTAACTTGTGTTACGATAGATGCATTTGTCACATCCCTAGCACTGAAAATCAGTCTGTTCAGAGATGAGAAGTGGGCCTCAAATGTAATGAGTTTGTTAAATAAAAATAAAAAGATATATTTCCTCCAGACATTTGTGTCTTTTTGGTTTACTCACTTTTCATATTCAAATTATCTTACATAACCATGTACATTATTTTGGATCTTCATTTTAAAAAGAAAATTAAGTTTTCTCTTAAGTGCACAGCTTGAGAGTCTAAGATTCACAACAGCTGCCAAAAACTCTGCAGTATCTGTAACTGTCCATATAGAAATAAAACATATAGTAACTGGAATTTGAAATCAAGAGATCGCAAAAAGGAAGGCAGCAATCCAGTTGGGTTATACTTGCCTCAGCTCTCAGTACTTTGTATAAGGAAATACAAGTTTTATATCTGTCTGCCTTATGCAGTGGCATGCTGGATCTCGAAGAGACCATATATGTATTTCTGCACCTTCTCTGGATGAAAGGCATAAAAATCTTCTACTATAATGCAGTGTGCCATATAGTACTTTAAATTTTGAATGTGACCATCACTAAGTTAACTACACCGAGAATGTTGATTTTGGTGACACAATTAATTTCTGCAAAAAGGGTTGTGATGCCAGGAAAAGAATATGATTTCTGTAAAGCAGCTGCTGGAATTCCTTGAGGATTAAAGATTCTGTTTCAATGGAAGTAAGTTAGTGAAATATATATTGGCAGAGTATTTTCTAGAAAGAATATTTAGAAAATGTCCAGAAAATAAACATCCAAGTGATTATAAGAGAATATGCTAAAGAAAGTGCTGATTTTACTCAGTACGCTGGTGAAGGAATAGTATATCCTCCTTAAAATAACCCCCAGTCAGGTTATATGCTGTAGGAATTTTATTTTTTTTTTGATGCAGCTGCTTGGCAGCGATAGCTTTACCTTGCCCACCACAATTTGACCAAACGTGCTGTTATTTTTATGAATAAAGGCACCTGCTTGCTTATCACAATATTTCTCTCTTTGTTTGTCTAAGTAGCTTTGTGTAAACTCTTTTTGGCTGGTTAAATCACAGCGACACTAGTGATGCAAATAATTTTTTCTGCTTGCTATGATACTATACCCTGTATAAAACTGATCACAAAAAATGAATTTCTGAAAAAGATTGCCTGCTTGCATAGATTTGTTCTAAAGACCTGAGCTCTGTTTTTTCACTAGTAGTGTACACAGTTAATTCCAAGATTATCATTCTGGTAGTCAAATGATATATATTGCATACCACGTTTTGTCTTGACAAGTCTGAACAGTGCTGTAAATTGGTAATTTCACTAATTTGCATCACCGAATTAAATAAGATTAGGACTACAAATGCCACAAAATTTCTACTTAGAAGAAATAGTTATGATCTTGATTTTGAAGAGTATAGCTTGATGTGTTACCAAGTGAAACACTAGCATCCTAAAGTGAAATGATAAATTTTTTGTAGGCCTGTTTAAACATCTGGCGAGAATGGGATTTTGCCACTAAAAGGCTTAGCATATTAGTATGCTTGCCACTATCAACCACACAGCTGCAGTACAGGCTACTGTCATATTGAGGAACAGATGAGTTACATCCAAAAGGAAAGTGGCAAAGCAAAAGTGACATCAATTCCCTGTCAAATGAAAATGAACTATTATTTTGCAATAAATAATTTAGATTAAAACAATCCCCTAAGCATATAATTGTAATAGAAAATAGTCCATGTAGTCCTTTTTTAATTTGGGGTCACTTTTTATTCCATTTTCCATGACATTTTCTTGACTAAATTGTTGTGGTTTTAATTTAATATCAGATTTGGTTTTCACCAAAGACAGTTGTATTGCAACACAAGGAAAAACCACAGAAATAAATTCGTATTTCATCTGAAACAGAATCTTTTAGACACAAATAGGTCTTTTTCACCCCACAGTTCAGTGTTCCTGGTGAGTTTAATTTTAAGTAATAAAAACAGCAAAGTCATTCATACTTTTGCTATTTGACTTAGATATAAACATGTCAAGATTAAATTGAAGAGGATCTAGCTCATCCTTGTGTTGTGAAAGCAAGGCTCTTTCGTACAAATGGCTTTATGATCATTACTTTTTCTCTCCCTAATCTAAAGTGAACCAGTCAAGTGTTTGGTAGATTAACTGGCTTGTGAAATTACCTCATCTTGGTCCTCTTCTAATTTTTTGTATTTATTGATTATTCCTTTCCTTGCCTTTCTTCCCACTGTTTTTTCTGGCCTCTAAGCCTTACATTAGCAATTACCTTTCTTTGAGTATTTTTTTTTAAAAAAAATCATTTCAGAGGGATTATGTCATTCCATGAAGAAAGCAGAAACAAGTTTAAATGGGAGAGATTTCATCAAAAATACATGTGATCCCTGTTGTGTCTGTGTATTCTTCATATCAATTTTGAAAGTGTAATTGGAAAACCCCTTCTTTCAGACTACTTTTCTCATATATTTTCCATTTTACACCATTGAAGTGCAGTGGAAAACCAGACAGAAAACTAATACTGTAATTTAAGTTAATTCTGCCCTGCCCCTCCATTTCATAAACAACAGGCTAAATACTACTATGTTCTTATATTTCTTTCTTTGTGCTTTACTTGCCATGTAAGACAGTGGAGACCCTTCCTCTTTCTCATTTTCTATTTTCTTCATAAGAAGTCGAGGGTAGTAATATTACAAGAGGGTAATAGATTCCCTGTACACATGTACATGCCAATGATCACAGAAATTGTGACTAATATGACAGATAGAATAAGTCTTCTTCAGAGTCTTTTGTTAGTTCAGATTTAGGTCACAAAGTGTATTTTTCCAGGCTGTCATTCTAAGAGGAGCCAGTCTGATAACATAAATGTTGTTTTAGCTTTTTCAGAATATTGGCTTCATAAAAGCATTGAATTAAGAGTTGTCAGAACTTTTGCAGTGTTCCTAACCATCCACTTTAAGACATAAGAACTAATTTTTAAACGGTACTTTTCCTGCTCAAATCCTCTGCCCGTCTTTCCATGTGGTTTCACTTTAATGCCTGTGAATCCATGCTTCTATTATTGCTTACCCCCTTTTACTGGAATTCACTGGAGGAAAGCACTATTAGGGTTTTCCACTTTGCAGAATAGTTGTTCTGAAAAGAGAACACAAGATGAAATAAAAGAGTATGTTTATGAACAAAGTGGATGTAATAATACAGGTGTTCCAATGAATCTTTGTGGCCTAGAGAGGATCACTGGCATTCTGACTGAGAACAAAGGCTCTCACAAAAAAATTTAAGACATTAGCAACATTTTCTAGGAGCACAAATTTCATCTTATGTTTAAAACCTGGATCTAATTTTAATATTGATGTTATGTAGAATCCTTCATGCATTCAATTGAGATATTCATGGCCTTAAAGAAATTTGGAATGTTCTAATATACCTTACTGAATTGAGGCCTTCATTTCCAATGAATTCTAAAAACTGTCTTCAAGCAACTAGGAAAGAATTAAAAAAAAAAAAAAGGGTATAACTTTCAGAAGAAGCTTTAAATAAAACTTATTATATTTTTCTTCTTGGATAAAAACAAATGCAAGCTTTTGCAGTGACTTGAAATATCCCCTTAATTGAAAAACCTGAAATTTTTATTTCAGAGGACAACTAGAATCCTGAAGTACAGTAAACACAGAGAAGGAATTTTCCCTTTTACTAGTTTTCTGTCTTTAAAAGCACAAGCAACAGTGTTGAAACTTGTTTTTACTTGTTTTTGAATTTCAGTTTCTAGGGAAATTTCTTGAAAAATGTCCAAGTTATGAAATCTGTACAAAACATTCACAATTTCTGTAGTTTTATGTTGAGCAATGTCTGATTTGCCAACAGGAAAATTATATATCCAGAAAAACTCCAGAATTTTCAACACTGATACGAAAATTTGTTTAAATGTTACTGGTTTGCTACAAAAATAGGGGACTTTCAGGTAAGCCTATATAAATTACTTTGAATTTTGTATTGAATAATTATGACCTTCTTCTTCACTACATCCCTCAGTCTTAAGGTCTACCTACAGAGGCAAAGCCCATGTTTCTTTCCTCTTCTGATTTGACTGTTGTCTCTCATCAGGTTAAAAACTTTCTGTCACAACCTGGATTTCTGTATTCAAATTCTTTTCATGAATGCTCTAAAGGTTTAGCAGCGATAGCTTCTCAACATGAAGAATTGGAACAAGAAAATAAATTTTAATAGGAAGTTGTTAAATGCAGGTTATTGTGCTTGTAAGTCATATTTCTAGAAATAGTGGGTTTGGTCTTTTTAACCAAGAATATATAGAGTCTGAAAGGGATCTTTTAGCACACTCTATCTCCTCATATTCTAGGCAACATATAACCTTCCATCTTAAGATGATCTGTGCTAATTTTGCCCCATTGCTCCTTATAAAAATCTGTTTGAGAGCTTCAGTGCTCTTTCTAACCTGTCGTTTGTGTTTGACTTGACATTTGTTCATATCCCGTTGTTGTCTGGTATCATTTTTGGTTGTTCCTCAATCAGGAATCTCATTCTTTTCTCTGTTGTAACTAGGGAATTAATCATTGTCATATAGTTCTTTCCAGATTCTATCTATGTCTTAAACTCTACTACTAGCATGTATCCTAATGTTTGCTATTAACATGTGTATACTTGGATTTTGTTTCAAGGTAAAGTTGACAAATATATTAAGCAATATGTTTAAGAAACACTTTGGTGGGATACTTCATTTCTCAGGACTACTTGTGATTATCTCGGGTTTTTGTTTTTTTTTTTTTTTTTCT
>VXAY01001197.1:306206-326696 GCA_013399855.1 Oxyruncus cristatus | reverse complement strand
TTTTTTTTTTTTTTGCCTGCCTTATTATTTTTCCAGTAGTCCCCACCACTTTCTACCAGCATAACTAAGACTTTTCTTTATGGTGTCATAACATTATTTTTGCTGATGCCCAAGTGGATTATCTCTGTTTCATTTTTTTGTGTGAAAATATATTGTTTTTTTTAAAAATAGATGCAATGCTATGTCTGATCAGAGGTTGTCATTATAGATATTAATCTTATCTACAGGGCAGCCTCATGGAACCTGAAGCTTTTCCTTCCAGGTCTTTAGGACCAAGAATTTGTCTTTAATCCCAGAATGGCATTCATTTCTGCTGTTTGCTATGTCAACCAGCTGAAATACATATAGCAGAAACTAAAGTTTGCTTACTAATGGAAAAATACAGCATTGGAATGTCTAAAACTGTAAATATCAGTGAAAGTTTAAAGACTTTCATGCAAAAATAAGCTCCAAACTCAGACTTCCCAGGGAATGTTTTTATTGGAAGTTGATTCTAGCCTAGTCCAATTTTGTTCTTGTTTTTGTATTATTTATTCCCTTTTTGACAACTCACCAAGTCATGCTCTTTTCTGGCATAGGTAATCCTCCTTTTTATAGCAAAAGTAGGTGGAGAGGAGTTCAGTAGAAAGAAATGACAAAAGACCCTTTATGTTGCCGTGTCATCCTACCTAAATATTTGTAGCATCCTGGGCACCTGATGTCCATATCACCAGATCATAATGATAAGTGTCCAGAATTAGAATACAATTACCATATAATCTGTCCCAAGATTACTTGGAGACCTCTTGCAAACTTCTACAGCAACTAAAACCCTGTAGGTTTAGGGATTATGACTTCAGAATACTACAAAAAATGGTCCCTGTTGAATAGCAGGGTACTTATTGTAATCATTCAGAACTTCCATCTATTTAGTCTTAATTTTTATGTATTTTTTTTAAATATGTGTTACATTTTATTTTGTTTAAAATACATAATTTCTAGGGATTTTCCTGCTCAAATCCTCTGCCCGTCTTTCCATGTGGTTTCACTTTAATGCCTGTGAATCCATGCTTCTATTATTGCTTACCCCCTTTTACTGGAATTCACTGGAGGAAAGCACTGGTATTTCCAAGGAATTTCCCTGGTAAAGTGCTAATTGACTGTATCTTTTAAGTGTGTACAGGCAGTCTAGATATCTTGATGGAAGTAAAGATGATGTAAAAAAAGGCAACTAGCCCACAAATTCACATGTCAGCAGGAAAACAGAACAGCATTTTCTTTCTCTATGCATAGGCCAAGTAAGTTAGATCAAATTTAATTTTCAGATGATAACAAGATCATTTCTTGACAGATGTCTTTAGTTGCAATTAGGTCTGATGAATTAATTACTGAATCTTAGCAGATCGCCCTACTAAAATTAGCCTCAGAAGTGCAACAGTCACTATTTTGTTGTTTTCTTGTGCCTTTCTCACTGCTTACCTTTAGGTTGCTAAAGTCTGGATTTCACTTTTGCCAAGGCTGATAGCCCACAACCTTTGCACTGGAAATCTCTGTTAAAATCATAAAAGTACTGGTGGCTATCTGAGACTCTCAAACTGTTCTGCCCAAGGCAGAATGCTCTTCCAATAAAAAAATTAGAGAGCTCATCGTATTGTAAGGGTTAAAAATGGATCTTCAGAAGAACACCAGACTTTGCACACACAAAAAGGAGTACAACTCTCACAATTGTAGGAGTATTACTGCACTGAGCTCCTGGGCTAACCTGGATGCTCAAATCACGTGCAGATTTCTCCAGCTGGCATTGAAGTGAAGGCTCAGAAGCTGTTGTGTCACTACTTTCTATTTTTTTTGGTTTTTTTCACCTCAGTGAATCAACTAGTACCAGCTAACTAAGCATATAAAATCCTAATGGAGGCAATGCAGTTATCATATTGCTCTCAAATATGAAGGTAATAACCTTGACTCTGCTTAGTTACCTTTGGAAAATTAGAACACTTTTTCTCCATGAGGATGCTACAAGCAGATAGTTTTTAATTAATTCCCTGTAAAATCACCTTTCTGGAATTAAAAAGAATAAAAAACGCACATAAGCATCTGTGATTTAAATCCTCTTATTTGCTTCCTAGGAGTAGTAGTCCATCTGGCTATTTTAATATGACTTATTGTCATACATTCTTTCTTTTTTTTTCTTTCTGTCTTTTGCTAATGTATTTTGATACTTGCTTTAACCTTGAAAAAATTCTGTGATCCTTTCTAAAACAGAGCTTCATGATTTGTTTTTTTTTTTTTCAATAGGTTAGATAACCTGTTCTCATGCAGACAGATCAGTGACACAGAAGAAAGGAAACGTGAGTTATCTGCCCACGTCTCATAGTTCAGATAACATCTCAGACTGTGCTGTGCACCTGGGATATTCCTAGTATTACCAAGAACCCACGAGGTGTGTCCAATAACACTTAATTCCTTCTCGTTCCTTGCTTCAATCTGCCTAGCTGTGTTTGTGCAGACAGTAGCTCTTTAATTTAAGAATGTAAGAAATTATTCTATGCAACTTTTTGCTGAAAGTGTCTTTGCTCTTGGAGTAAGGTGTTGATTCCGTGCACTGTTGAGACTGAATTATGTAGTTCGTTACTCAGAATATCAAGACAGAATTGCTTAATAAGAAGAGCATAAGACAAGATGATTTGCATAGCTCAGTTGAACTTCAGAGTTTGCATTTCTGAGCAGGAGAAAACGCCAAGATTCCATAAGGCAACTACTTATTCCAAATCTGGCATTTCTCCTATTCAGAAACACAGATTGTGAAGTTCACTCAAGTTATTGAAATCAACCCATTTTTTCCCAAGTATTTTAATAACGTGCCCATTTTCTGTTACTAGTGTTTTACTTGTACACTATTTACATATTAAGATATTTAGTATATTCACTTAAATTGCTGTCTCTCCTTCCTGATTCTTCAAGAAAAATCACAGTGATATATTTAAAGGAGTAAGAAACATAGACAGGTTGACACATGCATGCCTTCACTGGAGAATTAAGATGAGTATCGTGCACAGCTCATTTGTGGCTTTGTCTTATGTCATTCCATCACTTGCAAGTTATACAAGTAATTTCTAGAACCATATAAATAAGGTGTTTCACACAGACACTGTGTAAACCTGACTTGAATGTTGTGTCTGTATTAATGAATAAAATGGACTAAGGATTATTCTTTGGTCCTGAAGCTAACTGGGATGGCAAGCCCTGTGTCCATAGGGCTAGTTCTTTTGCCCTCCTGACTGTATTCTTGTTGGGGATGATCCTTGGCCTGTGCGAACCCTTAGTGGAAGAGAGGTAACTGGCCTGAGCCAAAACTATGCCAGGAACCTTGATAACCATTTCATGCTACTCTCACACACCCATGCTGTGACTCTGCTGAGTTTATCAGTACAGTGTTATCAGAAAAATTAATTGTATCCCTACCTGTCTTAGATTACTATCGAGGATCTCTTTCTAGCTCTGTAGCTTAAGCCCCAGCCCAGTTCTCTGTACTGCACGCAGTTGATTAGAGATACTTGCCTTCACAGAAGGGGTGGAAGGGCAAAAATCACCTCCTTCCCCAACCTGGATTTACTTTTTGGCAGCAGTGCTGCTCTATAACCTGGGGAGAGGAAAAAATTACTGTAATGGTGGGTCTGCAAAACCTTCCTCATGAGCAACAGTTGTACACACCCTCTGCTTTGTTGAGCCACTTGTTCCCCCGCTGGAGGCTTTAAACAAAGATATCATCTGTGATCTGCAGGTTTTGTGAAACCCAAGGAAAACTCTGAGGATTCACTGCACATAACAGTGTAGCCCAATCTGCCTGAAACAGACAGCACATAAAGTGATTGTATGTGCAAGCAATGATATTCATTTGGTTTCAATATCCAAATAGTTTGTGCAAGCATTTTTCCATAAGTTGTTGAAAAACTGACTTTAAATAGTTTGCTTTTCATTAGAGAAGATTAAAATTTCACATTGACAGACATATTCAACTCTTCTTCTGGGGATCACATATGTCAAAATATTATGGGGGTTTTTTTTCTTTTATTTACCATCATCAAAACAAAGAGTGAGAACATAGGGTCTGGGCTTGATACATGCTGTTGAATATTTTACAAGACTAAAATAAGATTATTTGATATGTTCTTACATGATTTTCTACTGCAGTGAAAAACAGCCATTAAAACTTTATAAGCAGCTGTGGCTACTTGCTCCTGTGAAAAATCAAATTCTAAATGACAACTTGGTTTCTGTGGTTCTTCAGAAAACAGTGTATTTAAGTCTGGTCTATACTTAACACCTTAATGTGTTTTACTGACATGATTATGTTTTCTAGCAGCGCAATTTTTTTTAATTATTTTTTTCAAAATAACTCTTCTTCATACTAACTTTCCATAGACTTAGGTACGCTGACATGATTGCTGAAGATATGACTCTTGCACCACTGCCAGAAGGAAGATATATCTTTAAAACAAGTTTAAGCTAGAATTACCATTTCTACATGAGGGCAATGATTGCCCTATGTGGGACTAATAAAAAGAGGTGTTCTTAAATGCGGATAAGACTTCAGTTTCACAGACACAGAATGGTTCTGAATAAATAAAGTCCTCTCTGCTTGGCAGCAGCCTTGCTGACCCTTATGATTTTATCATGTTTTTCAATACTCGTTTTTGTTTTGTTTGTTACAATCCTCAGTTTTTTGCATACATTATTGCTTAGAAGTCTGTGCTTCATAGTAGCCTGTATTTCTAGTATTCATACTTGTGGAGGAAAAGCTTGCAAGTGGTTTCACAATCCCCACTTCTAATACAGCATATGGAGGCATCTGAAACGTGTAGTATTTTAAAATATGGTACTCTTTAAATCAATTTCATTCTTTATGAGAGCTCTCCTTTTCATTTTTTATAATAATGACTTCTATAAATTTTATTTATCTCAGTTGATTTGAAATGTTTGTATCTCATGTACCAAAATGTTCAGGCAAAAATGTAAAAAATGTAATTTTTAATAGGGTTGCATACGTTAAAAGAGCATGTTTTGCAGATTCAGGCACTTCTGCTCAAAACTGTAGTTGTTTTTGGAAGCTGGTTACAGGAGGTATACTTGTATTTTTTAGCTGTGTTTTGTAAACTAAAATGTGGGAATTGAACTCTGTGCAGAGTACCAGTTATTAACATTCCAAGACAAGTAGATTTGGAACAAATTTCATGATGCCCCACAAGATACCCCACAATTTTGTTAAAATAAACAGTGTCCATGAGCCTCTTCAGATGCAGCATCAAGAAGGGGCTTTCTGCCTGTTTGTGACTGTACACATCTGTTAATTCAGAGATCTAAATGTGAAATCCAGCACTCAGGGACACCAGGTGGATATCTGATACTCTCTGAGGAATCTGGGCTTCATAAACCATTCTGTGGGTTATTCACAGCCATGCATTTTTGCCTGCTTGTGACATAAAAAATATGGATGAAATATTTGTATCAATAATTAATCCTGGTATAAATCAATACAAATTACTAATAAATGAGAAACAGAGACATGTTGCTGCCAAAAATCAGCTGTTAATGCCTTTTCACTTACTGAAATAGCATGCTGCATATCACAAATGTTCTATTACTAACTACAAAATATTTCTCTAGGTGAAAGTCAGGACTCCAGCTCTACTGTGAAGGCTGCAGTCATAGCACAGAATAATTTTAGATTGGAATAAATGTTCATAAAGCATGAGAAATAAGGAGATGCAACTCTTTATGTCTACATTTCATGATTTTTCAGAAATATTTACATGACCTAGGAGCCTAAGGGCTCAATTCACTTGTTTACACATAGGAATCTTGTTATATTTTTAAAACTTATTAATGTATCACAAGCTTCCTTTTGGGGTGTAAGAAATTACACTGGAGCTATGGAAATACTGTCTCATTCGGGTACAGCAGCTGGAGACCAACAAGGATATTCTTTCATGCCTGAAATGGCACTAGATGAATGTCTACTAGTAACTAAACCTTCAACCCTCACAGTACAGGCTGAATTCAAGCTTAGGATCTGTTCTTGAAGAAGGTGTCTGTACCACTTCTTCCAAAGAATGATGTCAGACTTCAGGGTAGCTCTCCCTTTCTCTTCAGTATGTTTTCTCAACATAACAACTCTTTCTTAGCCAAACATACTTGTTACTTGACCAAAGATCGTGCAGGTGGTGAGGGACAGCCCCCACCTGCCCTGGTAACTCTGCAGAATTCAAAAAAACCCAAAAACTTGGCTCCATCCCATGATGATGACCTGGCGGTGCGATCACACTCCTGAAAAATGGCAGAAGTGTGTGTAATTCTTCTGGCCAAGGATTGTGGGGGAAGTGCTCTAATCTGTGGAGTGTAGCTATCAATGGATATTTTGAAGAAAATGATGGGTATGTCTTCACTACGTTAAGGACCTGATCTTTTCAACATGTAGTACTCAAAATTCTGAATTTAATTCTGAAATGTACCTGAGACCTTTGCTTGAATCTGGCAGTAAATCAGTCAGAAATGAGACTTAAGTCTCTGAGAAATATAGGCATTGATAAAAACTTTTTCCCTCAGCAGTGATTAAACATACCATCCACCTAGGGGTCTCACCTAGTAGCACTCTCATCAGTGCTTCCCAAAGTTTTCCCTTAGCAATCCTACTTCCAGGGTCACAACCCCACTTTCATTTTCACTTCCAGGCTTTTGGGCCCCAAGTGGGGTCATGACCCTAACTTGGGAACTGCTCTATAACACATTGAAAAAATTAACATACCAGCCAGTAAATACATCAGCAAAAGAAGCCCATCCAGTCTGCACAAGACCCTGTGCTGTCTGCCATCCCTAGCGGCCTTACCTATTAAACATGGGTTAAAAAAATAGATAGCATGTATCTACTTGCAAGCTCATGTACTGCTTTGTGTAGTTGTGACCATTGTATTGTATTCTTCTTTTGTACTATTTAGCTAAGTTTGGTGTTGACAAATATGTGCTAACACTTCTGAAAATATGGCCCTCTTCTTCTTGGTCATTCATATGTTGGAGGTGCTGCTTAGATTTATTATTTGCACATAATAGACAGTTATTGTGTGTCAGAAACAAGATCTGGAGAGCCTACTGTTCCCACAGCTGGAGCAACACATACACATCTGCTAAAACTGCAGTGTAAATTGTATTGTCCTTAGCAATTAATCACTTACACTGTATTCTATTGATTTTCCCCCTCATTAACTCCTACTGGTCTTTACCTTCTTCGCTTTTCTTCTTCCTCTGCTGTCATCTGTTCTCCTTTTCTTAAGAGTCTCCCACTTAACTTTTTAACATCTTCTCTGGAAGTGCTGAGTCTGGATGTGGAAATGCTGCCACAAAAGTTTCTACTTCTCTTGGAGAACATTCTACCAGTAGATTTCAAAGAGCTTTGCACAGGCTGTGAAAGCACAAAGGTTATGAAATCTTAATATCTGCATTTTACAGTGAAGAGATTATAACACAATTTTTGTTACTCACAGTCACCAAAAAGTGAGTTTAGTGGCAGAGAAAAACATGAATCTCCCATTTCATGTGTCCCATGGTAGACTCCAAGCAACAGGGTTAGCACAAAATATACCAGTAGATGGCACTTCAGTGTTCATAGCATTGCTTATACATCTGAGGATGTGATACAAATGGGCTTCTTGTGTAGTTCTTCACACATGAATTTTAGCATAATTTTATTTCTTTTTGTTCTTGTGCTCTTTTACCTGGTGGATTTACACTGCCCTCCTTTTTTTCATTTATCTTGCTGTGACACTTTTCTATTGCTTCTTCATTTCTCTCAATTTTCCATTTGCTATGTCTCATTTGGAATAAAAAGGAAAAAGAGAAGAAAAATAAAAGAAAAATAAATCTAATAAAGGGAAAATCCCTCACTGATTTTTTTTTTTTTTCAGAAAGAAGTTATTTACATCCTGACTAGTTCATTACTATGGAGAACTGGGTTGTTGTTGAGCAGGAGCAGTAAAATTTACTCTCAAATGTTCTTGAACCCCACCATGTATTATTTTTTTTCAGTGTGAGGTTAATAGCTGTTTACTAACTTGCAGTGTATCTGTGAAACTGTATGTCCTATGCCCTTAGCTCTGTACACTTTCTCTGTACACAGCCTGAAGCTTAACACTTCAGCTTCTGGCCTTTCTTCCTGATGGGAAGTGAGGGTTTTGTTTGGGTTTCTGTTGTGGGCCCTGGATGGATTTCGCCCTGTCAGCTTGTGTGGTGCTTCTTACTATGTTGCTGACAATGGCAAGTGCCTTTCAGTAAAGGCTGAGGTTCCACCAGAGCTTGTAAGTGGAGAATACTGGAGAGATTAATAAATGAATTGTCACAGCTTCCAGGCATGCTGGGTTGAGAAATGCAACCCTCAGGTTTGTGGGCTGTGTAAATTTGGAGCTCCAGGTCTGTAACTTTATGGAGATAGACTCAGTATCTTTTTGGTTTCTCATAAGATGAATGAAAATTAATTACTTTAAGGTTGAAGTCCAAATGTGGAAATACTAATATTTGCATATCTTTAACGTCAAGCATTTTAGGCTTTTTGCAGTTTTGGTGCAGTCACCATTTGAAACAAGGATTTGAATTGCTCTGAGTAAACCATCTGTATGTGGGAAAAGATTATGGAAAACATCCCTAAAGGGCTTTTTTTAGTTGCTCCAGTGGGCATTATCTATTATTTTTCCGAGTGTCTTGTCTTAGTTGGTTTGTGGGTTTTTTTTTTCTTTCGTTGCTGTCTTGACCAATCTAGCTGGTACTAGTTATTGTCTTTTAGAGAATTATTGTCAGTCCTTAAAAAAAAATAAAAAAAAATTCAAATATGAACAATACAATTGTTTTGAACTGAATTTTAACTGCTTCATTCTTCCATTTTATTTACTTGTTCTCACTTAAAAATATATACAGAAACTGTTGTTACTTTTCTTACATTATATCTACATACATTCTGCTTGGCACAGAATGAATGTTCTAATGAATAGGTGCTTCATTCCTTGAACAGCAAAAGATTTCACTAAACTCAATTGGAAAATAGCATTTATGGTAAATTTTAGGATCACCGAAGGATTATATAAGGGAAAAACATATTAAAGAAGGAATATTCTGGATTCCTACTGACAATTACATCCAACAGCTGTGGTGATATGGTTGTTCTTTCAATAGTTCTTGAGGGAATTGTTTCTTTTTAACTAGATATTCATTTCTGATTTTGGAGTCTGTAAGAGTTGAAAGTAGGTGGCCATAGCTTTTGGTAGTATCATAATTCAACTTCTAAGGGTTCTCAGGAGATCATCTGCTGGATTGTTCTCATGTGGAAGAAAAGGTTTCCCTTAAACCCGGTATGAACTTCTCTTGTTTGAGCTTATGCATGTGGTCCCTTTTCTGGCTACCAAGTGCTGCTATGGAGAGCCTGGCTCTGTCTACACAAAGACCTGCTTGCAGGTGGGAACGGCTGATCTGAGGTGTTTCCAAAGCCACCTCTTCTCCAGGAAGTAGCAGCTTCATCCCTCAAATGCCTCTTGCAGCCCCTGAGATTCTGCTGGGCTCACTTGTCAGTGCCACCTTTGTCTTCATTGACCAATGAATTGCATAACTTCCTAAGTGGCTTATCTACATATTTTGCCCTGTCATCTCTTTTAGCAATGCTTCTAAATCAGAAATCAGATGGAAGTAGTATATTCAATGGCCATTCACCAACATCATCCTTGTAGTTCCATAAAATAGTTCTAGAATATGAACATCATTGAAAATTAAAATAAGTACATTACATGAAGCTCAACAGAAGATGGTAGGAACACTGTTATCTGAGTAAGAGCATTTCAAATCGCTAAAGGATCTTGGAAAATTTATTAAAACTGTTCTTCTTGTGTAAAACTGTTTTTGCATATAACCATACTATACTGGGTACGAATGATTTTTTTTTTTTTAAATACTGCTTTTGCTGTGGACCTCTAACATGCTATGAAAATTAGCAACTAATTGCTAATTAATTTTAAAATATTTTGAAATTTTGAAATATTTAATTTTTAATTTTTTAAAATTTCAAAAATGCTTTAAAACAGGTGACTAAAATTTAGTTCTTGGTTGTGAATGCTGTGGTTTCATTTCGAGAAGTTCTGGATATCTGGCGACCTCACTGAAGCGCTGGGAGCTTCAGATGCTATTACTGAGTGGAATCGGTGGAAATTATGGGGCCTTTACACATTCAAATCTACACTTCAGCACCTTGGTAAATGCCTTATCCTGTAGCATCTGGGACACCTGACTATCTGTTTTCAAAGTCCATAGTTCCTTCTCAGTTTTCTGACACATTAGTATTTTTCAATCCCGTGGTGAAGTTGAACAAATCCATTCAAAGATTAAGAGATCAAAAGACTACCTGTAAATTACAACCAAATGAACCAAACTTGTGGATTTAACTCTTCTGAGCTAAACATTGTGGCTTGCACCTTGTTTTCACGTTGTATTTCTCCACTGTATGATAATTTCATTGGCCACACTGTTAAGAAGTAATGAAAGAATGTGAATTATACAGATGATCCCAAATGATTGTGAACAAAATTCAGCCACTAGAAGCTGTTATGTATTTATGTCTATCAGGAAAAAAAAAAAGAATTTTTAACTTGTGCAAACTATTTTTCATAAACTACTTGCCAAATTCATGCTGCTATAATGGGTCTGGCAGGCCTTGGAATTGCAGGAATATCAAACAAAAATAAAATTGCCTTATCTTCAGAGAGTTATGAATTTAAAATGTGATACCTTGTGAATGCCTTGGTTTATGTACAAATGCTATGCTTCACCAGAAAGCATGGAATCCTAGTTCTTCAAAGAGATAAGATACAGATGTTTCTGTGCTGGTGATTCATTGTATAGTAAAATGTAAATGTCCAGAGAACAGCACTAAAACTAAAATTTAATTTCACATGATTCACATTTGGAGGGAAAAAAAGAAAGAAATATTTTAATGTAAAAAAAAAAGGAAAAGAGAAAAAGAAAGAAATGACAGCTGTTTGAAATTTGCTGAGAGGCTCAGAACGTAGCTTTAGTTGAGGTGTGTTAACAGGCAGAAGGCAAGCAAAGAGGTAAAACTTGCAAAAGAGGTCCATGATACTATATTTAAGTCTGTCTTAATAACACAGCTCTCAGGAATGCATTTGAGTGTGATCAGAATTGTGTATACTCGCTTTCTTGTGTTATGCAGAGAAATTACATTTGAGAACTGGGGTTTTAGAGGCAATATTCTTATTGTTCAGATGCCTCAAGCTGAGTCTCTCAGAATTATGCTGATTTTACTTTAGTGCCAGAATATGGGTTTCTGTTTTCAAACATAGGAGCTCCACAAACTACACACTCCGTATTACTTGGCCTGCATTTGTGAATGAAGTTCACAGGCCTGGGATATAGTAACAAAGTCTACTCCATGGTGAGCTAGGAGTTTCAGAAATGTGATTTAGAGCAAGGGGAATATGTATGCCAGACAATAGAAAACACTGAAGATAAAGATGTTTCTGAAAATTTATTTCTTCTCTGCTTTTAGGAGCTTGGGCACGTGGTTTCAGAGCTTCTTATACCTTCTTGTACTTAGACACCCAGATGTCTTTGTTTCTTCATTTAAACAACATCCAGGGTAGCCTGTGCATTAAGAGAGGAAACAGAATAAAACATAACAAAAAAAATACACACACAGGTACACGCACAAACACAAACCCCAAAACAAAACAAAATAAAAAAAAATAAAAACCAAGAGGTAGAAAACATTTATTCAGCACTTTTTTTAGACTGAGGGAATTAAATTCGTATTTCCACTTCCTGGGAAGTTCCCCATGTACAAGCCTGGAAGAGAGGATGAAAAAAGTAAAGCTTCTCACTCCTGTTGTAACTATGACTCAATGTAGAAATATATGTGCGATTTGTAATCTTGATTTAAGCAGAGTGTTAAACATGATTTCATAGCTCAACAATGGAGGCACTTACCTACTGAGGGAAGGAGGAGGGGAAGCAACCTGGATTCTGGCCCCTGCTTCAAGCACTATTTATGTATGTTACTCAATTACAAATGCAAAATGTGTAGGCAGCCCCTGGGGCAATAACCCAGGACTTCCTCTTCAAAAGGAGCACCAATCAGGGTTGCAAATTATCCTCTCTCAATGAATCTTGCTTCCTGTCCAATATAGAAGTATGGTTTCAGCAGGCATGACAGACTGAGATTCACCTTGAGTTGGTGCTGGATGCACTCTTGGGAGATGTGGGAAAGATCTCCTCAGAAAGAGACTGGCAGTGAACCTTCATCTCCAGCTTCAAGGGAAAGTGCCTTATCTACAAGTAAGATGTTATGTAAAATGTTGGCAGTTGTGCATCCACAACCTCTGGACATGTTTCTGGGAGAAAGTCTCTGGGGCTGTTGTGCTTCATGATGAGGCTTCATGATGTGTGTTAGGCATCCTCAGAAGGTACTTCATGAAGCCTCTCAGGAGAAGCCACACCTGCACATCACAAGCAGGCTTTGGTGTAAGGTAGGTTTCAAGATTTTCAGCTGTATAGGAATAGCAATAGCAATGAGAGATGCAGTATCAGAACTTCAATAATTTTATCAGCAAAAACATGATGTAGATTTTTGTGGCCATTTAGCATACATGTATGTACTGGTGTAAATATATGTTCCTGGCATTTTTGTTCCTCTTTTGAATTTATTTCCTCGAGTTATTTTGTCAACCAGCAGCAAGACATAAAAGTAGAACCCAGAAATCCTGCTATGCTACAGTCTCTCTGTAAGACATGTAAATATATTTACAATTAAAACCAGTATTTTAATGTTTCTGTTTTGTTGGAAATGAAGTAGCTGGCACCTAACTGAACTTAAGAGAATCTTCTCTGATAGTCACCATATCTATTAAACATGTTGTTTCTATGTCATTGTCATGTATTAGTTCCTTGAGAGACTTTCCAATAGATTCTTTTTCCACACCTTTGTTCTCCTGGGCCCCGTTCTCTTTTATTCTGGGTTCTGTTCCCTCAGGAGACCAAAATCCTGCTCCCTTTGCTCCTCTCATCATGGTCTTCCTTCCAAAGAGACTGATTGTCTAAATGACATAACAGGAAGATGAAGGGCAAAATCTTTTTTTTAATTATTTTGAATACAGTATTATAAATGCGTGTTTGTATTTTTTATATATTCAGAGATTAATAAATTATGGTTGCTTTGGATAATCTAAACTACCCATAACAAATTAGAGTTTTCTATATAGTGGGAAATATACAGAAGACTACATCAGGAAGATCTATAAATATGATTTTTATTTAAACTAAAAGGGTAAATCAACTATTCTCAGACCTCAGCTCAGCAAAGTTCTTAAAATATCATTAAATAAAGTGCTTAACTATCTTTTTAAGTTTTATGTAGTATGATACAGAATTTTTTTTAGTGGGGTCTTATTTGTGAGAACAGCATGACCCAGGCAGCATAAAACAGGAATTTGATATCTCTGTACTTACGCTAGTTACCTCTCCTTAGTTCATTGTATTAGTAGGCAGTCTTAAAGGTGTGTCCAGTCTAAATATAGGTTGACCAAAAATAAGAATTTCTGAATTAAACTTCCTTTTGGGAGAAAAATAATTTCCAAGTGATAGTGTGCTCTTAGATGGTTAGTTGGTTTGGGTTTTAAGTTTTTGTTGTTGTTTTTTTTGTTTGTTTTGTTTTTGTTGGGGTTTTTTTGGTTGGTTGGTTGGTTTGATTTGGTTTGTCTTTTCTGCATCTTGAATTTGGGCAAGTAGACTCTGTTTTGCTTTTTCTATTGGTCATCTAAACAGACCTGAAGTATAGCAAAAATTCAAATGCACGTTCAAAACCTCCTAGAAATATGAAAGTAAAAAGGACCAAGAAATGTGTGTGTGGTAAACACACTGGAGGGAGAGGATGCCATGCAGAGGGACCTTGACTGGCTGGAGAGGTGGGCCAATGCAGACCTCATGAGATTCTACAAAGCAAAGTGCAAGGTCCTACACCTGGGTCAGGGCAATCCCAGACACATCTACAGGCTGGGGGGAGAAGTGACTGAGAGCAGCCCTGTGGAGGACGACTTGGGGGTGATGGTTGATGAAAACTCAACATGAGCTGACAGTGTCAGCTCACAGCCCAGAAAGCCAAAGAAATCCTGGGCTGCATCAAAAGCAGCATGGCCAGCAGGTCAAGGGAGGTGATTTTACCCCTCTTTTCTGCTCTTCTGAGACCCCACCTGTAGTACTGCATCCAGCTCTGGTGACTTCAACATAAGAAGGACATGGAACGGTTGAAGCAAGTCCAGAGGAGGGCCAATATCATTGATAAGGGGACTGGAGCCCCTCCCCTACACAGACAGGCTGAGGAAGTTGGGGCTGTTCTACCTGGGGAAGAAAAGGTGTGGAGACCTCATTGCACCTTCCATTATCACATGGGGGCCTTCAGGAAAGCCAGAGAGGGACTCAAAATCAGGAACCATAGTGATAGGACAAGGAGTAATGGGTACAAACTGAAATAGGGGAAATTTATGTTAAGTATACAGAAGAAACTCTTTACTGGAAGGATGGTGAGGCATGGGAAGGTGTTGCCTGGACAAGTTGTGCATACCCTGCCTCTGAAACTATTCAAGGCCAAGCTGGATGAGGTTCTGAGCAACCTGGTCTAATGAAACATGCTCCTGCCAGTGGCAGGGGAATTGGAACAACATAATCTTTATGGTTCCTTCCAATCCAAACCATTCTATGATTCCATGAAAATGCCTAAAGAGGTTGTGGATGCCCCATCCTTGGAAGTGTTCAAGGACAGGTTGGATGAAGCTCTGAGCAACTTGGTCTAGTGGAATGTATCCCTGCCCATGGCAGGAGGGTTGGAACTAGATGGTCTGTAAGGTCACTTCCAATCCAAACCATTCTGTGATTCTATGAAATGACAGACTTTTTATGTGGAAGATTGACAGGAGAACAAAAATGACAAATCTCTTCTACTCTATCACTGTATTTAGACTTTAAATTGTAATGGAGACATTGCTCCTATCTGAAAAAAGGGTTTCTTATACCAGTGTGAGCCAAGAGGTTTTGCCTTAACCCTTGTTGCGTGGTGCACAAGACTCTAGAGGACAGAACTCTTTAGAATAAAAGACTGAGGACTGCATGTAGGGAAAATTCCACTTTTTATTTTTTTTCACTCATCATTTATTTACAAATACACATTATAACTTTTATATACATTGCACATTTACATGGTAGAAAAGTACAAAACTATATATTTAAATGAATTTATATTTAACTCGCCATGTTTGAAAATATAAAATTGCATCAGAAAAAAAGTATTATGAAAAGCAAGAAACTTGAACTGATAAAGCTTTGATATAACTTTCAGCAACACACCGATTGGGAAAAGAAAACTTTGAAAGTGGTACTGCAAGACCATATTAAAGGAAACACATGATAGAACACTTATGCATGTTACAAAAAAAACCCCAAACCCAGTAAAAATAAAATAATCCCCTTATTCTTATTACAGTTATCCCTGTAGCTGTTATCAACTTTCATAAGCCAAGATCTTCAGATATGGAATTTGTATAGTACAGTATAAACTCTCAATACATTGAGATCACTTCAGTACCTGTGATCAGAAGTAGAGAAAAATTAAGCGGAAGAAGTTCCTTAAAAATTGCCCCACTGCACCCTGAAAGAATACCTAAGTCAGTTACAATGCCTTTTGGTCAGTCAAGATTCCTTGTAAACAAAAACACAGGGATCTTTAATGTACAGAACCGGCAAGAAGAAAATCCAATAAATAAACATAACAGAAACTGACATGCAAGTTTGTTAAAGTGGAAGTTAACATCAGTGAAACAAAGAGATAAAATTGCATGGGTAGGCTCTAGGGAATAGTTATAGTTTACAAGAAAAAAGAAAAGCTTTACTTTACAAGCAAGAGACCTCACAATAAATAACACTGCTCTTCCCGTAACGAATAAATTTCTTCAAAAAACAAGGTGTACAGTCAACCAGACATTTTATGTATAAATTATAAAACATGACACAGTATAAATAAATGTCTACGAGACTCAACTATATGTATACTTTTTTTTTCTCCCCAAAATAAATAAGCATACACTTATTTACAGTATGGACATTGATTTTGTGCCCAATGGCTGTTTCAATAGTGATGGAGGTTTTACCACTCTAGAATGGAAGATATAGGAAAGCTGTAGTCCTGGTCTTCATCTTCCTCTTCATCTTCTGGGTCTTCATTAATGGCTAGATGGGGGAATACAGGGGAGCTGTTGTTTAAATAAGGACAACAACAGCGCAGAAGCAGCTCAGTGCATGTTTTCAAAGCCCTCTGAACAGCCATAATACAGCGTTGCATTTTATGCGACTTGTAGTGAGATGCTCTTTGGCATCTGCTGTTATGAAATAAGGGTTTTTATACGTAATCTATGAAGTCATAACTGCAGAAAGTTCTGAAGAATCAATGGCTCAGGTTTTATTGGCAGATTCCTGAAATCAAATACAGAGCGCTCAGGTGTTCTAGGTTTAATTGCTTTGTGTCCTTCATTCAGAGTTATTAGAGGCAACTGTGCTAAACCAGGTGCCCCTGTGCTACCTTTAGGCTTGTTCTTTTGGACCGAGTTACAAGTTTATCCGGATGTTAATAAAGCAATCAGCAAAGCACACGAGAGCAGATAAAGTACGAAAAAGTCACTAGAATTACAATCCTCGGGCAACACCTTTCTGAAAGAATGGCTTGTCCTTGGAACATCCCCAAAACTCCAACTTGAAGGCCAGCTCGTTGTTGGAGATCTATTGCATTTTATCAGCAACAAAAGTGTGTGCGTGATAGATAGATACTTATACTCTACTGTACCTTGAATCAATAAATCAAGCTTTCTTATGTTTAAAGGTGTAAGTCTTCATTACCTAGGTATCGCCTTCAGAAGCTTTAAGTGTCTGCAGAGTTAAAAATCTCACTTACAGTTGCAAGATCCAGAGTGCTTTACTTCTAGAAGCACACCCATTGAGCAGGCTGCCTCTTTCATGGCACACTCGCTTGGGTAAGTTGTGTTATCACTGGCACAGACTGCCTCTTCTGACTTGCTTTCAGGGCAGAGCTCATCGCAGAGAGCGCACCGACCTCTACCAACCTTAAAATCCCACAGGCATTTCTTCCCAGCAGTGCACTGAATGTCTTCACAGGATTTGGCTTCTAAAAATACACACAGGATACTGGGGTAAGTAAAAAGACAAAGCAGAAAGAAAAGCAATGACAAGTAACCCCAAAAACTCCCTTTCCTCTGTGAACTGTGAAGAAACAAAGCTCAGATGTAGTACATGTGATGATACTTGCTGATTTTGCTCAAGCAAGTATTCCCTTGGACAACATTGCCTGTCTATATGTGGGGGAGGAAAGACAGCTGTGCCAGCAAAGTTTGGCCCTGGGAATACAGAATTACATTTGCCTATTGTACCTGATTTTCCTCCTCCATTTGATGTCAGTGGATATTCAGCTCCCCAAATTAGCAGTAAATTCAGGATTTGTCAACAGATCCAGCATTTCTAAATCTATTATTTTAAACTAACCCACAGATAATAGTTGTCTATAGGATTTGAAAGTGAATTCTCCTTAACCTATGCCAGCTAAAAGCAACCTGAAACTCCCCTGAATTATCCCAGCGGTTTTGGGGAGCAGAGGCTGCCCTGCAGGTGCTTCATTGCAATATACTGCACTATCAGTCATTTCTGGAAATCACAACACAGAATGTCAGGGTGCACAGAGATTATTTTACTATCTTCGCCCACCAACTGTCTCTAAACTCCACAATTATTTCTAAAGAGGAAAAAGTGATCAGATGTTTCCAATTAAGTTGACATAATCTTTGCCAAGATCACTTGAAGACAATTGTTTCCAGGAATCCAGACCCACTGGATACTGGGACCTTGTTATACAGTATCCATGTCATCTACTTCATGGCAGCTGCTTCACCCTGTCTCTCCTCTTCCTAGAGGGTAGTACTAACTCAGGTTGCTGGAAGTCTCTCTTCCTCACCAGCACTAACTACAGCCATCCGGTTGCACATACTGAATACTCTGAAAATGGTGATTGAGGAAGTTTCTCCCATCCTTACTCTCCTACCAAGATACGTACTGATGCATTTTCCTTCATAGGCTAATCCAATGGATCTGCCCAGCAAGCAGGTGGCTTTCCTCAGGTGGCAGGCACTGGCGTAAGTTATGCCATCATTCCCACAGAGATACTGTTCAGGGGAGGTAGGCTCTGGACAAATTCGATTACATGTCACGCAGTAGGCATTATTGGTTTGGTCAACCACACACGTGGAGCTGCCTGGGCACAAGACATCCCTGCAGGTCTCTGAAATACAGACGGAAACACACAATGATTATTAAAAGATACCATAGTCCCAATGAGGAGTTAATAGGTGACACAGCGAAACACACAACCAGATAAAAGCCTTCAGCAGCTCTCTTTTAAGGGCCACTGGAAGAAGCCTTCCCATCTCAGGGTGGCTGGTGGGACACAAATGCTGATAGACTATGGGAACTCTCAATTCATTACATCCTTGTCTGTTGAGCGTGGTCTGGTTACTACCTCCTAACCTTTGGAACATCACTCTGGTTCCTGTGGGGAAGTACATCCAACATCTCCTCCTCCCTGCACGCAGACATACACCCTTTGGCATTTGAGGGAGATTGGATTAGATTTGCAAACCTACTTTTGCATTTGCCCTGATACTGGACTTCAAGTTCAGGCTGTTCTTTACATCTGGCTTTGAGAAGGGCACACTCGTTCCTGTAGGTTTTCCCATCTAAGCCACACACGGGGCCCTTCCAAGTGATATTAGAGCAATCCGGAGCACAAACACACCGAGGTTTGTTCTTCTTATTCATTTTACATTTCTTCCCTGGTCCACAGTCCACATTCTCGCATGTTTCTGATGGAAGGAAAGAGGCACCACTTTAGTACCTAGCGTGCAGAACAGATCTGGTGTCAAAACTGCTTAAAGAAAAAAAAGATACCGTGAACCCAGAGCACAGAGCGAGAAAACCTTTCCCCACCCCCATCCAGAAAACACCACTCGAGCTAAATTCCCCCCTCCAACAAGGGCAGGGGGAAGAAGAAGTCGCTTCTCTCCTCCTCGCGATATGCAGGGCGGACGGGCAGAAATGGGAGACCCCTCCCCTATCCCGAGGCTGGTACGAGACGCCCCTCAAAGCCCCACCGAGGAAGGAAGCGAGAAGACTTCACTGCCCCCCTCCCTCCCGGTTCTCTCCCTGCTCCTCCTCCCCCCAGCCCAGCCCCTGCCAGAGCTGCTCCTCAGCTCGGAGCAGCTCGCCAGCACCTCCTCACCTTTGCACGGGATGCAGTTTGGGGCTCCCCCATTAAAAATCATCCACTTAAAAAGCGTGTTGTCGTTGCCCTCCTCCGCCGTCCAGGCCGTGGTTAGGCGGCCGCTCTTGCAGCACTCTTCCTTGCTGAGGTCGGTTTTGTAGAGGACCTGGCAGCGCCCGTTCCGCGCCTGCCGGAGCCAGCAGTTCCCAGCTGCGGGGCGGGGGGCGGGAGGGACACCCAGACGGATCAGTGGCGGCCACCAGTGACCCAGACACAGCACGTGCGCCTTGCCGTGACTTTTACTAGACTGTTTCCTTTTATTTGTCCGGTTCATAACCCGCAGCTACTACGGCCCATTTGGAAGCGCAGTTTAAAAAACAAACAAACAGATGCTCCCTACCCCCCCCATCCCGAAAAATCCCAAACAACCAAACAAAAAAAATCCCCAAGCACCACAAAAGAACAAACAAACAAGAAAAAACTCAACAGAAAAAACTCCTCAGAATCCTAAACAAAAACAAAACAAACTAAAAGAAAAAAAAGACCCAACCAAAACAGGACGAGACAGTTTTCCGAGGTATTTATTCCATATGTTGAGCAGAAGGAGCACTGTCGACACGTGACAGAGGCTTGAAAAGGATGTGCATTTAAAAGGGAATAAAAAGAAAATCGCGCTTGCAAATTCCTTCCTCCTCCCCCTGCCCTCTTCTCCTCACCGCGGCTGCACAGCAGCATTGTTTTAGTACCGCACAGTTTCAAGTCCCAGCCCATTTTGCAATCTGCACGAATTGGGAACATTTGCTGTTAGAGAAGTCTTTCGAAATCTGCACATTTTGCTGCTTCTATTAACAAATGTCTTTCCTTTACTAAAATAAGTCAGTGGAGTTCAAAAANGCCCAGTTATAATTTCCTAGTCAAAAAAAAAAAAAAAAAAAAGTGAGCAAAGTACACAAGATACAAGGACATTCTGAGTAGGAGGTCCCTACAGGGTTTTAAAAATCGATCAAGCTGGAAAAGTTATAAGTGCCACCTTTCCTGCAAGCATTTTAGGGGAAAGTACACTGTTCTTACACGGGATAGAGTGGGGTTTTTTTGGGTTATTTTTT
>VXAY01001197.1:254281-303321 GCA_013399855.1 Oxyruncus cristatus | reverse complement strand
GGTCCTGAGCATCACCCGGGCATTTTGAGCACTTCAGAAGCTCCAGGACTCCACATCCTTTTTAATCTCTTCCCAAATTGGTGCCACTCTCCCCTGCCCCCCGCCTCTCCCTGCCGGCTGCCGGGGCCGCGCTCATGCGGGAGTGCGTAGTGCCCTCTAACGGCGGCGACGCGCACAGCCCGCATTGCCCGCACCGGCCGCCCCGTACCCCCGGATCGCCCCTGCCCCCGCAGGGGACGGACCCCGGGAGCAAGATGCTCCGAGGGGCAGGTCCCTCCGACCTGCACTGGTGCACGGCTCGGCCGAGTGGCGGGGGTCAGCGGGCTGGGCTCGGGGCGCGGGGCTCGCCGAGGCGTGGCTGCGGAGGCCCATCTGCCTTCGCCGCCTCCTCCCGGGCGCCCCTATCGCGGTCGCGCCACGACAGGCCCCGCGGAACTCCGGCCACGGCCGCTGCACACCCTAGGGCAGCGTCGGGGCCGAGGGGTGTCCCGGGGGATGTCCCGGGGGGCATCCGGGGGGATCCCGTTGGCAGAACGGGACGCGCAGGCGGCAGTTCCCCTGCGGTGCCGGGGGTGTTGTGGGGTCAGGCTCGCCTTCCCGTGCTCAGTTTGTGTATGTTTTTTAGTAATTGGCCAACACGGTGTTTATCCTGATAGTGTTTTCAATTATAGAGAGGCGTTTTCAGGCCATGTTCCTGGAAATGAAATGCTGGACGGGTCGATAAGGTTTGCACACGTGCTTCATGCGTGCATCATCAGGAGATCAATATGATTGCACTGGTATGGAGATTTATATCACACCTGTTCTCTGACATCACATAAAAACAGCTGCTGTTTCTTTTGTTGTTTTCCTTTTTTTTTTTTTTTTCCCTGTTTTTTAAAATGCTGGATATTGGTTGTGTGAGTAAGAACGTGTCAGGGATATATTGTATAATCAGAAATGCTTTCTGCTTTCTACTTTCTCACTGTGTGTATCCCTTTACAAATCCCTTCATCCCTTTCTGCTTTGTCAGCAATCATATTTAAATTACCAAAAAAAAATAGGGTCGGTCTGTAACTGAATTGTCAGGAAGCACACAATAAGAGTGTTGTTTTTAGTCTGACAGGTTTTAAAACTTCTTACTACTGAGAAGTGTATGCATTTTAATATAGGGTTTTGGATGTGAATCCAATCTTTGCAGCTGCCCTTAATCTTAGAATAATAAAGCATTTAAAAAAATCCCACTTGTACTAACATCTCAAACTTTCAGAAAATTTAGATTTGGCTTTCAATTTACATAAAATATATTTCTATGTTCTATGTCCTACTTCTAATGTAGCTATAGCTACAGCAGACTCCATAATCCAAAATATTAAGTGGTTGGCTTCTGAAGAAAATTGCAGCAAAACACTGAGAAAGAAGAAAAATAGTCTGAAAGTGTAACCATGTGTTAACATATGCTATTAACACACACACACATATATATATGTACATATATATACATACATACACACACATACATACATATACCTATGGGGAATATTTATTTTGTCATAAGTCAGTATTCACTGTACTAGTATAATTTATTTCCTTTTACTCCTTTCCCCTCACTGTGCTGCCTCTGAACAGAAGTGAGGTTTCTTTTATCAACAATGGACCAGCTCGGAATGGTCTCTTTGATAGGGAGCATACGTGCAATGAAATTTTTCAAGGATGTGGATAGGACTCCAGGCTGATTCCAAACCTGGTTTGACTGATTCCAAAACTGATTCTTTGGAAGGGATCTGGATTTTGAACAAAGGAAGATGTGAAGGCCTATCCTGGCAATCCCCGATCTAACATTCAAGGGAGCAGAAAAACACTCGAACACCCTTCCATGGTCCTGGATGTATGCATGCATCATCCCATGCTGTTTCTCACAAAACTGACCTCTACCACAGAGCAAGTACTCAAATAAAGGTAGAACGTCCTCTTCTGGTAGAAGAGAAGACTTGTTAGCTTCCTTTGTTGCCATCTAATTATCACAAGAAGAACGGCCTGTTTCTGGAAAACTGCTTTTACAAAGGTTCCCCTCATTTACCTCTCGGATATCAGATTTAAGGACTTTTCTGAGTGCACTTGGAAAACTTCACCTCCATCCCCCTCCCCCCTTTTTTTTTTTTAAGTGTAGTGCAATACAATTCTTCAACAACCTTTCCTGTAGAAATTTCATGTGCTGTTTCTCAGCATAAAGCATAAAAATATTGTATTACTACAGTTCACTTCTTAATTTGACCAAGACTTTTCCATGAAAAACAAGCAAACTAATTTCCAGTAAAACTAAGCTCTGAAATATATTAACAGAATTCTAATATTAGGCAGTGGGTATGTGTGCTATTACGTGAAATTATTCCTACACATCTGTGAGACTATTAAACATAGAACTTATATTGTATGCTATTGGTGAGTGTTGCACTTATTAGATGAGCACACATATGTTAAATAGTGCTTTTTTCCTTTAAGTTGACCTAAAAGGTGGTGTCTGTTTTCACATAGTGGGCAACAGATTGAATAGAGGTAGTAGGGCTCTTACCTTGTCATTACCACTGGTAAAACTGTTCATTCTGGTTCATACTGCAGAAGGATCATGTAGACAGGTGGCGTTCATGTTTTAGGTCAGATAAAATTGATATATATGTGATATTAGCCAAACTGACCCCTTTCCTGTCTTTTATTGATGATTCAGGGTGTAATAACAGAATTGTGTATCTCTCTACATTTTGGTAGATATTTTCCTCTTTCTGTAGGTTCAAACAGGGCAAGCTGTCTTAGACACTCCAAAGACATTTTCTTCTCTTGTGCTGGCAGTGCCACGAACCAGCACTGAGCAAGTCTTATTATTCACTACCCGTTGCAAACAGGATGTGATGTGGCAAGAAGAGGTTTAATGTGTGAGTGGAATGAAAACAGGTTGTTAAACAAGTTGCGAAAGCTTTCCAGGTTATTGAAAACTTGGACAAAGTACAAAATTTTAGTAGAAAATGGAATTAGAAAAAACTGTGAAAAAATTATTAAAAACATTAACTATCTCAGGACATGAAATTAAAAATTATAAAGGAGTCTATTGATCTATTCCTTTACTGATTTGTTGTTCAGATGCTCCTCTGTATAATTTCAAAGAATACAAACAACTAGAAATGTGCAACAGACCACGCACATTTCTAGGGCAGAAAAAGGCTTCTTGCTTTGTTGAAACGCTGTTTTCAGCAGCAACAGGAATTCTGACATAGATTCTAAATGAATTTTTGAAAACTTATAAAAGAAAAAAGAAAGTGTAATTATTGTGAGAAAGTGTTGTGAGAAACTTGCTCTAAATAGCACTTAGGATGTAAAGAAATACCTGAATACCAGAAGACTGCACCACCAGCTCCAGACAAGGCATTTCCACATAAAGGCTCAAGAAGTGGCATAGTGAGAAGGAGCATGGAAGGTGCAAAGCTGTCAGATAGAACTGCCCCTGGAAGGCCATTTCAACCTTTGACTGTCTTAAGTCAGGTGTTAAGTGCAGACTGGCTCTTGTCAGCTTTCGGATGGGCAAATTGCCTTTTCTACTTCTGCAACTCTGCCAAGTGAAGCCATGTCATTCTTGGTGACAAAACTTCAATTTTTTAAGTTGCAATTATAGATGAGGAGCATGGTGTTTTAGCAATTGAGGGATTATGTGTGGATTTTGTACTTTTAAGGTCTGGAACATTTTGTGTGGCAGACTTCAAGAGACATGTCAGTTGGCAATCAGTTGCAGCTGAACCAGGACTGGAGACTAACCAAAGTCAGAGTGAGGACAGACATAGTATATGGATAACTATTGTGAAAATTCACTTAATATTTGCCATTACTTTGTTTTTCATCTTGTTAGTTTAATTCTATTAAAGTTAATGTGGAAGCCATATCTGATTCATTGGAAGTGTGGAGTCACATAACTTTCTAATCCAAAAAAGGCTATGTTTGAGTGTAGGTCCTGGATTGGAGCTTAAATGGAATTAAAATCACTGTTAAGCATGATACTCTTAGCCAACTGTAACAAGCTGAATACAACAAGGCAAAAAGGATAACAAATGTACAATTACCAGTTAAATGCATGTATTTGGTGAGGTACTGGATCTTGTTTCTAGGTTGAGAGAGTAGGGGCTAGAGTGCATCAAAATTACAGCCTTGTAACAGATCATTAACTTCTTATTGTCTTTACTGCCCATCAAGGAAGAGGATCAGTTTTAATGGTTTACTTTCACACATTAATTGAACCAAATTAATTGTAGACTGCTGTTTAGCCACTGCAAGCTTATTGGGACATTACCAAAATTGTCCTCCATGGTACATATTGGTAAACTCCAAATGCTTTAAATGTCACCTTCTAGTGCTCTGTTACACAAGTCTGTGAGGGAAGAAATGAACTAGACAGAGCCCTCAGAGAAAATAATGATCCAAATGAGACTAACTGTGACAAAGAATTTTAGGGAATTTAAGGTCATACATATTATGGAAGCAAAGAAAAGCTTTTTTCCCAATTGTGATGAGCTGCTTTATTTTTATAAGCAGAAAAGGATTGTATTTCAGGATCTGGTACAGAATCATGCATGTATTGCATCTCTTCACATGTCATCAAAATATTCAGTCCATTAAAAAGCATATTTTTGCTGATATCCAGACTGACAGGCCTTACAGTACAGTACCCTTCCTCCCTGGATGTCTGGAAAAAGAGGTGATAGTGCATCTTCTGTACAACAGATAGCAACTTCGGTCACACGTTTGCAGGGCATGGGTTTGAGCTTCCGCATTCTTGCCTCTGCCCTGACCCTTACCACTTCTAATAATCAACCTAATCCACTCAGATTTCCACTGGTCATCAGAGTGGGAGTGATGTCTGTAGGGCTTCTGACTCTGAGAACTTGCTCATCTTTAACAATGTCATTGGACAAGACTGTTGTGGAAGCAGGAGGAGTAAGCATGGAGATCACCTACACCTCAGAAGAGAAGGTTTGAGAGGTACAGACAGAAAAAAGGCTTTAGCCGTTTTCCCAGCCTGTGTACCTATCCTATGTGACTGGCTGCTGCTCCAGAAGTGTGTGGCAATACATCTGCCAGCCTTGTACAGATAACTGGGGTATGCTTTATGCTTTAGGCAACTGAATCAAACACAGAACAATGTGCCAAAGGCATATGGATAGCCTGTGCAACAGCAGGGAGAAACACCAAATCTTAACTAGATCTGTCTCCACTGGCCATCCTTTCTTGATGCTGTGTTACTTTATCTCATTTATGTGTGCAAAAATCCTTGACTTGGCCCCATGTTTTAAAATGAGAAACTATAAAGAAAAGTTAATTATTAAAAGAAAAATTGTTTCATTAATGCCTCATAAAATCCAGACATTCAGGATTTTGTCTATATTAGGTTTCTGCCTTTTATTTATGTCTATTACATTTACTGTTGATTCAATTTTTTCTTTTGAAGATGAAAGAATTATGAGCTTTGCTTATGAAGTTTGTGCCATTTTCTTTCCTTACATGCCATGGAAGGTGACAGTGGCCCAGAGTCCACATTTCTAGCATCATTCTTCCACCTAATTGCACAATCTTAAAAGTTCTTATTTCCAAGACTAAATTCAGTTTGTTTATAGTCCCTCATTACACTCATTGACTGTATCCTCCAGAGCTCATTGAACTTTTTGATCATCCTTTTGTAGAATCCAAGAGGAAGAAGAAATTCTGTGGTGGTGATGGTGAAAAGGCAGTGTAGTATCCTTTCCAGCCTTTTATATAAAGAAGGCAATATCTGAAAATGGGAAAAGTTACAAAATTTATCCATCAGAGCACCTAAATGCTTTCTAATCTGAATGCTTCAACAGTGCTATTCACTATGTAGGATTAAACCCAGCAAATCTGTGAGCCTTGACAGGTCTGTGCTTCTCTGTAGTGATGACAAAAATGGTTAACTAGAGTGTGACCTAGGCCTCACTCCTCTCTCCAGAGATTCTCATGAGTCTTTGCTTTTAAAGTCTGCTTGCCTCTGTGAGCTGCAGCGTTGGTCAGGTATTCTGAATGTATGCATATCGTGAAGCTTGACTCAAACAAACCAGCTTAAAAAAGTGGGTTTTTCTTCAGTTATCTTTCCTTCATACTTCTTGTTTTCTGGATTCCAGTATCTAGCATTTTAAGAACAACTGTGTCCTTGCTAGAAACACTAGATTTTCCAACTAGGAAATTTAGGCCTTCAAGGGGCCCTAAAAGATGTGAAAGCACAATAGCAAAAATAACCTACTTTATGGAAATGTCATTGTCAAGACACTTTTTTTCATATTAATTTGCAGAAACTCAAGAGCTTTTGGTGGAGGAGCAGGGCAGAGGGAAGGGAAAGGATAACATAGGTGTATATAATTGAATAATTAGAACCTCCAGAGAAGACTGCAAAGTAAAGAATCAAACCAAATTATTGCTATTAGATTTCCATTGGTGTTCATGGTATTTTGGCAGAGAAAATAAATTTTTAAAGGATTCTTAGCAACAAACAGATAGTAAGGGAGGTTTGGAGGACCGATTGAAAATCTGAAAACATACTAGTTTAAAACAATGTTCACAATGTTTAAAAACGATGTTTAAAACAATGTTCAAGCTGACTTATAACTATGAAGAATTCATAAAATAAGAGAGACCTCTTGAGGACTAAGGATGAATTCCAATAACTCTGTTCTTAGATGTCTTTGATGTATGTATAGCTTACCTATTGGTAAAATAAAAGAAAACAGAGTGAAGGAAAGCATTTCTGAAAAGACCTAAATGAAAACTGATTTCACATCCATTATGTGGAAACAAAGCACATTCATAGCCAAGTGAGTGCTTTACCCACAAAACTTTGAAGCATGCTGTAGTAACGTGCTACCAGTAAAATACAAATTCATAAAAGAATTCATTCTGAAGTATTTCAAAGATGAAGACATAACAAATCTAGACAGTGAGAGAGTAATTTAAGCATCAGACTCTGTATGCTGTTTGGCTTAAACCGCAATATCCCAAAATTCAATAGTGCAAGTAAAGTATCTGACTCTTTTGAGGAAAATGACAGCATACCAACAATGCAACTTGCAGAGTCTGGAACTACTTAAAAATGAAATAAAAATACTATTTTTATGCTGTCTTGTTTAAAGATGCACATAATTTTTAAGATCTTCTTTAAGCCTCCTAAAAACTTTGTTAGCACATGCTTTTCATTTTTACCCTGCAGCAGGACAGTTGCAGCTAATTCTTGTCTTATCCTGGGATGTTCTAATAAGAGGGCAGTATGAGAGTGTTGATTCTATTAATCTTAATAAGAAAACCAAAAACCAGAAAATATCCATAATGTACTTGGAGCTTTTCAGATTTAAATTTTTTTATTTTTTTCCACAGAAAAAGGAGAACTAATCCTGGATAAGTTTCAACCCCAAAGTAAAAAAAGTAAAAAAAGTAACAACTTGACACATAGATGAATGTTAACCAATAAAAATATGTCTGAATGTGAGGAGAGAGACTGGATAGCGGGGATTTATTTTCAATTACCTTTTTTACTTTATCATTTCAATATTTTGCTTAAAGTGCTAGGATGTTTGCCATCCAGTTACAGCAATGTTCTTTTAAATGCAGCATCACGATTACCTACAAATCTAATGTCTCTTTTTTGAACGTTCCTGTTCAGACATGACATACATGTAGAGGTAATGCCTGTTATTAGACCAGGACTCACAAGTTTCTCGGCTGCGTGGTTATTATGCGTTGCCTGATATTTAAGTCACACTCTTCTACAATAATTCTTTTTTTATTATGTAAATATGCTTTATCTTATATGGTTATTTTGTTTTTGGAGAAGAGACATCATTTAGCACCTCCTTTTGTTGCAGCGTCTTACAATCAGACAAGTTTCCTTATTCCATAGGCAGCACATTCAGGCTGAGAAAGATTTGTAGGGGGAACTTTGGAGGCTCAGAGATGCCGACAGAGAAAAGTGCAACATCTAGGGTGTTTATGTTCTTAAATTGCTCTTGCAAGAAAAACTAGCTGTGTAAAGTAGAGACCGTATCCCTGTGTTTGAACAAGGACAATTAGCACTGCACAGAGGCAAAACACACTGCTCTGCCTATTACTGCCGCTGCTTAGGCTTGTCTTTCGGCATAACCCTCTAGTGGATCTGGATGGGATTTCAGTTTCACGTGGAAATGTCTCCAGTGTGGACTGAACACCGTGTCACCAGGATGCTGCCCCGAGACCACTCTGAGAGCGTCCGAGCTCTGACACCCTGAAAGGCTGTTCAGAAAGACAGATTTTTAACATACAGAAGTCCAGAGGGGCATGTTTGCTGTGTTGCTTGAGGAGTGTTCCCACCAAGGTCATGGGAATCCCATGGACTGAGGTCTATGAGATGTGCTGCCCTCTGCAGTGTCCTGCCTCTGCCCAGCCAACTCATGTCACATTGAGGATTACAGGTGGATTCTCTAGTTTCCTTCATGAGGTCTCACCTGCTTCACTCAGTTTCTGAGATTTAGTGGCCATTTTCCTTTTGTAGAGACAATAGAAAATAGCAAACTTTTATTAACTGAATTCCTTGTAAAGTAAGTAAATAATAACCACCTGCAGAGATCCCAAGAGGAACGAAAAAGGGAAATTCTAGAGGGTTTTTTTTTAGTAAGATGGCTGGAGGGGTGTCTACATGACAATTCAGATTGTCAGTAGCTACTTCCTTGATCCCTCTAAGCAGCTACTTCCTTGATTCCCTCTAAAGAAGCTGAAATTTGGTGTACACATATCAGTTGCTTTCAGGAAATAATTGTTACCACTGACTGGGTATATTAGCTACTGCCAGATTTAAAGGGATCATTCATCCCATTAGAAATAGTTGGGAACCAAAGAAATGGGCTTCATTTCTCCCAGGCCTCAGACAGTTAAGTATTTTGCAAGGAGACCTTCAGGTATCCACTGCTAAGCAATCAGGTATTGGATATAACTGGACTAAGACTGTGTACATAATGTTACTTTGCAAAGAAGACAGATGGATTTGGGGTTAAAATAGAACATAAGAGTTGGAAGATCCCTACTGGTCTTTCTTGTATTATTCTAAGAAACTAATTTTTTTTTTTTTTGTACTGGACCACTGTAAATTTACAGTAATGGTAGTAAACCTGCACGTTGTAATATTAGTGTAATTATGAATCAAATAGTCCTGGCCTATTTTGAAGCACTACTGTGCACAAATACAGAACGTGCACTAAGTAGCTGCAGGGAAAATGCAGTCACCATCTCTGGGATTGTCTGTCTGATAACCTGGATGAGGGAGGATGCACCTGTGCACTGCACTGGTGGTGGAAAGGGAGCCTGCCACTGGGGAGAGGAGGAACACACTTCTCCTTGGCATTATACCATCCCCACAGTCACATCCTAATGCCATGCAGGTCTGGTGGGTGAGCTGAAAGACTGCACAAACAACTTTTGCCTTGTGACTGTTTTCCTCAGCTACTTGCCAACAGTGGGACAGATGGGAAAGGGAGACATATGGGTATCTGTGTAGGTGAGGGTTCAAATCAAGTAAGTGGAGGCATGGAGTAGCTTTTCTTTTTGTCTCTGAAGTCAAGATACACTGTGACTGCACAAGCGTCTGCACCTCTGCTATTGATACTTTTATTCCTAAACAGGTCAGTGCTAGCACCAGTTCTTTTCTGTCCCAAATCACTGATGCTCACAGGACTTTTCCATCTCCCCTGGGATACTCATTCTGGGGTTGTTCAGGCTTTGCCTCTCACTCTAACTTAAGTCAGTACTTTTAGATTTCAAGGAATCCTTGCAAAGTAGCTATGCAATTTTTCTTATCATTCAGGGATGCAGAACGACAGGCTTGGAGTACCTATGCTGTCATTTGTAGAGGTGTAACAGTGAAGATTCTGGCATAAGTAGCCCATTTTACAGGTAGGTCATCAATTAAAAAAAAAGCAAGAAAATTGGTCAATGAACAGACTTTACAGATGCAATGCACAGACAGGCATGACAGTTAAAATTAACATTTCAGCATGACCTAGCCAACTATATATTTCATTAAGCAGAACTTGTAAAGGGCCTTGTGGAAGCACCATCTGCTGATTCCCAATAAAACTGTAAATACTGTGGAAACTTTCTGCTGCTGGTTCTGTGTTGAAATGGGCTCAGTGCTAAATGTTAAGCTTCCAGCTTAGATCCAGATTTGAATGGAAATGAGTTGTTTATGTTGCTCTTTAATTTATGGAGTGCTTTTCTTTCCTGTGCAAGTTAGAAACTACCACAACCTGAACTTCTCTGTGCTTTCCAAACCATCCTATATCATCTACAGGATCATTCCTTATACTTTTAATAATGACTCTTCGTGATATTTATAAACATCCTAGGAGATTCCATTTCCTGATTACTTACATGATAATTATCCAAAACTAAACCACCTAGGACTAGTACAGGGCCAAAATGTAGTATGCCAGTTGAATATGCTTGAGTCAAAAAGCAATGACTCATTTACAGATCTGTTCTTCACGCTCATTTATAAAATAAAGGAAAAAAACTTGTCAAGGAAATAGTGGGTGAATGGATTTTCATAATCTTTTTTATGTAGAACAACATGGAATACATTAAATCCAGACATAGTGAAGGGGAAGGATATTTTCCTATACTGAATAGTATTTGAGAAGAACCAGAGCATCCTACTACATTATCAGATTTCTTTTTATGTATGAACAACTCTGCTTCATCTTACAGGATTTAGTCTGAAGAACTCAAGAGAGGGACATGCATTGTGCTTCAAAGTTAATGAGAATACTCTTAAGTAGTGGTGAGAGCCACTTCAAAACGCTGCAGAATAATTTTACAGAGTAGGTAAAACATGACTGTCTTCCTCAGGCTAGTTGTATAAATAAAGTTTGTGGGAGTATTCATCTGAGTAGAGTGAGAAATATTTGACCCATGATCTTACATATCAAATATCTTTATGTATTATTAAGAATCTATAAAGCTGGACATAAAAATATGACTTGTTAATGCCAAACTTATGTCATGTGGAACAGGAAGAGAAAGAACAGAGTCTTTCCTATACGGTTTGACAAGACTTTTTCAATAAACTTGTAAGTGGCCCATGGCCATAGGTGCAGATTATAAATTAACTTGGAGGCAGGTGTTTCCGTGGCTGCAGGGAAACTAGCGCCAACATGTATTCACAGACTGTGTCCACAATATCCCCATTAAAAGGACGTGCCAGTGCTTGCAACAGACAGCAAATGGAAGCAAGCTCATAGGGTTGGAATAAATTTTCTATCCACTGAAACTAGAACTTGAACCATAAATACTGTAGCTGGAAGACTATATTTGATCTCTGCCACCATTAAGATTCTATCTCAGGTGTTTTGCTTCTAATAGTTCCGTTTCAAATGTAAAAACATAAAAGATAGTGATTTTTTCCCCCTCTCTTTTATTTGTACCTCTCTGTCTCTCATACACACAAGATAAAGGTTAAAAGAAAAGAAAAAAGTTTAGTTCTTTATCTGGGACACAAAAATCATGACACTGAGTGCCTGAGTGCAGTAGAATATCCCTGACTGAGATCAACTCCACCAAAAGCTTCTAAAAAGGATCAAGAAACCCCAGAGCAGACAAATACGGAATAATGTGACCACAGAGAAGATTTAGATAGTCAGTCAGTGGTCAGCTTTGTGTCTGAATTACGCATCCATTCTCTCACTCTTACAGAGCAGGGGTCTGTCTGCCATAAGTAACTGCATCAGTTTTGACTTGTCACAGAGTCTGCCTTTTGAGTCCTCCTAAATTCTTTGCCTGGGTTTTTACCTTGTAGTAATGAGTTTAACACTTAAATAAGCAGTTCTTTTCATCACTCCTAAAAATAACTTCTATTTTGATGGAAAAGTGAACTCGAAACATGTAATCTGGGACCACAGCCATTTAGATTCTTATCTCTGATCGTTTCCAGTATTGAATTCTCCAGAAAGGAGTGTGGAGAAAGCTATGATGTATAGCACAAAATGTTTGGAGCATTAGTTGAAAACATTTGGTGCTCTGTGCTTTGGTGATGCTTATTTGTGACTGTGAGCTGTGTGCCAAGGAAGGGTGGTGGTGGAGTGAGAGAACTGGGGGACCTTCAGCCCCACTTTCTGCACCAGCAGTAAGGGACTGCAGTGTTCCAAGAGCTCCAGTGGCAAGGGAAAAAGATCCCTTCCAAAGACAAGAGTGTTGTCCTTCTTGCCAGCCTGTGTTTGTGTCAGGGTGGTGTCTGAAGGTGGCAGGAGGCTGGGCTGCAGTAGAGTTGGGTGACACACCTGCGGGAGGGCAGCTTGCTCACAGATCTGTTACCCTCCTGAGCAAGCAGAAGTTGCTGCCCAAAGATACACGAGCCACTGAAATGCCACACTTGGGCATTTTGGGCCCTTTTAAAATGGGCTGCCTTTTAAATTTAATTGTCTCCTTGTTGTTTTATGGGGACAAAGGGTAAATAGGATTATTTTTGTTTGTTATGAAATTGCCTAGTGACCATCTGTGGGCTTCATTATGGCAGCCATTGTTCAAATTTAGAGTAATAGGCATCTCCTAATTCTCATATCACAACATCTAAATAGACCAGACAGATAAAGGATAAGAAAACTGGCAGAAAACGCAAGCAAAATAGTAGTATTCAATTTACACTCTTCATATTATTTTATTTTATAGTATATGCTTGCACTGTGGCTGCTGTTTTTTTTTATTTCCAAGCTAAATTGTCCAAACATTTTAAGAGTATAGAATCCTTCTCATGGCAGTAATATTCTTATTAGCTGTCTCCAGTTACTCTCTGTTAAATGCTTGGTTAGGTGGAGTAATAAGAACAGAACATAATATTCAATGTTAGGCCATACCATATGATTTGCATAACAGCATTCAGATATTTTCAGTAATATTCCTTTTGACTTGCTGACCAAAGCAGTTGGAACAGATGTTTCCCCTGAGCTGTACACAATGACATCTAGCTGTTTTTCTTGAGTGTATAAGCAATACAGAAGTGGTTCAAATTATGTTTGCCATTGTATATTGCTTCCTGAATTAGTGTAGTAATATTATTTATTATCCACTCATGGTCTGCCAAAACCCCTCATGTTTTTCACAATGGGCTATGTTGACAGAGTTGGTGGAAGACTTTCCCTCTACAAGACTCTACCTTTTTATGAATATCTTACTATTTAAATAGGTATTAATATTGTATGCAATATTTATTATAAAATTATTCTTAAAGCTTCCTTCACTTTATTTTTGGACATGGAGAAATTTCCAATAGCAGGGAATGGCTGTAGAGAGCCAAGACTTGGGAGGTTGTGTAATTACTACATACTCCTCATCTTTCATAAGACAAGCTTATCTACAGACTGCCATTCTGCATGAGCTGAACTCTAAGGCTTGTTAACTGACTTTTGCTGCTTCCCTTTCCCTTTTCTGGAGCTCTGCTTATAGGACAGTCAGCCACACTTTCTGTGGTGACTGCTTAGGGTGACTTTCTTGGAACCTTTTTTTAAACAGACATTTGGGGTAGTATAAATATAAATAATTTAATAGACTCAAGCCAGCAGTTCCTAAATCTAAAGCAACCATGGCATTGTGTTTGCAAAATAACAACGAAGCCAAGTGCATTCAGTCTTGAAGCTTTTGTCACTACATACAGATGTGATTTAACCCCTTCTCCCTGAACACTGTGTAAAAAATCAACAGCTCATATGTACTTGTGGGAGAGTTGTATGTGCAGACATCAAGAATACACTTTCCCAAGTAGTGTAGCTCAAATAGCACTTGTTGTCACAGTATATGTACTTTTAATTTTTTTGAGAGTAGTTTTGCTTGTGGAAAGGGTTTATCAAGAAAATGAGTATTGTTGTGGTGTGTCTTATGCTTCAATTTCAAGTAACATAGTCACCAGTCAACTTCTGCACCTGCATATACCCTTTATTTTATGTTTTGAGGTATGAAAAGGAACAATGTTGCAGTGTCCAATATTGAGATGCATGGGTCTGGCTTTAAGGCAGTACAGACCTGTATGAAATGAGAAAGTTTGACGGCTTTGTGAACTTTTATAGAGGATCAGAAGAAAGCTGCTTGGCACAGGTGTTTCTGTAATTGTGATACATTGGAAAATTTCAGCATGTTCAAGGGCACTTATGCTGTGGCTACAGCTGTTCTAACTCATACTGCATGGATGATGTGGTGTTTTAGTGCTAGCACACTTGGTTTTGTAATATAAAACAAGTAGGAAAGGAAATATTAGTTAAACCAAGGTGGTACTTTTTCTTTTTTTTTCCCTTCTTTTTTTTCCCCCTTCTTTTTGTTCTATGGATTTTTATCTTTTCTCATAGAAAACCCAGAGGCAAAAACTGTGTCATGATAAAGAGACTAGGGTGAAGAATGGCCAGATATCTTCTAACACCTCTGCTTCTCCCTGCTGATCTTGTTCATTTGCCACTTGGTTTCCTCGATCTAGGAAGGATAAAGCAGAAATGTGTAGTGATAGACCAAGGTGGGGTTATGAATCTTTCCCACAGCACTGAAGTATGGTAGTATAAGTTATTCTTTTGCTCCGTGGCTTGCAATTTGTTTCCGTGCCTTTAAATGAAAAGGAGTCTTGAACTACAAGGTGATTGCGTTGTGCAGAACTAGTTTCAAATCTATTGAGGTTGTACTGTGTGCATCTGGTGATTTGAATTAATTTCAAAACAGGCAGTGACATTAACATATCTGACTTTTCTATATAGGGCAACAAGTTTATTTCAGACAGATAATATGGTCCTTGCCTATAGGAGAGTCCAGTCTGTGCTGGAAAAGATATTTATGCAGTCTGTACTCTTGAGCATTCCGTCTACTGGTGCTGGGTTGGGTGCTGTATCAGGAAGACCTCTCTGAGTGGCCAATCTGATCCTCTACCTAGCTGACTTCCCTGGAAGACAGTAGGTTATTCTGCAGTGTATTTATCCTAAATGAGGCTGTGCATCTGTAATTACTTAGGCATTTCCACAGCTTGAGAGAAATTTAACAGTGGGTGGTAGACTTCATTTGTAGCAGGTCTACAAACAGTGAAACTACTAAAATACACTTTTTTAGTGAGTAGTATTTTGTGGTTAGATTCCCAAGTGTCTAATAAGTTGGAGCCTCATGCTATAACTTTTGCAGGGACACTGATAGGACATTTATTCTCACTCTGGCTATCTGTTTTCAGGAAGCTCTGAAACTAACTCCACTCTGCCATGTGAGTTAATTTAACTGGATAACGGCTTCAAAAGCTTTGAAAGATGACCAGGGTTGGTGAGAGAGACATACACAGATGCAGATGCATATGCATAGACACATACCTACACAGAATGCTGTGTATGTACTATACGGCATAGCCAGACTAGTAAACCTAATTTTGCTAGAAAAAGAGGTCAAAATATAAAAAGGAAATGAGGAACAAAACTAATGGTGGAAATTCTGTAAGAGAAGCAAAAACTTGAGTTTGATCTGATTTTCCTGATGCTTATGTTTTGTTTGTTTGTTTGTTTGTTTAATTAATCTTGATGAGTCCATAATAATTTCAGTGTCATTCATTGTCTTATTCACAGTGGTATAAGTGAGTAGTCAATCAGACCCAGCCAGATGAAAAGAACGTCCCTTGGTAAGGGATTCTGGTTTGACATACTGGAAGGGTACATTTTGCATAGTTTTTATACAAAATTCACAATCATTCTGGAGGCCTAGCCTTTTGCTGGAACTGCGGTGGAGTGATGCCAATTTATGCCAGACACCAAGCAAAAGAAGAGCATTAGCTTACTGATTCTAACATTCACACTACTTGTTCATACTTTTCATTATTCCTAGAGTGATTCTTGACAGACTTTGTACAGTGGTTGGATTAATATCATGTGGCTTTTTTTTTAAAAGTCAGATTTTTCGTACATATTAGTTGGCTAATCTCCTGAAGGACAGAAACAGGAAGAGGGCAGTCCTTTTAAAGATGATGTCAGGACGGAACAAACTGCACTTTGGAGGTACCTTTGTAGGGAGCCTAGTCTAGTATCAGACTAGATACAGTGTATTTGAATTGCTAATATGGGATAAGATGAATATTACCTACAGCCGTACCCATATGGACTATGTCAAAAAGTTCTTCCACTCAGGTTGCCATGTTTCAGAGGCCTTGAAAATTCTTACTGCTTACAGAATACTTACCAATTATCATGTGCTTGAGATTTTATTCCTTTTCACAGATTTGCAAAGTGCTGATGGTGGAAGAATTCCTGTTATTGGTGTTCTTTTGAGTAGGAAAAGGTTCATGCCACTATGATATTCTGCTTGTCATGTATCTACATTGTGCCTTCAGTGACCACACTTCACAAGATATACATTGTATCCCAGTGTTTCTAGAGTTCTATCACATTTTGTTGTGGGTATGAATGTCTGCGTGGTAATTTTTTTCCCAAAGAAGAGTTCTGAAATGCAGAAACTCTGAGAGACTGGTTTTTGTCACAGTATTCTCTGTCCTTTGAACAATGTTTCTCATTAGATGGCTCCATAAATCTTTGAGAAGGGTGATAATATCTTATCACAGCACACAGAGGGTAACATCCATCTTCCATTTCTGTCTCATGATTCATCCCATTTGTATGTGCAGTTTCAGTGTGGTTACAGGTTGACAAATATAAAATTGGACTTTTTCTAAAATTGTAGTGAGTTTTTTTAGTTATTTAAATCAGAAAGAATGATATTGTGTTTATTTAATAGGTATTCCTTTTATCAAATCTCCTGTATTTTCTATTAAAAGATCATCACAGGTAAAATTGTAACACAACTTACATTTAAGTTACAATAACTTAACAAAAGTTAACAATAATAGCATATCACTTATTAAGCCTGTAAAAACTGCACCAGACTGGTGATCTTACCACTGATGATAAATTGAACTTTTCCATTTCTACTACTACACGATGGGTTGAATATTTTACTCTTTCCTGGACTGGAAAGATGCTATTTTCTACCCTTATACCTTTAGCAGACATATATGAAAAAAGGCTACCTCTAACTATGAACTTACGGTTGGTGCACACATCTGTTTGTTTAACTGTACTGTACTGTTGTCCTGCAGCTGTCTCCAGGGCATTACATTGAAGCAAAATCACTCTTACAAAACCCACTTACTCCATTTGCTTATTTCCTCTCTCTGAATTTTTCTCAGTCCTGTATCTGTCTTTTAGTTATATTCATTTATTTAAGTTCAGTCGAAGTTGAACTTTATTGTCAGATATTTTTGGGCCCTCCACAAAAAAAGTACCCTGGTGTATTTTACATCCAGGTGAAATTAGCTTTTTATTTAGTCCAGTAAAGTTATGTATCACCTAGTCTATAATATTTTTCTAAAAAAGATAGAGAAAAAAAGAAGAAAAAAAATCTGAAATTGAACTTAATATCTTATGAGACAATGGAATCAATGCTAACTGGTCTGTAAGTGGGTTCGTGACGATTCAGAGATCTGCATTGTAAGATCCCAATCTAGTAAACAGTTACAATAGTACTAAGATATTTGCCCATGGGCTTTTAAAAGAGATGCAAATGTGTCTGACCTTTCTATGTCCTCTTGTATGACCTGACATACAAGGAATATTCTGGAACAGTCAATGAACATTAGTAAAACCAGAGAGCAGAAATCTGATCTCAGAGATGATAAGCATGTTATGAATGGTAGAGAGGCAGAGAGGCAGATAGAATTCACATATAAGGAGTTTCATGGAAGGAAAGCTGCAGGTAAAATTGAAAAGAGAATCAGAAAATGCAATTAGGCAGCAATGTTGTCAGCATTGACACAGAATCAGGAAGAAGGGAGAAGGAGAAAAGCTATATGTTTGGGAATGGAAGTCATATAAAATCCTGATGCTGCATGTTAAATGTTCAAATGAGATTGTGAACCATGATTTGAGTGTAATACAGCTTGGATTATCTGGAGTCCTTTTAATTATGGCTAAGGTGGGAGATGTTGGCTGCTGTTTGCCAGTGGTGTGTAATCAAACAGGATGAAATGAAGGAAGACAGGAATGAGGCAATTCTGCTGCTGCTGATGTGATTTTAAAATGAGAAAGAGTGATTTTTTGTTTTCTTCAGGTGAATTATTGATAAAACACAAAGCTTAAAAAACAATTACTGTTTAGAAACAGTTGGAGAAAGAGGAGATAAAGATGTTATAGTTCAAAAAACCAGATGATAGGAGAGTGAGTGATGTAATATTGAGGACATCTTACTAAGCCATGAAAGAGCAAATGTGAATAGAGATCCAAAAAGAACAAGGCACGGCGGAAGACAATATTTCTAAAAGAATAGTGAAGAGAAAAATTATTCTGATGCTTTGCCCTTACAATAGAAAATACTGAAGTAAATGTTTATGGTGTGAGTTGGGATCTAGGGAGGAACACTGTGAGGCCATCAATTTCCTTCCATCCACAAATTTATCTTCTTTCAAGCTGCTGGTTCTCAAGCTGTGCTCAGAAGTCCAGATTCATCTTGCCTAAGGTGGGAAGTATCTGTGACAATGCCAAAGAGAGGTTCTAAGTCAGGGATCTTGCATTTTCTTTTCAGTAAACTAAATGGAGATTACAGTTAATGTCAGTGGTTTAGGGCCAGTCGCAGTTCCGCATGGAAGGGGCAAGGACAAAACTTGAGATTGTGCACCTGCCTGTCATTGATGGACAAGATTTGGGATCATGCATCTACCTGTCATACTTTAAGGGAGATCTGGATGTTTAGATGTGTCTTGTAGTGTATTTTTTATAATTTTATAATAATTGAGTTACATGCTTTGCTGTTGCAAATTTTGAATCTGTAGTTGATTAGAAATGAACAAAAACTAATATGTCGCTTCCCAAGACTGTAAAGGCTAGAAAATATTTTAAAGTGAAATTAGCAGGAAATAGAGGGGAGAAGCAGGGAGAAAATATGGAGAAATAATTTGCAAAGGGGTAAGAAATCAACTACCAGCCAGATAGCCACAAAAATGAAATCTGTCTATAGCAGATTTCTAGGGTCCTGCATTATTGTTGAAGGCAAGGAAGAATAACTAATATTACAGAAACACTTTTGTTTTCACATATTTAATTAGATTTTGTAGAAATGGAAAAATAATTTGTTTTTATGGAACTACTATCAGTCTGTAACCCAAAACTTCTTTCAATATTTAAATGCTTTAATACAAACCATTCATACTGGACTAAGTAAAAAAATATGTCCAAAATGGAAATAATCCAGATAATGTGGTCTGCTTTCTTTTACAAGCCTCAAATAGCTTCCATTTTGCTAACAGTTTTATATCTGTATAAATGTAGGTAGGAAATGTTTGTAACATAAAGATGTATGGCCACTTTTTACATTACTGAATGGATTCTAAGCCAGCACTGTGTTAGGCCCATTATAACTCAGTTTGACTGACTATGGTGTTAATTTCTTTGTAGAGTCATCTGAGAGTTATAGAAAACCATCTCCTGAAAACCATCGAGGATTATTTCTTCATCAGACCAATTGGATTTCATCTGGACTGCTTGTCATCAGCTCACTGCAATCATTTATGGTGTTGTCACAAGCACAGGCAACTTTTACTGATGTTTGGCCTTCATCTGATTGTATAGGATTCTCTGTTAATCTAATAGAGGATTGTGAGAGTGCTTATCTGAATGGGTAAACAAATAGAGGTTTGTGTTGAGGGAAACATCAAAACTTAAGGTTATGCTAGACACAATTTTGCAAAGCTTCAAAACTCCATTCCTTGGAATATCACAAATCATAGGTTGAGGGTTTTTTTAGAAAAATTAATTAATTCACCCCGCACAACATTATCTTGTACTGAATGTAGTTCCACAGAAACACATGATACTGCTTGTAGGGGAAATTGAAAGTGCTGCAGAGCTGGTTGCTGGAAACTGTGCGATCACCCATACATCATCTGCTAAAGCCTTTGAATTGGGTCTTACAGCTCTTGTGGGTGACAAAATTATATCTAAATCCACAGCCTGCATGTGGATTCACATTGAAAACCACGCCTGGAGTCCTGAGTATATTGTTTCATGTTCAGAAAGAAGGCTTCCTTCTATGAGCACAGACAGTATTTTTGTATCACATTTAAATCACATATCTGACCTCCTGGTCAGACATGGTGAACCTACCAAATGAACAGCTGGAATAGGCACTTTTAATTTAAGAGTGAAGCTATTGTCTATTTGTCATCCATTCCCTGGGCACTATTAAGATTATCTTCGCAAAAAATCAATAGTCTAAACCTGAGGCACTGTGCTGAGATTGTAGCAGACGATTCTCCATACTGTAAAACATCACATTATAGAAGGAACTCTAGATGAAAACCTTATGGTTTTAGGTAGGAAGCCAAAGGAAGTGTTTGGGTACATGAGAAGAAAAAGATGTTAAAAAAAATCTTCATGGAAAGAACATTCTGACAGCAACCTTGACTGATTCTCTAGTCTCAGGTAGTGGTCACCATCAGAAAGGTTCTGCACCAAGTTTGGCTTGGCCCAGGAGGACTATGGTAGTACATTACAAGTTGCAAAGGAATGGGGAGGCCATCTAAACCAGGTCAAGCACTGTTACAAATGCTTCTTAGTGATGTTAAATAGCTCTGAAACCTTGCTGAGTTCAGATATTAATATTACCTTCCATCTTTCTCCTTTCTTCTTCAAACACTTTATTTTCCCCAAAACCCAATGGAATCTAATGACAAATGTTAAGCAACCTCCTTTGTGGTCTGTTCCCAGCCTACTTTAAAGGTGAGGAAAGGGTAACTTCCTCATTTATCTGATTGGAACAGAATGTGTGGGAGGAACAGGCAAGTTGGGAGGATATAGGTTATGTTCTATCCAACAGTGTTGTTAAAATCAGCTTGGAGACAAAAACTCCTCTACAGGAAACAATTTTCTACATATTTAACTGTTCTACTTGTTTAACTTACAGTTGCAAAATCTTCTGAAAACTTCAGCAAAAAATTTCTATTATAAATAATATAATCTGTAAAAAATGATATTATGAAACTACTGTGAATGAAATATGCCAATTGTTTAGGGACATCTGTTTGGAAACACCTTTTGTCTTTTGATTTAAATGATTTTCTGGAACATGTTTCTTTAACCGCTGTATTATCTTCAGAAGTTTTTGTTTTTCCTTTTCTATGTTTTCAGTGAGGGAGGGCAGGAAGTCAGAAATGATTCATACCATTTTGGGATGTGCTGCTTTTCCTGACAATGTCTGATTACAAAGCTGGGCCCACTTGTTAGCAAGAACATCACGGAGGATGTTTTCAGCTCCGTCCTCTTATTAATCACTTAGTTCTTGTAAATAATCTGCGCTAGTACATCCTTAATACGTCATATGCACCCTAATGAATAGAGTGCAACAGAGGCAGTTCAGCTTTGAGAAATGTAGCCCAGAAATTTTTATATGTATTTTCTCACAGTTGTGACCCTTTTTGTTTCCATTCTATTTAATTTGTCTGAGGCAATCATTTTGAATTTTAGAGCCTCGAATCCAAACAGTTATTTTTTGCAGCTATTTTAAAATGTATTTCCACCCCCAAAAGAAGGGCTTATTCAGAGAAGCAGACTTTTAAAAGCCAGGAGAAATGTATAAAAAGAAAACTATTAAACAATGTGTGTCTGGGTTTCCGTTGATATTTATACTGCAATTATAGAAAATGTTGGTATTTTAATGAGGTTTTTTCCATCCATTTGCTTCTTCAGCTTGATTTTTCCGTAAAGATGTAAATCCTGCAGTTATCACATTTTTTGCATGGAATTTAATGTGCTATCACAAACATACTGTTATGATTACATGACAATTTCAAATGAGATGATAAAATACATTCCAAGTGAGAAAACGTGTTCTTTAAGTCAAGAATATATAAATGGGAGAAATAAATCACTCTTCTTAAGTGGTGAGCAAGTGTGATGTTACAGAGACACAGAATGAGGCACTTTTTTAGCTTCACAGAGCTCCCAACCTGAAGCAGAGGCATTACAGAGGAGACTTGTAATATGCCTATCAGAGATATAGACTTGAACCAGTTTTGAGACTGACAGTTGTTGCAGGTGTGTTGGAAGAAGGGGTTGGCAAAAAATAGACAAAAGAGATTTTGGAGAGCCACTGGACTTAGAGTTCTTCTATTCACTTCAAGAATAGATAAGCTAAGGAAAATCAGAGTGAGTTCATATTTATGAAGACAAAGCTGCTCCATCAGCATGAGAAAAAAAATGGATCATGTAATGTTCTTCTAGGGAGTTGGAGAATGCAGCAAAGCAGTTGGAGGAGTCTGGGCAGGGCAGAAAGCACAGAGGGAGACTCAGGGGATATAAGTGCAGGGGTGTAACCACAGCACTGTTATGCAAATTTTGAGGAGCTGACTGCAGGCTGGCACAGAAGGGATAGTGAGGAATTCAAAGGGATGAGTACTGTTTTCTTGAATAGTGAGAATAGGAAACGAGTCTGGACAAATGAGAACTAAGAGAAAGAGGCTAAGATAAAAGATCGTGGAAGCTGGTGTAACGAGCGAGCGACTAAGACAAGCAAGGCTTTTAGTGGCAGAAATGAGAAACAAAGGATAAACGCTGGGAGAACACAAAAGGAAAACCATAGGATTTTTTCAGGGGGTTGATTATGAAGAGGATTCAGGTAGACACACAGAGAACCTCTCATCCAGATACAAACAGAGCTACAAAGCTGTAAACTTTCTGAAGGCTTGAATCCTGCCTGGGAATCCAAGAGAGAGGAAAAATTTTGCGAAGTATGGAAGCAGTGGATGGAAAACATAGAAAGGTTGTATTTAGATGATAACCAGGAAATAATCAGGGAGATATCATTGTGGCAGTGGAGAGAAATCAAAATGCTGGAAAACTAGGGAAGGAGGTGCCTGAATATCTGGAAGAGGAGCTGTGGATCCAGTCACTTTTCCATGGATAGAACCTTATGTCTGTGCTGTTTTCTACTCTGTGCTCTTACTGATGTACTGATTCCTGCAATTCCCTTGGGTAACAGTTCCGAACTAACAAGTTAAAATCTGCTGAATGTTGACACAATTGGAAAGAGAAGGGTAGGACAGTGCTGTACATTTACATTGCACACACATTACACACACATATACATGCCAGGGGATGGGTTCTTTCTTCCTTCCTTTTTATAAATAGGTTTACAAACTTGGCTTCTTTCTCTGTGGCAGACATTTTCCACTTTGATCCTAGGCAACTTTTATTAGTACAGAATGATGAATATATTTGCTAATACTTTTTATGCAGACATCAAAGAAATATGTAGCCATTTAGCATGAATAAACCAGGCTATTCCTGGTTAAAATCTCTGACTTGGTTCAGAACATACAGTCCACTTTACAGTGTCAGCCTTTCCCTGGATTCCTATGGTCGTAGTACAACCACAAACATAGAGGGACAGCTTCTTAGTACTGTGAGCTATTGATTCACCAACTTTAGCTACAGCCATGCCATGTCAAAACAGGAAAGAATCAGATCTGCCATAACTATCCATTTGTGGATTTCTGTAGTGAGACATTGTATACTGCCTCCAACTAGAAGCTGTTGTGGTTCTGTACAGACAGTATCCAGTTCTTGTAATGCAGCCTCAAAGAGTTATCCTGAAAACTCAGTGGACGAGATGCATGAAATTAACTCACCTGTCCTTTCCCCCAGAGATTGTAATACATGAAAAAGAGTTGCGTGCTTTATCAATAACAAAACACAGACATAAAGTTTTGCAGGGCTCCTGAGATACCTCCATATTACCTTTTTATTTTTTTTTTTTTTTATAGAAAGCATTCATTATACTTGGTCTTATGTTACTAACATATTCAAATGCTGGCACAAATTATTATTAATTCCTTTGGTGTTTTTGTAACAATGTTAACCATGATGAATTAATTTGGTACCAATATGGATGTCATAAGTACTTTATCAGATTTCCAACTCAATTCATGACTAATTACCTTTTACCATTATTTTAAGGAGTTACCCAGATGTGCTTATGATAGAGTTAAGGTAAACAATGACTGATGGTCAGACGTTATGATTAGAGCAACTCTACACAATTTGACAAAACCTCATGTGCTTTTCAATATAAAGCACCTGCCAAGCCACATGTGCACCAGATTTCTCAAATTCCTTGTCACTCATTAATACAGATGTAGAACATATTTTAAGTCAATGTGTAGAATGGAGATTTTTTTCAAAAAGCAGGCGGGTTTCCTCTTCAAAACCCACAAACCCTTAACTGAAATTTTAAGTTACACTTATTTGCTGGTTGAAATACTGTTGTCACATGTTCCACAGTTTCTTCCCCCCACTTCAGTATACCACCTCAACACAGAAATAGCATGCCTAAAAATGTATGTTCACAAAATGTTACAATTTAGGTTTGAGAAAGGCCTTTTACCTCACACAATCCAACTTCTTGCCTTTGCCAAATTGTTTCATACTTTAAAGTAAGTGGGGTGTAGTAGGGTTATTTTGCTCCAGTTTTGACAATCTCCAAGAAGCCTAACCACTTCCACAGGGGAACTATTCCAAAACCTAATATGTCAAAACGTCAGTACATAATTCAACCTAATTACTGCATATTTGGTGTTTACATTTTTGCATATTTGAAGACTTTTACCGTGGTTGTTGTTGTTATTATTTCTGCAGACTAGTGGGTGGGAATTTTAATAAATTAGTTAATAAATACTGGCGAACCGTGTTTACAAACTACCTGGGGAACATCTGATGCCTTTCACTAACTACGTATCTGGGTTCTGTGGTGAAAGAAGTTGGGGGATGGCAGAGCAACAGCACCGGGGGCGGGGGGGAAATGTCTGTTTTGCTACATTTGAAGGAGTATATCCAGCTCATCTAAGAGTGAAGAGAAGAAAAAGCTTCTTTGTTTACCTTGGCCTTTGGTCCTGGATTTCAAAGGTGCTGGAAGGGTACACATTGCAGACTGTCTAACTTGAAAGGACTGAATACAGCACATCTAGAAACCTGGCCAGCATTCTCGTTTTGTGCTGTCCTGCAACTTCCATTACAAGGAGTCAGGCATGGAGAATTAAGTGTTTTTTAAAAAAACAAATTTAAGAAACAAATGTGAGATAAGAAAAAGTTCTTCTTGCTAATAGTGAGTATGGTCCTGATCAATAGCCAGTGGGAGTTCAAGGACATCCAGAACTCCACTTGCATTTTAACATGTACTATTTCTGCTCACAAATTTAGTTATATAATTTCTTGTTCCAAAACTCTTTAGGTGCCTATTTTATCCATGCTCAGAATACCTGTAACCCACTTTTCCTCTTTGACTATGTCTCGTACAAAGCCGTAGAATCACATAATTTCTAGGGATAATGTTGGGCAAGTGTATAGGGTGGTGACTACTGGGTGTGAGTACTAAAAATAAAACTCATATTTACTCCAGTGCTCTATTTTATTCTTTCAGGAATATCGAGGTCTCATGTAGTGCTCATATATAAATGTTGGGTGGGCTTATGTGCTTTAATGCTTTCGAAAATTGTTTGTCTTTCAAAGTCTAAAAATAATTAGAAAAATAAATCACAACTTAATTAAAATTACTAGCAGGTTTTTTTTGTATATTAATATGTTTCAACTTTTTTGTCTTCTCAGGTAATTTTTTTCTTTTTCTCTTTCTCAGTGTTTACATGGGCGAAGGTAAATGGAAATAAGCGTATCCCACAGGATACAAGATTGTTCTGACATTCCTACTTCATTATCTCTTCCCATTGATGTGTTCCAGCATTTAAGACTGTATTCATGAAGAATTAAGTGATCCATAAATTAATTTTTCATATTTTAACTTTTAAATGTAATAATTTAGATTTTTGGATGTAAAAATGCTGTGAATGCTTTGAAAATGCAGTATTTTTCAAATTATTGTATTACAATACTATGGGAAGGCAATTGTAATTCAACTTGTCTGTGCTACTTTCAAGAACAGTCTGTTTCCAAAACTATTTCTAAACAATGCAACAGCAAATTGCCCTCAAAGGCAGACTTCTATAGGCAGATTGGAAATTAACTGGACTGTCTCTTTTATAAGAAGTTTTGTGACCTAGAAAGGACTTTGCCCTGAAAAAACCCAACCAAATGTCCTGAAAACCAAAATAATGCTCCACTCTAAGTGCTGGCAGTAAGGAACTGAGAGTTTGCTTTCTATTTACTGTGTATTTTACTCAATATAAAAATATAAGGAAATGTTGTGATGAAAGTTTTGTCAGTGTTGTTCCTTCTGGACTTAATGCTCCTCTCATAGCCTTGCATATTTTACTTCTGTATAGCCACTGCTTGAGACTTTTACCTGAGCAACCATGAAGGGAATTGGTCTGTTTGCTTTCAGTGACTTTGCAAACACAACATTGAATTTTGCATCTTGTGTTCATCACTGGAGTTTGATTGTGGTCTTGGTGAGTTTTTATCTCATTGCTACTTTCTTGGACATTTCTGTGTGTAATTTTAGAGCCTATTCTTGGGCTGAACTGTGAAAATATGGTTTGAGGTCTAGAACGGTGCCTGCTTGTGGTTGTTCACCTGTAGCTCCCCCATCTCAATCCTGATGTCCACTTGGCCTATGGACTTCTGAGCAATTGTAGTTCCTGGATATGCAATACTTGAAGGACTAATGGGATCTGGCTATATGCTCGCTATTGCTCTTCTGGGCAAGATTACACAAACCTAATACTTATTCAGCTTGGGTTTTTACTCTGCTTCCAGTGCCCCAGGGGAACAGGCCAGGTGGCCTGGTTTTATAGTTCCTTTACGTGACCTTGTATCTCTCTTCTCAGTAATTTTCTTAGTCTGTCCCTACTTTGTAATAAGGAAATGTTGTAAAATTTTTAAATATTGGAGATTGTACATTTCTGAACAATACAAGTGGTCCTCATGCCATTTTTCCACTCCAGCAATTTCCACTGCAGCTGCTCCTTAGCTTGTAACCAGTGTTTGGAAGGGTTAGAGTATGTTCTGTGCTCTGATGTAATCTGGTGCTAATAAACCACCAAGGAATGGGATGTGCTGGGGCTTGCCCCACTCCTCATGTTTTTAAAAGCTAGCCAGCTGCTGAGCCTGTTCACTGTGCCATCAGTCTCAGAGTAGGACTTGGGGCATTTTATTGATCCCATGGCTCTTGAAAAACCTGGTTAGCTGGAATCAAGAAAAAAGAATCTTTTTTGGATTTCTGGGTAATACTTGTACCTGGTCACTTGTTAGGAATCTTGCTTTTATATCTTCTTGATTTCTCATTGGGCACATTTCAAATGAGTTCAGGAGGAGGACAATCCTGATTCCTCAAAGATCACCCCTACCCTTTGTGATGAAGTGTGGGAAGTTAGGGCAGATAGAAGCATCTGAAAATCCAAATTTTTCTCTCTGAGTTACAGATTACTAGAGGAATATTGTGATTACTCTGTCTTATTACAGTTCTCTGGCTGGCTCAGCATCAGGTGAGGTGGCTCTGTGCCAGTGAGGTCCCTGATCTTTTGGTTTTCTTCTCCGTTTGAACCATCTGCTCGTAGAGTCCTTGCTACAACTTAACTGTTTCTGCAAGTTCAAAGTTGGTTACACCTTTCTCGGCCTCCCTCATTTTCCAGGAAGCAACACCCCGATTACTTTTTGATTTCTCTCTACCACTGAATGATGCGAGAACTTGTTATTGGTTTTCCTAATCAATCCAGACAATTTGTTACTGATAGACTGAGGTGTTTCTGCTGCTTCCTTTTAGTTTTTCTCCAAATCCTTCCTGGGAAGTTTCCAGATGCTGTTTTAATTCCTTTTGTGAAATTTCAGCCTCTGACTGGAAAGCATCCTTAGCTATCTTGAACTTTAGCACACTCAGGAATCTCAACTCACTGTTTCTTGCTCTGTGGAATCTTTGATTTAGTCTTCAAAAAGGATCTCATTACCAACACCATATTACTGTTTTTGTAGAGTAGGTAGCCAACACTCATATTTTTGCATACTGTTTCTGTTGTGAGAGCAGGTATGTAATGTAGGCATATAATTTTGATTCAATACTGTTTATTTACAAGGTGTGCAAAGTAAGATTTGAACTCCGGGAGCTGAATAAAGGTCATGCAAGAGAAAGCATTTTCAATGTTCACAGATACAAGCATTTTTTTCAGCCAATGCTCGATCCCCTGAATTCCATGAGTTGGCTTTCTTTCAAACCTCCAAGTACTTGTCTTGCTGTCTCTTTCACTTCTTTGCTTGCATTTGGCTATTGCTGACCATAAACATGCTAACTTTTACTAAGCAGTATGTCGTTTAAGAATATATAGATATTTTTCAGCAAAAGTCCTTCACCATCTAGCTGGCTCCTTATTTAATTTGCATGTGGCTAAAGATTTGAGTCGTTTCAGCTGTTTTAGTGTAACCCTTACACTGAAAAGGACTACAATGTCTTCCTCTGTTTCCCTTATCTGAGAGAAACATCATCAATGATGTCTCATTCAACCTTCACAGTAGCAGTAAATTTATGCTTAAGGAGGACTGGATTATTCTGCAACAGATCATAGCTTCATAGTCTGCCATAAAACTCAAACACAGTTTAGTTCATGCCCTAATGCACTTTCAACCTACCGGTTTCCTCAAGAGCACTCCTCAGAAAAGAAATTCTGTGGGATCAACTGAGATAAAGTTCACCTTTCACTTGTTCTGCAAGGCATGGGCTAATGCTGAATTGATTCTTGTTCAGTCCATTCCTTGATCAGTCAATGACATATGAGATTACTATTAAATGCAGCTTCAACACTGTGTTATTTCATCCCATCCTGTGTGAGTAAAGTATTGTATTGGCTGTAGGTGCCAAGGTCTTGACAGTGTGGGCTTCAGGGTGTCCTCTGTAGCAGGAAACCAGGTGCTGCCCTGTGCCCAACTGGTTCCAATGGACCCATGGCAGGACATGGCTGAGCCCACCAGCCAAGCTGGTGGCACTTCTGGGAACACAAAACCAGTGTACGATCAGAGGAGGAGGGGACAAAAGAGTGAGACACAGCAGATGGAACACCCTGAGTTCTGAAGCCTAAATTTATAAGACCAAATTGCATCTATATTCCTATACTAGGGACATCCTGGTAGAAAGCTGGGTAGAAAGTCATCTCCATATTAAAGTATGTCTGGTGTGCTGAGAGATGAGCTGCTTACTGTCACACACTTGGAAACAAAAGCTAAAGGCAGAACCAGAACAGTTTAGACTCCAGTTATAGCTCTTCATGGTTTACTTGCTGCAGGTTTTTTTTGATTTTTTACTAGTGAAAGAGAAGATAGTTAAATTTTACCTATATGTATATTATAGAGACACCATATGTATATTACCTATACCTATACGTATATTACAGAGACACAATTTTTCATAGATGCAGAAAACATCTCCTCTGTGTGCAGACAAATGATTTCTGTAGGAGGGCCCTAGTCAGCACACAGGATCTATGTGCTTTCAGACTGTGGAAATATAGATCTTTAGATCTATTGTCTACTCCTAACTTATGTTCTAGTTATAACCAGTAAAAAAGAGTTCAGAATGTCAGCTGCAAAAGGTTTAGCTATGACACAGAATAGACTGAATTTAACAGATATGTTAAAAATAAACTACATTATTTGTTGATAAACACATGAAACAAAGACTTCTTCCCAATAAGATGACATTTTTTTTGATTATTTGAAAAAAAATATTATTAAGTGTTGTTTATGAAAATATACACATTATTTTTTCAAGAAATCTGTGTGGGTCATCCTTGAAGCTTTATTGAAACTGCTTTCCTGCTTTCTCTTCCTGAAAACACACATGGACACACAGACACAGACATATATACACACATACATATTTATTTGTGATGCTTACCTCCAATCCCAATGTAACTTGGCTATCACTATGAAGAATTCAATTGCACAAGTTCAGTGGGAACCTAAATGAACTCTCCCTGCAGATGGAATAGTTCTGAGAATGTCTTTATCCTTGAGCTGGGACACTGGCCTATGTAATTTTTTTGATTTAAATCTGTTTACTTTTGCCTTAACTATTCTGGAACTTTTGTTCAGGCCAAAACCAAATCAACGCCATTCAGTACTTTTTTTGTTGTTTTTTCATTTTCTGATGGTCTCATAATAGGCTTTCCAAAAATCTGTTTGTTATTACAACTTCACCCTAATTCTTCCCATACAGGAGATGGATATTACTGTCTCAAAACACAAAAACTTCCTAAAGACCTGAGGGATTTAAAGGAATTAGTGCTGCTTTTAAAAATACCTATCTAGCCTTTCAATACAAAGAAAACAAAAATAAACAAAGTGCTTTAAGAAGTCTATAATAAGAAGAAACTTGTCATATGTTTGTTCTCCCTTCACCCAGACTTTATCCTATTTCTTCTTTCTGAAAAAGTGCTGAAAGAATAGCATTGTTACCTTAGCAAACTCTAACTTCTACAGTGTATAACACAATGTAAGGCATGGGACAGCAGCTCAGTTTGCTATCAGTTTTTTTGCTGCTAGGCTTCTTTCTGACTCTGTTTTCCCCACCTCACCTTCTGTGTTCTGAACATGAGTAAAGAGTTTTATCTAAATTTAAGAAACATGCGAAATAAATGTTCATAAATTTAGTTTCACTGGATATCCATGGTACCACAATTTTTTGGTTATCTACTTAAGTACACTCATCTAGATCAAATACAGTTCAGTCTTCACAGCGTGCAGTGGCAGACAACTTAGAAAGCAACTTTAGTGAGCTGCTGTATCTTCCATCCTCAAGACTAGTGGTTAGAGTAGTGATAAATCTGCCAGTGTTTCAGCTTTGTGTTGAACTGAATATTTTTACTTGTATTATACAAGTTTTGAGTTAAAGAAGAATTCTAGTGTGAAATAGATGTATTTTATTAATATTTCTTGATTAAAATTCACATAATCATCTCATTTAAAGACAATTTTTACGTAAAAGTTACAAAGAATTATCAGAGGAACTGATCTAAAAGACTTTGTGATTTTTGTATTAGAACTCGTCTGAATTTTGCCCTTGTGGTACAGAAAAGCACACCCATTTAGCCTGCAGGTTTTGTGAACATTTTACAGATTTTACAGGTTTTAACAGGGAAATTACAACCACACAACTTGATTAAGCTGATTGAGACAATTTTAAGCATAGCTTCAATTTACATAACACCAGGAGGTATCAATATCTTTGAATATAGTCTGATCTATTCCTGCTTAGTACTGTTGCAAGGTCCTCAGGTAATTTAATGGTAACTGTGTAATTTTCATGTTAATTTAAACATCTTAAGGTAGAATTTTTACATTTCTCATATTGAGTTGTACATCACTCCTAAAACATCTCTATTGATCGTGGAGTAAGGTGATTTTCAACATCAGAAATGGCAAAAGAATCATTCCTGAGCATAGAAAACAGTAATACAGTCCTAATTAATGGAATGCTAGATATACATGGACACAATAGAAGAAAAAGAGCACCATTATATTCAAGAGAGAGTAAGAAGTACGAAATACTATAAACCTCCAATGTGTCCCAGTTAAGCAGTTCATGTTGAAGATACTATCAATAGATAGATAAATAAAAGGTTTAAAATTTGAAAAGAATTTAAGAATAATTCACCCTAGAATTAAACAAAAATCTTACCCCAAGGTAGACACTGCTGTTTGTACAGCGTTTATCAAGACAGTATCTTCATCTCTGATATGGCTGGAAATGCAATTAATTAATAGTAATGTATAAATTAATTAATTTTTTAATACACATAAAAAATAACAAGCAGGTAGTACCCATAATCCTGTTGTAACTGGGACTTACACAAAAAAATCTGCCTATGTTGCTGATAATTTGTGTTTTTCCATCACTGCTGAGGAGCATTAATTTAATAAAATACTCCTTAACTGGCCTGCAAGTTTCCCAGGTACCTGACTTCATTTGTCCGTATCTGCTCACGGATATACTTAGGACATAAGTGTCTACGGCTTGCTCTAACTCCACTGCTGTATTGCCTCCAATGGAGAGGCTGCCTACATTTTTCCTGAATAATTGAAGAAGTGTGGTAATTTTTCATGGATTTGTGGTTGATTTCAAAAAGTATCTTTATTAAGTGACCTCTTGCTTACAAGATTGTTCTCATATTTCCTGCCCCTGAGAAGATATGAACCATTGCAACACGGAGTGATTTGGGTGATGCTCTTTTGTCAAAAAAAGATCAGCCTACATGGCTCTAATTNAGATCTGAAATTAACTTCTGTGCTTACACTGAATATTGCACTTCCAAATATTCATACATACGTGTGTGTGTGTGTGTGTGTGTGTGTGTGTGTGCATACCTATTCTCCCCTCTGAGGGCACAGACCTTTGTTCTTTCAGCCCATTTACTTTTGTATTTTTCAAAAGGTGGGGAGTGCATGCTTGAACCTGCTGGGTAAGGGACTTGCCTGAGCCATGGGAGCAGTGACTCAGACCTCTCAGACTGGCATGGGTCCAGAACCTTCCTTATGGTCCTTTCTCTGTCTGGAAACAGCTCCTGTCAGAGCTCTACCTGCTTATGGTCTCTACAGGATCAGTGGAGACGCAGATCATGTGGCTGGACAGAGTCTCTTACAAGATAGCTTCAAGGCCCCAACTTTTCTCAACTGATTTTCTGGGAATGTGCCAGAAAATAATAATTTATTCTAGAAGAACAGGATCAACCCTCCTGGAACTAAGTGACTAAGACGAAGGCTGTTCCTAACCCAGGCACTTATCACTAAATCCCAACCAGTGCTAAAAACATTATTAGAACAGGGAGAAAACACTGATTTTGTGGTATTTCAGTGTGACACATTGCCTCATTATCATTGAGTCACAAATGGCAAATGTTTAATTGTGCCTTTCAAAAACCTGTTTTCCAGTTTAGTACAGGTTTATGATAATTTTACAAATTATTTATTTTATTTTTTATTGCTTTATTTTCTTAATGAAGAAAGCAGAGCTGGAAATCCCTCAGCCAAGTTCAGCAGTGAGACTTTATGAGCTGACAAATTTAGAATATACAGTGTATGTGCTTCAAACGACAGCTTTTCCAACCCCTCTCTTGGAGATCAAGGTGGTGACTGGGTGATGGGCACAACACTATGACCCATCTAATGGCAAGAGCCCTTCCCTGTTCAGTGCAGCACACAATGTGCTGTGTTGTCATACTGTCTGCTGCCTTTGATCTGCCCTGGAACATGAAATACCTCATGGAGAACAAACAGATATATCATCCAGCCTCCAGATTTGGATCTGTAAAATTCTTAATTAGGACAAGATATTTCTTTGTGTCCACCCCATCTGATGCATCACTCACTGACGTAGATAGGTATTGCATATTTTAAATGCCTGTATCCAGTCAGTCAGGAATAAAGGCACAGCCCCTTTTTCCTGGTTGCTTTCTTTAGTAGATGCATAGGCTTCTATGTCACACAAATGAACTGACTCAGATATAACTTAACGTTGTATGGACCCTACAGGTCTCAGTCTGAAAGAAATAGTTAAGTAACAACTAAAACACACATGAAGTATGTTTGCTAACTATTATTTTGCCTAAATTTACAGTACTTAGAAGCCATCAAGTACTTTACTTAAACAGAGGGATACAATTATATTTTTAAAACTAGTGATGAAGAATCTTTCTTTCACAGCCTGTATGTGCATTTTCCCTACTGTTGACTAGAATTGAGACCAGAGAAATAGTCATTGCTTGGCTGCAGTTTTTCTTTAGGTTTCTTCTGTGAATTTTTGTAATTTCTTCCTTTTAAAATCAGGCACACTGGATGGAGAGACCAAGGGCATCAGGTGCCCGCTCTGTTGGTCACATGGGAACTGAGTTGTCCTGTCTGTGAGATAACATTTGGAATATATCAAGGGGGAGATAGGGCAGACTAGTAAGGGTGAAATTGTTCTGTTTGCTACAAGCCATTTAATCAGGAAGAGGAAGTGGATGAGACCTTCTACAGCCTCTAAATCACAGGCACTGATTCTTGTGAGGGACTTTAACTATCTTGGTAGGAGATGGACTTTTATGATTCTTGTGGGTCCCTTTCAACTCAGAATATTCTGTGATTCTGTGACATCTGCTGGAGAAGCAACATATTGAAGCACAGAGTCCAGGAGGCTCCTGGAAAGCATTGATGGCAACTTCCTGTCACAAGTGATGGAGCCCAAGGAATGATCTGCTGTTTGGCCTTATACTAACAAACAAGTGAAGGCCTTGTTGGAGACGTGAAAGTTGGGGACAGCCTCAGCAGTAGTGAACATGAGATTGTGGAGATCTGTGTTGGGCAAAGAGGAAGGAGGGCAGTGAGTAGAATTGTAATCATAAACTTCAAGAGGGCTAATTTTATCCTCTTCAGGGATCTTCTTGGAAGAATCCCATGGGAACAGGCCCCTGCAGGGAAGAGGAGTCCAAGAGACTTGGTCAATACTCAAGAAACACTTTCTCCAGGCTCAAGAGCAATGTATACCCATGAGAAAGAAAGTAGGCAAAGGAGGCAAGAAACCTCCATGAATGAATAAAGAGCTCCTGTCATTACTCAATGTAAAGTAAAATAAACAGGTATCTCCAGAAAAGCCAAGGCAGTGGAAAAAATTCAAAAGTTTATTTAGAAGGCCAGAACATGAGAAACTTACCTAACAGTGCTGTTTAAGCACCGGGACCCAGGGAAAAAAAAGGTGAACCTCTTCGCTCCTAGGTATTATCGTTGCTAGCTCCCCCCCTATTCTCTCCAGGCTGCTGTTGCATTTCTGCACTTTATCTCTTTCCTCTCACATATCAGAGAGAGAGGCTGAGGACTTCTCTTGCTATGCCTGGGTGGAGAAAACATTGGAATTGTCTTTGAGAAGAGTTACCTTTTAGGCAGAAAGCCTTCCTAAGGAAAAAGAGTTTCCAGCTTTCCCATTACAAGTTCTTCTGAAAACACTACTCCTATACTCAAGTATAAACAAGAAATAAAGACGACATGGAAACAGGGTCAATCCACTTGGAATGAATATAGAGGCAGTCAGAATAAGTAGAAATGAGACATGGAAGGCCAAAGCCCATCTGAAATAAATCTATCCAAGGATGTCAGGGAGAACAGCAAGGCCTTCTTCAAATACATCAATAACAAAATGAAAAAAAAGGGGATAATATGGGCACTCTACTAAATGGAGGAAGGACCTGGATGCAAAGAAGGAAGAGTTACTGAACACCTTTTCTGCACTGGTCTACGCTAAAAAGACCAGCCCTCAGGGATCTCTGACGCAGAAGACCAGGTAAAGCGTTGAAAGCCTTGCTGAAGTTAAGATGGATATTTTCTACTTCGACTTCAACAAGGCATTCAACACTGTCTCTCACAACATCCTCATATGCAAACTCAGTAAAGTACGGACTGGATGAGTGGACAGTGTTGAGAACCGGCTGAATGGCTGATTCCACAGGGCTGTAATCAGTGGCACAGGGCACAGGCCTGTCACTAGTGGTGTCCCCCAAGGCGTAATATTGGGTCCAGTATTGTTTAACTTACTCGTCGATGATTTGGATGAAGGGGCAGGTGCCTCTGCAGTAAGTTTGCTGATGAAACAAAGGTGGGAGGAGCTACCAGTACCCTAGAGAGCTGTACAGTCCTGCAGAAGGAGCTCAACAGGTTGGAGAGATGGGCAGAGAAGAACTGTCTGAAATTCAACAGAATTTCAGGGGCCGACCTGCTGGAAAGGCCAATGATATCCAGGGATGCATTAGGAGAAGCACTGCCAGCAGGCTGAGGAAGGTGATCCTGCCCCTCTACTCAGCCCTGGTGAGGCCTCAGCTGGAGTTCAGCTCTGGTCTCCTCAGTATAAGAGTGACATGGAGCTCCTGGAGCAGGTCCAGCAGAAGGTGATGGAGATGATAAAGAACTGGAACATCTCTCTTACAAGGAAAAGCTGAGAGAATTTGGCCTGTTCAGCCTCAAGAAGAGATGACTGAGTATCTGAAGGGAGGGTGTCAAGAGAGTGGAACTGGCCTTTTCTCACTGGTACCGAGCAATAGGACAAGAGACAATGGGCAGAAACTCATGCACAAGAAGTTCCACCTGAATATGAGGAAGAGCTTCTTTACTCTATATGTAATCATGCACTGGAATAGGCTGCCCAGAGAAGTTGTTGAGTCTTCATCACTGGAGATATTCAAGAGCAGTCTGGACACGATTCTGTTCAATGTGCTCTGGGATGGCCCTACTTGGGCAGGGAGGTTGAACCAGATGACTCACTGTGGTCATTTCCAGCTTCATCCATATCCGTTTTGTGCTAACATCTCCTAAAGCAAGAGCTACCCACATCTGTAGGATTACAGACCCCTCTAACAAAGACCAAATACACAGTGACCCTGAGAGGCAGTGAAGCTGCCTTTCCCTGAGTAAAGATCTAATTCACCAAAACCAATAGCAATATTTGCATGTTCAAAAGATGGAAAATACATTTTCTGTGTATTCACACACTTACAAGTGGTAGGACTGCAAATCTTTCCATACTTTCCTCACCAGAGCCTTGATTTGAAGGAGCCAGACTTCGGGGTTACTTCATTCACCCTATGCCCTCCATGAGCCTGTGGTGTGACCTCTTCCCTGAAACTGTGAATGAAAGCACAGCTAGCTATATGAATCATAACAATGTGACTGAAAAAGGTGTAATCTCACCATATCAGCAAATGCTATGGATGGTCTTGTAGCATAGTCATATTGTAAAGTAGGCTGAGATGGCCAATTTATTTCATAAAAAGTAGCAATGATTTATCTTCATCATCCAAAGTCTGCAGAAGCCTAAGTGAGATATGTTGATGAAAATGCTGCTGCCAAGCTCCTATCAGCCCCTTCACCACTTCACAGGCCACTGCAAACCACTCGATAGCAGCTGGTGTCCCACAGCACGAGTGAGACAGAGACAGCCTTGTTGGGCACGGAAAAGTACAAAGGGCTACATACCAGGGATAGAAAAGGTTCATTTTTAACATTATTGGGGCACCTACCTACTTGCCTAAGCACTTCTCTGTCATTGGTTTCAGGAGAAATTAGGTGCTTAGACATCTGTTTGTGTTTTAGCTGCTGAAATATTGAAAAAGAAGGCAAAAGCTTCTCATCCTGCAGTGATGAGTGGGTTGCCTGGCTTCCTGGGGGTGGGGTGGGGGTGGGGGGATTCTCAGACAACAGTAAAGCTTCATGAGAATGAAGGGACCTTCTTGCTAAATATGTCTGCAGAATCAGGGCCTCTGAGGGGGAGAAGCTAAAGGAAAGGACTGGACACAGTACAAACAGGGAATCCTACTCCCAGCTGCCAAAACTGCAAATCTGGAAGCATTATTCATGACTCAGAATTGCTCATTATCCAGACGTTCTTCACATATGCTGCATATACTCCTAGGGTGGAGGTTTTAAAATGGGGAGAGGAAAAACTGAACATTTCCTGGTGTTCATTGGAAATCAAAGGTTATTACAGTTTTTATTTATTACTCTTGAATAAAACATATTTAGTCCTGAAAACACGTTAAATGGAAGCAAGATATTAAAAAAAAAAAGAGAGAGGGAACAGCTGAAAACAGTGTAGGTCATTGCAGCTGTGTTGGAATCAGAATGGTTCTGTGATGGACTAATGAAAGATATGTGAATAATTCATTTCTTATTTATCTACTTTAAGGTCATGTACAAAATCTATTATCATAACATTTGAGTGTCTCACAGGCTCTGTTGTTATCTTCACATTTTCCTTGTCAGATCCTATTATTTCTGTTGTACAGCTGAGCAATCAAATCAGCCAGCAACCCAGGGAGGATTTACCCTGCTTTTATGCCAGTTATAGCACCTAAGTCAGACACTCAGATCTTGTGAGGAATGCTTGTACTTAGGGGGGAATGCCAGCCATTGCCAGAAGGTGCTTGAGATATACCTAAGTTTTATCACCCTCCAGGAGGGTTCTAAGTGCTATGACTTGGAAGAGATGAAAGTGAATCTCTGGGATTTGCCCACAATGGCTTCACATAAGCTATGAAAACATGCACCCTCTTAGTCCTGTATTGCTGACCAGGTTGCTTCTGCTAGCTGTTTTCTGAGAGAAATATACCCTTCTACAAAGCTCAGGACAATCTGTGTACTACCAACTTTTCCAGAGCCCTCTGAATTGGCACTGTTTAAGAGTTAGAAGACAATAAGCTGTTCTCCAGCTAGCAGACTATATGCTGTTGTTAATACATGTTAACCAGTACAGTTCAACATCTCAGTACAGCTGTAAGTCTATTACTGGCTTTCACACAGCATGTATCTTTTTAAAGGCAGATAAACTGTGGGCTGCTCAGATTTTATAAACATGTTTTCTTCTTCCCAGCTGAAATAAAATCTGGCCAAAATTCAGGCTTACAGAGACACCAATTTAAGCCCAATATAAGTATTTAAGTTATGTTATTTCAGATTTACATGCATGTAGTTAGGAGCAGAATTTAGACTGTTATGTTTAATCTAGCTTGACTCTTTCTAATGCTTTCCTAGTGGGAGGATTTTAAAGCTTTCAAGAGTTGGTCTTTGTTCAGTTTGTTGTGTACCCATGGTAGGTTTATAATTTTTATGTTTCATCAAATTGGAATGACAGCCACATGCTGTAGAATTTTTCCTCTCATTACAAAAACCTTCAGATATCTAGATGATCTTGCATCAGGTGAGTAAAACTTAATGAGTTAAAGTATAAGTCCCAACCTGCTTAGGTTGGTTCAAACCCCCCTTTTTCAATTCATTCATTCTGGCTTCAACGTTGCTTGTGACTTCCCAAAATTTCTTACGAGTTTTGCAAGGTTGGGCTTCTTCTCTTTACTGCTTGTACTGATAGGTTTTGATGTATTAGGCTTTTGAAAATAAAAATATTGTGTATAATGTAGCTCTTAAATTTTAACGTTCTTACTTTAGGGTTTAAGTGACTTGCCCAAGGCAACAGAAGGAATTAGAGACAAAACTGGATTAGATACAAAGCCTTTCTGGCTCATTGACCTAGGCTCACACCTCTAGACAAGGCTTTTCTTTCCAGAACAGTAAAATTCCTCTCCAGTATTAGGAAAGAAATCCAGTAGGTAAGCTTCCAAACTGTGAGTTGAGCTTATTGAGTTTTGACAGAATTTCCCACGTCGAGATACATACCAATATCATGTTTTTCCTGCCCAGTACTTGGGTCTTATTTAATTTGGGTATTTTTTTTCTGGTTTATGTGGCATAGAAAGACGTGGTGTTAATATTTGATTCGTTTTGTGAAATTGTTACCAATTTAATTATGATCACTGTTAAGTTTATGTTACTTCTATTCTGAATTTCTTCTGTCTTCTAATGCAGCCTTTTACACTAATATCTATTAAACTGAAGAGCCAGTGGTTGTTAGTATGTTATGGATTTATAAAATATTATTAGAATTATTTAATTTTCTTTTGGTTAGGCTGAGGAGTTACGCAGGGGTCCTACACTCCCTCACTATGAAGTAAATTCCCAAATTACCTATTCATTCCCAGGGTTCTTTCTGCTATCTTCTGTGAAATATCCACCTTTTTCAGAATTGGAAAAGAGAAAGTGAGTGGAAGAAAACTGACCAAAGGTGGACTATTCACCAAAGAGCCCTATATATCACTGATGAGAGATCCTCACTTTGAGAATGGAATTAATTCTGCACATTTCAGAAATCTTCCCTAAATGAATCACACCATAGAAGTGCCTATTTCTCACTCATTACTGTAAGGAAACCCACAGTGAACAATTCTATGTGGATGACCTAAGTTAGGTGGTATTAATCCTACTTAATATTCTAAAAAACAGAAAGACCCTTTTCAGAAGAAATAACAAATTTTTCTCGTGGAGATTTCTTTAGTAATACAAGCAAGGATTAATTTACTATTTTTTTGGTATGGTGGGGGAGCTCAGCACATGATTTGTGGGGTGTTTGCAAGCCTTGGGGGAAAAATTCAGTTTGTTGACCTCCAGGGACAACTTCAGAGCTAATGGGAGGCTGGGCAGGTTGTGCTGGCAGGATGGCAGCATGTTCCTCAGTGCCACCTCTCTGGGCAGCTCAGAAGCCATGCAGCCCTTTGGCATGAGACTTACAGGCAGAGTTTAGCCAGGGAGACACAGAAGCTGAATGCTGCTTCATCTGAGTGCCTCCCAGCTCTGGTGCATGCACAGTTGCCCAGAGCTCTTCTAAATCTCCAAATTCTCGCGTCTGCTTGTCTCAGCCTACTTGGTGTACACGTGCACGCTCATCCCAGACGTTTGGCAGGTAAGGCTACTGCAGTAGCAGTTCTGTTCTGTCATTCTCAAAAGGTATGCAGCCTGTCCAGACAGATAACTTGGATGCTGTTGTCTATCCCAACAGCTGATTTTCTTCCAAGATCACATACTAACTCTTAAGTTGTTGCTTACCAAACTGAGCCTACATCTTCTTTAATGTTCTTTCACACATGCTTGATTTTGTATTTGTCTGTATACATACCGTTTTCTAGCCCATGAAGCATCAGATAACTCAGAATTTATTTGCATAGTGACTTATCTCTTTTAGTAATTTATCACTGCTCCAATACTTGCATGGGCTGCAAATTTTAATGGTAGAAATTTTATGTTTCACTTCACTTTAAGGATAAAAGAATTCCAAATAGTGAGAAATAAAGAATAGACTGCAGAGTGACTTCAGAAGGAACAGTGATTCTATGATTACAGCTGTAGGTTAGTGCTTATCAGTCAAACCATTTGAACCTGTATAGGCCACACTTACTCAGAAGCATGAAATCATTAAGGTTAGAAAAGACCTCTAAGATCATCAAGTCTGACTGTTAACCAGCATTACCAAGTCCACCATTGAACGATGTCTCTTAGCACCAAATACACAAATTTCTTGAACACTTGCAGGCATGGTGATTCTACCACTTCCCCGTGCAGTCCATTCCAAAGCCTGACTACCTATTCTGTGAAAAAATTTTCCTGATATCCAACCTACACCTCCCCTGATGTAACCTGAAGCCATTTCCTCCTGTTCTATTACTTGTTACTTGGGAGGAGAAACTGATCCCCAGCTGGGTACAGCCATCTTTCAGGTAGTTTAAGGGAGCAGTAAAGTCACCCTGAGCCTCCAAGTAAACACCCCCAGGTCCCTCAGGTGCTCCTTATCAGACTTGTGCTCTGGAGCCTTCCCCAGCTCCGTTCCCCTTTTCTGGACTTGCTCCCACACCTCAGTGTCTTTCTTGAAGTCAGGGGCCCAAAGCTGGACACAGGACTCAAGGTGTGGCCTCACCAGTGCCCAGTACAGGGGGACAGTCACTGCCCTGGTCCTGCTGGCCACACTATGGCTGATCCAAACCAGGACACAAATGGCCTTCTTGGTCACCTGGGCACACTGCTGGATCATGTCCAGCTGCTGTTGACCAGCCCTCCCAGTTCCTTTTCCACAGGACAGCTTTCCAGCTACTCTTCCCCCAGCCTGTGGCACTGCTTGGGGTTGTTGTGATTGAAGTGCAGGACTTGGCACTTGGCCTTATTGAACCTCATACCGCTGGCCTCAGCCCATTGATCCAGCCTGTCCAGATCCCTCTGCAGAGCCTTCCTGTCCTCTGGCTCCCATCCACCTTATTGTCATCTGCAAATTGACTGAGGGTGCACTCAATCCCCTTGTCTAGATCATTAATAAGGATATTAAACAAAAAGGAACCCCACTAGTGACCGGCTGCCAAGTGGATGTAATTCCATTCACCAACACTCTCTGGGCCTGGCCATCCTGACAATTTTCTACCCAGCCAAGAGTGCACCTGTCCAAGCCATGAGCAGTCAGTTTCTCCTGGAAAATGCTGTGGGAAATGGTGTCAAAAGCTTTACTGAAGTCCAGATAGACAATATCTACAGCCTTTTCCTCATCCACTTTTCCACATTTTCACATCTCATCCCGCAAGTGTCATAAACGGAGATTAGGTTGGTCAAGCAGAACCTGCCTTTCCTAAACTCATCATGGCTGGGCCTGATCCCCTAGTTTGCCTGACATGCTGTGTAATGGCACTCACAATGATCAGCTCCATAACCTTTCCTTGCACTGAGTGCAGACTGACCAGTTTGAAGTTCTGCAGATCATTTTTCCAACCCGTCTTGCAGATGGACTTACTTTCTCAAGCACAAGTTTATATAGCAGCATATCAAACATATTCTGGAATTACCACATAGAACTTCTAAGTTTTAAATAATTGCTTATGAAATGAAAACAGACAGAAACACAAAATATTCACATTTTCCTATAATTACTTTGATTAGGAGGGAAAAATTGTTCAGGGAGTTTTAATAGACAAATTACTTTCTTTTTAACAACAAACTTAGTACCATCCACTTTAAAACAATAGTTTTAAAACTACAGTGTAAACTGTAGTGTAGACAGAATCCAGATAATGGAACTGCTGGTTGGATTTCCACAGTCATGAAGAAGCACAGAATAAAATCGTACTGATGAACATAGCTTTATTACACATGCAACAACTTGAATCCTCTGGTTCACTGAGATTATACATTTGAACCCTTGCATCTGTACTATTTTACCTTCTGGTTGCATTAATACAGCTGCTGAACGCAATAAACATCTGAAACTTCTTGGCTAGTCACACATTACACAAATACTCTTAGTGCGAATCTGAGGTCTTCAGACAAATTGTAGTTCAAACTTGTTCTTCCTAAAATGCAACAAACTGTTTCCCAACCCTCCAATTTCCATTAGCTTCAGTGTGAGTAAATCAAAGTCCTCGTGGCCTTTCAGCTAGTGCTAAAACTTTCTGGAACTGTGTCCTGCAGGTTTGTCTCCCAGTCTGGACTGGAAACTGAGCAGTTGAGTTGAGGACTCACAGACATCTTTATTTTTCTAGAGGTTAAAATCTTTATGAAAATTATTCTCCATTCTCTTGTCTTCCCCAACTTGTTATAGTTGGTAAGTTTATAAAAGTCTGTGCATTTGGAAAAGTTATAAATTCTACATGTAAAAGCATAGCCCTATCATTCCTAATGACATTGGAACTAATTAGAGCTATTTCCCAAAAGTCTCTGAGCATGATTAAACAGAGCACATTAAGGAATTTTTCATGTAGATTGGGAGACTGTTCAAAGCACTGTCAAAGTAAAGATACTGCTTCAAACAGAACAGATGGGAAATGTATATTTGATTTCCACATGGAATGGAATGAGGAATTGAGCTGTCCCTGGACCAGCCCTAAGCTGGAGGCAGGATCGATAGTACTGCACTTCCAGGTATGTCAGTCTGATCCACTTACGCTTCCCCTATCTTTCCTCCATCAGTAGTGAGAGTGCTGAGGAGTCTGGTACTATTTATAGTAGGTTTTCTACACCTGTCATAGATTCAATGGAGATTTAATTCTAATACAAGCCAGCACAGGTAGAATGTAAACAGGAGAGAAACATTACAACTGCTCCTTGTTGACAGCCAGCCTCCAAATCAGTTTGGTTAGCTGTCCTAACTCAAGCCTAATCCCTTCAGAGAAGAAGCTCTGTAGGGAAACCCCAGTAACACACTGTTTAAGAAAGAAACAATGAAGCACATTTGGCACTTTTTTTTCATTGGTGTTTATTACACAGATGAACATCACTTGGCATAGAATCATAGAATGGTTTGTGTTGGAAGGGACCTTAGAGATTATCTAGTTCTACCCCCAGATTTCTCAAAGCCCCGTTCAAACCGGCCTTGAATGCTACCAGGGATGGAGCACCCACAGCTTCTCTGCACAACCTGTTCCAGTGCCTCACAGTAAAGAAGTTCTTCCTAATATCTATCTAAACCCACTCTCTTTCAGATTAAAGCCATTCACACTTGAATCAAAAGCTCTCAGTGCCAGAGAGATGAATATAAAGATGATTTAGACTTTTGGTCATTTACGTAGTGACAACTCCCTCTCTTCTCTTATTTCTCATTCCCTAATTGTCCTTCCCTGGAGGTTGCACAAGTATATCTATCACAGTGCTAATTTTGCATCTTTTGGCAGGATCTTGTATGATGCAGTCTACATTCCAGAAAAAGAAAAACACTGGTATTCGTAATTGCAATTCTGATGAGCTGTGTGGCAGCTAAAATCATTATGGGTGAAATCTTATCTCAGCTTCCAGACCACAAAAATAACATGTCTACATTTAAGCAGGGAGGGGAACACTGATTCACATAAAATACAGTTTGAATCATACAAGAATGAATGTCTCTTGAAGACATACAAAGTTAGGTTAATTATTCTCTTTTAGTGTGTATTTTGATTTCCTGTGAGACTAGGAAAATGTAGAAATACTGTCCTGACCACAATAATGCTTGTTTTCATCATGTGTCTAGCCCAGAGAAATATGAGAGGTCTCCTGGAGAATCCTTATCCCATCAGACTTCCAGCCTTGTTTCCAGAGAGTAGAGGGTAGGTAGGTCCGGTTAACTTTCAAAGTTTGTATTCATGTAAAAATCAGCTGCAAAATCTGTAGAATGGCGTAAATCAGCATAATTCCACTGATTTAAACAGAGATGCATCAACATTCACCACCTGAGCATCTGGCTTCTCATCCCAACTATTATCCCAGACATGTGAGCACTAAACATTTCAGTTTATCTTTCTGATATTGATAAGTTTTTCCTCTTACCATATCTCTTACTATACCTTCTAAAACAACTCCCTCACATGTATTTGTACTTTACAACTATCATTTCCATAAACCCCCCATTATTTGTATTTTAACCATCATGCTGGCTTTTAAGAGTACGTGGGCCATTTACCTGGGTGGGGTGAAGTGTCATATCAGATTGTGTTATTGCTTTTTACACTGATGTACAGCTTTAAGGTGTATTTCTATTAAGCTTTCATAAAACCCCCAAGTGGATAATTTTTTTCCTGCACAGTACATGGGTGTTTTCAAAAAATGTTCGTAATTACACCCTACTACAATCACATTTACCAGCTGGCCAGACTTTCAGATAACAATATGCAACCTTCCTTTAAAATGTCTTCACAGTTTTGAAACACACTCTTTCTCAGCTGGTCCTATCCCTGTGGAAGACTAACTCATCTGATTTCATACCATGGTTACAATATGATTTGGATGGAGTTCAGGAACAGATTCTCATTCTTAAGATCTGTATCCCAGAGCAGCACTCTCACATTAATGTGAAGCATGTGGCTAAATCCCTTGAATGACTCTGAAAACATCAACCCTTTTTTGTTTGTCTGGGTTTTTATTTTTATTTTGTTGTTGTTGTTTTTGTTTGTTTATTTGTTTGTTTCCTGGCTTAGCTCCTACTGTTAATCAGGTTTTTTAAAGCAGGTTTTCAGAAAATAAAGAGTAATGAGAAATACAGATCTGAATGGAATTCACCTGATAGTTTTCAGATTCTGTTCTTCAAGAATTTCATTATGCACACTTAAGAATTTAGTCTGCAGCCAACTCCACACTACATTGCTGACAGTATATATAAGCTTGCTTGGTTAAAGTCACTTCAGTTGGACTGACAAGCTTTAATATCCCACTTTAACTGCAGTGTAGGCACACTTACAATGTGGGAGAGGAAACAGAAGTAAAGCAATATGCCCAAGATGACAGAGGGAGGCTGCAGCTGAGCCAGCAAGGAACTCTAGACTTGTGGCTTCAGGACCAGAACCTTTTCTTTGCTTCCAGGAATTTATAGAAACTATTCTACCCTTCAAATTTCAGGCATAATGGGCTTTAAAATTTTGGAAAATATATATATATAAAATATGTAATAAACCTTTGTTCACGAAGCCTAGCCATGACTGAATTTATACATTTTGTTTTGATATCTCTCATATTCTGCCCTTTATTTTTTTAATCATATGAAGTGTTTGTCGATATTGTCTACCTAGCTTCTGTTATCATGAACTATGTGTGATGGATGCTTGCAGATTTTTTTCTTCACTTTTTAAATGATATACATAGTGAAGTCTGAATTCTTTTCTTGCTGCTTTTATACATTCAAGGTCAGAGGCATCACTGAAAATACTGTAGTTTTAGGTAGTAAATAATTTTTCCTTCATTTTCCACCCTGATTAATAATTAGAACTAGTGTTTATATGCAATTAAAAAAAAAGTGGTTCTTGGGGCTAATAGGAAAAAGTAGTAGGGCATTATCCTCAGAGATGTAATTTTGCTGGTACTCAGACACCATGGGAAAGAAAACCTTGGAAATGCTTAAATGTAAAGTTCCAGTTGATTTTAGAAGACATTGCACATTAGGATGGAATCTGACCTTTCTAATTTGCAGTGTTCTTATGATCAGACTCAGGTTTATTTCAGCTCCAGCTACTTACTCTCCCTCTCCAAAGCCTCACTGCCACAATCCCATCCAGGACTGCACAGGAGGGGCATAGTGCAAAGTGAGGCACTGTGACATGGTTTATTCCCAGAGCTGCCACTGTCTACCTGAATGACCTCAAATAAGTGACTTTACCTCCTGAATTTTTCCACCTGTACATCACTTTTAGATCTACAGATGAAAAGTGCTTTATAAAAGCGAGGAATTCTTACGGTCATGGCTTAATGAAGTTATTTGTTTGCATTCAGTTGCTTGTATTGAACTTGCTTGGTTTTGTTGCCTTTTTATGCTTCACAGCAACATTCTCACTCTCATCAGTAACGAGAACAGGGAGGACGTGACTATGATGTTGACTCATATGGTCCTCTAGGATACAGAAATTATATTAATTATGCCTGATAATCCTCATTATACCTGTCTCAGCCTTCTGGGAAAGAAAACTCTTGTTTTAGTTGGTTTTTTCTTAAGCAGTGGGAATTTCCCAAGTAATGTTATTTAAATACCATCTCTAAATATTCATGCTAGTTCCCAAGACTGCCATTTGTTCTGAGGGTACAAACAGCGCAGTACATGCATTTCTCTGGATCAAAGCAAAGAAATGCCTAAAGGTTTAGTTTACTGGCATCACCTTGGTGGTTCTGATTCTCAGTTTCCTTGGAGGCTTGTACCTGCAGTAGGCATACTGCCTGGTAGACCACAGGATATGGAAATACATAGTGCAAAGTAATGTTGCCATGCAACATCTGTCCTTGTTACCTTTATTTACGGATGTTGCACAGGCAGAGATTTAGGGGGCAAAGTGTTCAGCCACACACCTCCTTCTTAATTCGTTCACAGTACAGCCAGCAACAACAGAGCACTGAGACTCCACCAGCCAACAGATCTTATTCAGAAAAAGAAGGGGTGTGTCCCAGCAAAAAATAAAGCCTTCATAAAATTATTTTATTTGGATCCTTGTCTACAGAATCTGTAAAATAGTTGATATTCCCAGATGCCCCTTTGGTCACTAAGATAATATCCAATCTCATTTAAAGTTGTTCCCTCTAGGAGAATGTTTTTTGTCTCATCCCACAGAGGACCATTTCACAGCCTGATAACCTCATTCTCACATCCATCCTTCTTTCCTTTTTTTTAGCATTTTATTTAACATTTGGTCCTAAAATAATTCCTTTCCTATTAAGTGCCATTTAAATATTTATCCATGTGATCTTTCTCCCAGTTAACCTAATATGATGGATTTAGTAGTTAATCTTACCTATTAAAATAAACTCTGTGTATCTGTACTCTTTTTTTTTATTGTTCCCTCCCATACACTTATTTTTATTCAGAACGTAAGTTCCTAAAATGTAGTGGACTGTTGTGAATGGAATTACACCTTCTGTGTTCAAAAAAAACTTTTGCCATCCTTCCCACTGAATATGGTATTGTTGCTTATGCAATTTACAGCTACGATACCCTTTTGTATGTTATACTGTGTTCCTAATGCATTTCTCACTTTCTGTCCACTCTCACCTCTTGATTTCTTTAAAATTACTGTTTCCTCAATTCCTCCATTCCTCTGAATATATTTCCCCTTATATTCATAGACCTTTTTAATGACTGATCCTTTATTTCTTTTCTCCTGTTCCTTTTTCAAATCTCCCTGGATCCATTCATATTATTTTGAATCTTCAATATTTGTAAATTACTTTAATATTATTTGAGCTCATAAAAGGGTTCCGTTAGACAGAAATAGCTAGGGTCAATGAAGAACAAAAAACCAAACCAAACAAACAAAAAAATCAAGTTATAAAATTTAACACAATGAAAAATCCTCATTATGTTCTCTTTGATGAAGTTTGAAAGTTTGCAAAGCTTGTGCTACAAAAATCAGTAGGATGTTTCCTCTCACTACAGACAGGAACACTGATATTCAAGAAGCAAATCCTCTGTGAAAATGGCTTAAAGCAGAGGTATTTTCCTGATGAATGCTTTCTGATTAGGGAGTTGTTCTGTGAGCCTGCAGCTCTTGTTATTGTTCTTGGGACACTTCTTAAGCTAAAAGCAGGACAGTTGATATGTCAATTGCATTCATATTGAGAGATTTTAGCTTCTGGATATTTCCAACATATCCAAAACTAAGGAACAGTTCAGAAGTCTTTGTTAAAAAGGTTTGGAGAAAAGATCACATTGCATGCAGCAGCTGTTTGCGTGGATTACCTAGTCTAGCCATTCTGTCAAGGCTAAAAAAAATACTGTCTGAACTGCAGGGAGAAAACAAGTCACTGAAATATCAGTTGAAGTAAGGGCATGTTACAATCAGCATGGCTGGACTTCCTCTGTCAAGCTCCAGCTTGGACAAGTAAGTGGGACAATTCTAAACAAAGACCTTTTTTGGCTGTCCCATTTAGAGGTATTTTTGGAACGATCAAGCTGAAATGGCTATTTCCTAGCTCCGTTGTAGAGCCTTCACACATGTGTTGCTTTTCACTGTATATTTATGATCAAATAGAACAAATACCCCTGTACTTGTTACATTTTTAGAGGTTCATTTTTTACAATGGTAGGACTTGTCTTGGCTTTACTTGTCTCTCTGTGACCTTCCTTCCTTCCTTCTTCCTTCTCCTTCTTCCTTCTCCTTCTTCCTTCCTCCTTCCCACTTCCCTTTCCCCTCCCCT